>CM056051.1:439895464-440316608 GCA_029574335.1 Rana kukunoris
TTTACATTACACAGCACCCTGCACCCCTTTAACATTACACAACCTCCTGCACCTCTGGACCCATTTACATCACACAACATCCTGCACCTCTGGACCCCTTTACATTAACCCCCCAGATTTAGACCCCCTGCATGTTACACAGACACCCCCCTGCATGTTACACAGACACCTCCCCCCCTGCATGTTACACAGACACCCCCCCTACATGTTACACAGACACCTCCCCCCTGCATGTTACACAGACACCTCCCCCCTGCATGTTACACAGACACCTCCCCCCTGCATGTTACACAGACACCTCCCCCCCTGCATGTTACACAGACAGCCCCCCTGCATGTTACACAGACACCTTCCCCCCTGCATGTTACACAGACACCTCCCCCCTGCATGTTACACAGACACCTCCCCCTGCATGTTACACAGACACCTCCCCCCTGCATGTTACACAGACACCTCCCCCCCTACATGTTACACAGACAGCCCCCCTGCATGTTACACAGACACCTCCCCCCCCTGCATGTTACACAGACACCTCCCCCCTGCATGTTACACAGACACCCCCCCTGCATGTTACACAGACAGCCCCCCTGCATGTTACACAGACAGCCCCCCTGCATTTTACACAGACACCTCCCCCCTGCATGTTACACAGACACCCCCCCCTGCATGTTACACAGACACCTCCCCCTGCATGTTACACAGACACCTCCCTCTGCATGTTACACAGACACCTCCCCCTGCATGTTACACAGACACCTCCCCCTGCATGTTACACAGACACCCCCCCCCCCCCTGCATGTTACACAGACTCCACAAGACTAAGGTCCTTGGAATATGTACAGCAGAAATCTCCTCTTATGGTTAGGGTGGCTGTACATATTCCAAGGACCTTAGTCTTGAGGAGTCCAAAAGAGCTTATGCCCACTTTCACCTAGGAAGTCATCTAGCTATATCAGATCCATCATGTGACAGTGTACTAAATATTTAAAACCTCCTCTGCTCACACTACCAACCACAGACTCAAGATAGTTGGCTGGGTAATTAAAAATGTATGCAGACTTAGTAGTAAGTAGTAACACTTCCAGCACAGGCTGCTGGTGTTTTCTCAACCGCATCCGGTATATGATAGAACAAGGACTATATCCAGGTGCACCTTGGACTTACCTCCTCGATGCCACAATGTCTCCTGGGAGCTTTTGTTATTGTTCCCAGGAGACATTGCGGAGGCCTGCCACGAGTTATCGTGGGATTTAAAAAGAACTTTAAGCAAGTGCTTTCTAAATCCCGCGATAACTCGCGGCAGGCCTCCGCAATGTCTCCTGGGAACAATAACAAAAGCTCCCAGGAGAGGAGACATTGCGGCATCGCCACTTAGCGAAGGCTGGGTGGGCTCGATACCTGCAAAGGGAATGGCATTCCTGCTTTGAAAAAAGTGGAGGGACGCCATTCCCACACGTTCCCGCAGGACTCAAGCCCTGCTGGCACATTGTCCTTAGCACTCAGCTCTAAATATTACCAAGAACTGGGGTAAAGTTTTTGTGGCAAAAGAGACTTTTGCTTGTCCTTCTGCTGAAAAATTCTACCACCTCTCCTAGTAGCAAAAAATGCCAGCAATTTTTTGCTATTTTGATGTTTATGGGACACAACAAGTCTGAGCACCATTATTCAGCTCATGATTCTACAATTATGCAGAGCTTGGGTGAGTTTTTGTCTACATTACCACCCGTCCTAGTGTTTTTTTTTATTTATTTTTTTACAGAACTTTAGTTCCACTTTAATAATAAAGTCTGTTTAAATAAAATGCCCTAATAAAAATAACACCTCTAATACTCTTTAGCTTTTGATAGTAATGGAGTTCTCGTAGCATTCTGGAATGGAAAGACCAAACAAGTTCCTGCAGGCCTCTCCATGTGGATCTCACAGGATTTAAGTGACCGCATTACTCTGGAGCTCCACATCCCGCCAGAAGCTCGAAAGAAGCTGATGGAGTCTTGCCCCGGGTTCCCTTTTATAGGGACTGGTTATAAACATCCCCAGTGTCAGGCTGAAGAATCAAGTCTTACACCCAGCTCCAATAACTGTTTGTATTGCGTTTCTGACTCTGATGTTTGCCAGAGGTGTCATGTACCGGAGGAGCTGTGGGCGGCTCTGAGAAACTCCTTGAATCAAATCAACAATATGACTTCACCAAAGGAGACATTAGCCAAAAAAGTGGGCAAGAAGAAGGACCTTAAACAAGACACTTCTCCAAAGACTGTCCACAGCAAAGAGAGGGTGAGACCTCAGAGGAGAGTCATACTAGAAAGGGAGGGATCCCAGCAACAGAAGCAGGTCAGTAATTAGATATATTACAGAGGAAGTAAGCTCAGATGTTCTTTGCTTAAGACAAATGTCCATGTCATTTTCATTAGGGTTGTCCCGATACTGTTTTTTTAGGACCGAGTACAAGTACCGATACTTTTTTTCAAGTACTCGCCGATACTGAATACCGATACTTTTTTTAAATGTGTCCCCAAATGCAGCCATGTCCCCCACAAATGCAGCCATGTCTCCCACATATGCAGCCATGTCCCCCACATATGCAGCCAAGTCCCCCATATATGCAGCCAAGTCCCCCCAGCCATGTCCCCCACATATGCAGCCATGTCCCCCCAGCCATGTCCCCCACATATGCAGCCATGTCCCCCCAGCAATGTCCCCCACATATGCAGCCATGTCCCCCACATATGCAGCCATGTCCCTCCAGCCATGTCCCCCACATATGCAGCCATGTCCCTCCAGCCATGTCCCCCCAGCCATGTCCCCCACATATGCAGCCATGTCCCCGCAGCCATGTCCCTCCAGCCATGTCCCTCCAGCCATGTCCCCGCAGCCATGTCCCCCATACCTAGCCGCCGCCGCAACGAAAGCCGCCGTCGCCGCACGGGGAACATCACAGCTTTCATTTGAATAGCTGTTTTCCCCGCCGCGTATAGACACTCCCCCTTGCTCGGGATTGGACAGATCACGATCACCCATCCAATCCTGAGCAAGGGGGAGTGTCTATACGCGGCGGGAACACTACAGCTATTCAAATAAAAGCTGTGATGTTCCCGCATGCTGTTTAACCATGCGGCGGCGGCTTTCGATGCGGGGGGGGGACGGGACAAGTATTCTATTCAGGCATCGGGGGTATTTGCGGGAGTACAAGTACTCCCGCAAATACTTGGTATCGGTAAAACAGGTGTTCTCCCCCTCACCGTTGCTGTTAATATTTCCTCGAAGACAGTTGGTGTACAGAATTGTTGGCAATCTTGTGAATAGCAATTACTGATGATTAAAGTGTATCTAAACCTAAAAACAAAAATGTAACATCAGTTCTTGGATGTGGTGGCTGCATTTGTTCTCTTTTACTGTACTTGTGTCCTCCATCTTCCCTGCATCCAGGGGTGATCTGATGGGAATTTTGCATGAGGCCAAACTTGCCATTTTGGAGTCCTCATAGGGACAATTCATTATGTTCCCATCACTCACTTTATCTGAAGAAGCAACTTGGATAAGCAGGGAAACATCTTGAACATTACAGAACAAGTGATTGTGACTAACCGTTACTAATTCTACTATGACATGGATAGATGAGAATTAGTACCTTTTTTTTTGTTTACAGAAGAAACATGTTGTGTGTAACAGAGACACACAGACAGAAGGAATATTACGATCAAGCATCAGTTCAATAAAATATGACTTGCAAAAAACAGATGGTAATTATGTGTTTCTTATGTTTCCATCAATAGATTGTGCCTATGTAAAGGTACCTTACTTTATTGCCTTAACTGGAAAGCATAATGGGAGATATTTATCAATCAAATTAGTGACACAATTGGTTGCAAATCAGGTTGTGTCTCTTTTTGCAAAGTTTCTGCAATAGGTTTACATGAATGTGTATCTGTATTCCTGGGCAGTCAAGTGTGACAGTTTGCAAAGTTCTGAGACAGATTTATTACTGAAGATGATACAAATACATAATTAAACCAGAACTCAACTGTATCTGAGCACCAAATGCTGACAACGCTATTTAATGAATTTTTTTATATTTAAAGAAAACTCACCCATCCATTCAAGTCTCCATGCTTTATTTTGTTAAGAAATCACTTTGAAAAACAACCCCGTAGCATTTCTAGCTCATAATGAAACGTGTTTAATATTCCATTGCAGTAGCAGGTCTGGATAAACATTTTAAGGGCATTCAAACACATACAGTGCATCCAGAAAGTATTCAGAGCACATTACTTTTTTCAATTTGTTTTAAGTTACAGCCTAAAATGGATTAAATTCATTATTTTTCTTAAAACTTTACAACCAATGCCTCATAATGACAACGTGAAAGAAGTTTGTTTGAAATCTTTGCAAGTTTCTAAAAAAAATAAAATAACATGTACATAAGCCTTTGCCATAATACTCAAAATTGAGGTCAGGTGCATCCTGTTTTGACTGATCATCCTTGAGCTGTATTTACAACTTGATTAGAGTCCACCTGTGGCAAATTTAGTTTATTGGACATGATTTGGAAAGGCACACACCTGTCTATATATTTAAGGTCGGACAGTTGACAGTGCATGTCAGAGCACAAACCAAGCCATGAAGTCCAAGGAATTGTCTGTAGACTTCCGAGACAGGATTGTATCGTGGCACAGATCTAGGGAAGGGTACAGAAAAAATTCTGCAGAATTGAAGGTCCTAATGAGCACAGGGGCCTCCATCATCCATAAATGAAAGAAGTTTGGAACCATCAGGACTCTTCCTAGAGCAGGCTGCCCGGCCAAACTGAGTGATCAGGGGAGAAGGGCCTTAGTCAGGGAGGTGACCAAGAACAAAATGGTCACTGACAGAGCACCAGCATTTATCTGTGGAGAGAGGAGAACCTTCCAGAAGAACAACCATCTCTGCAGCACCAATCAGACCTGTATGTAAGAGTGGCCAGATGGAAGCCACATCTAAGTAAAAAGCACATGACAGCCCGCCTGCAGTTTGCCAAAAGGCACCCAAAAGACTCTGACAATGAGAAACAAAATTCTCTGGTCTGAAAAAACAGAGATTGTATTCTTTGGCCTGAATGGCAAGCGTCATGCCTGGAGGAAACCAGGCACTGCTCATCAGCTGTCCAATACCATCCCTACAGTAAAGCATGGTGGTGGCAGCATCATGCTATGGGGATTTTTTCAGCGCCAGGAACTGGGAGACTAGTCGGAATCGAGTGAAAGATAAATGCAGCAATGTACAGAGACATCCTTGATCAAAACCTGCTCAGGACTTCAGATGGGGACAAAGGTTCATTTTCCAACAGGACACGACCCTAAGGACACAGAAAACATAACAAAGTAGTGGCTTAAACCCGGACTTGAACCTGATTGAACATCTTTGGAGAGATCTGTATATGGCTGTACACCGACGCTCCCCATCCAATCTGATGGAACTTTAGAGGTCCAGCAAAGAAGAATGCGAAAAATAGCTTCTAGCATCATACTCAAAAAGACATGAGGCTGTAATTGGTGCCAACTGTGTTTTAACAAACTATTGAGCAAAGGCTGGGAATAGTACATGTGATTTTTATTTTTTCATTATTACTAGGGTTGTCCCGATACCGATACTAGTATCGGTATCGGGACCGATACCGAGTATTTGCGCTAGTACTTGTACTCGCGCGAATACTCCCGATATCTAAATAGAATACTTTTTTTTTTTTTTTGAGTGCGGGGTGGAGTGCGGAGCACTCAGAGGGACCATGGCTGAACTCAGAGGGACCATGGCTGAACTCAGAGGGACATGGCTGCATTTAGGGACACGTGGCTGCATTTAAAAAGTATCGGTATTCGGTATCGGCGAGTACATGAAAAAAAGTATCGGTACTTGTACTCGGTCCTAAAAAAGTGGTATCGGGACAACCCTAATTATTACATTTGCAAAGATTTCAAACAAACTTTTTTCACGTTGTCATTATGGCGTATTGTTTGTATAATTTTGAGGAGAATAATGAATGTAATCCATTTTGGAATAAGACTGTTACATAACAAAAGTGAAGCAATGTGAATATTTTCCGGATGCACTGTAATGGCAAGAAAGAATGCTCTGATGAACAATTATTTTATGAACCTTTAACAGAAAATCGAACTGGCCAGCTTTAAAAAAACAGCTGCCTTTTGCTTTCTGTCCCACAACCTGTGTGTCCTGAGGGTAGTCCAGCCATGGATTGCGCACAAATTGGATTCTTCTTTGCATCCAGTGTAGTCTGGACAGGGCTTTTACAAACGCATTGTTAATAGTTATTTCTTTATTAGATGGTGCAATTTCCTCCCCATACAATCCCTCAAGGCCAAACATGACACATCTCCAAACCACCTTGGAACGTATTAATCAGGCAATGAAAGAGGACCGAAAGGCTATGGAATCAGCTTTACTTGAGCGCCGACCCCGTTCTGCTCCTCTCAAACTGGTGGGTCAAAAACAAAAATAGAATTTTTGCTCATGCACATATATTTCCTGTTTCGCCAAAGGGTGAAAATTAGTTTACATCTTACTTTGGCCTGTTTTCAGATGATTTACAGCGGAACCTGATTAAAAAACAAAAATTGAACATTACAACTTAACCCCTTCATGCCGACTGTACGCAAATATGTGGCCTCACTGGACTGGGCTTTTTTCTGTGGGGCCGCCTATTTGCGTATCTCCCTTTGTGGAGATACATTGTATCTTTCTCTGTCTTTGCAGAGATAGAAAAAAAAAGTGCGTGTAGAAATAAAATAAAATTATAATAATAAATAAATTAAAAGAAAGTAAAAGAAAAATACTTTTGTACAGTGTCAGTTAGTGTCAGTCTCGGTGTGTTTTAGGTAGGATAAAAAAAAAAATTAAAAGCAAAATGCGCACTATTGTTTCTGGACTGTACAACGAGAATAAATAACAACTTACATACACATATGTGGTATCGCTATAATCGTCAGGAGCAGTAAAAAAAAAAATTGTGTTGTTCTTTGGTGGTGGGTTATGGTAGTAGCAAGAAATTGCAGTTACATTAAAAAAAAAAAATATGTTTTTTAAAACAATTTTTTTCCCATTTTGGTCTAGTTTTTTCCTTCAATATTAATAAAAAAAAATCAGGTGATGTCCATTAACATTTACCAACAAATTGAAGGCCAAGTTGTCCTGAATACAACAAGGTATAATCCACCTAATTGCACAAAGTAGTTGGGATGATATGTACGGTTTTACTAACACGTGTCAAAGTTGCAAAATTGGGCTTAGGCATTAACTACTTCCATACTGGGCACTTATACACCTTCCCGCCCAGACCAATTTTTAGCTTTCAGCGCTGTCGCACTTTGAATGACAATTGCGCGGTCATGCTACACTGTACCCAAATTAAATTTTTATCATTTTGTTCCCACAAATAGAGCTTTCTTTTGGTGGTATTTGATCACCTTTGGGGTTTTTATTTTCTGCAAAAAAAATAAAAAAATTACCGAAAATTTAGAAAAAAATTCAGTTATTTTTTTGTTTCTGTTATAAAAAATTGTAAATAAATACATTTTCTCCTTCACTGATGGCCACTCATGGTACTGCACTGACGGGCACTGATAAGGCGGCACTGATGGGCACCGATGAGGTGGCACTGATGTGATGGCATTGATGGGCACGGATGATGGGCACTAATATGCTGCACTGATAGGCGGCACAGATGGGCACTGATAGGTGGCACTGATGGGCATAGATGGGCACTGATAGGTGGCACTAACGTATGTGTTGTACTAATGGATGCCAATCAGTGCCAAACAATGCCTGGCAATCATTGTGGGCACTGATTGGCATCCATTGTGGGCACTGATTGGCATCCATTATTTGTGATTGTCATCCCTGGTGGTCTAGGGTGGCATACCTGTGGTTTGCATCCCTGGTGATCTAGTGGCATCCTTGGTGGTCCAGTGTGGGTATCCTCGGGGGGACTGTGCTGATAATCGATCAGCCCAAACCCCCCTGTTAGAGGAGCAGCCGATCGGCTCTCCTCTACTCAGGTCTGACAGACGTGAGTGAGGAAAAGACGATTACCGTCTTTTCCTGTTTACATCGTGATCAGCCATGATTGGACACGGCTGATCACGTGGTAAAGAGTCTCCTTAGATTGGTGTTGCGGGGTGTCAGGGGGGTTGCGGGGGCGCGCAGCGGCTCAATATCCTGAGGACGTCATATGACGCCCACTCAGGATATTGAAACCACTTTGCCGACGTCTTTTTGCATAAGGTGGGCGGCAAGTGGTTAAAATTTGTTTTACCCTTAGACGCAAAGGGGTTAACAAACTTTTGGTGTGGTGGCTGCACTAGTTTTCTTTCTTCCCTTGATTTTTTCCTGGTGATCATGACACTTCCTATCCTATTACAATGTTAACTCACCCATATGTATCATAACAAAACAAGATGGGACTACAAAACCCTGCCCTTCTCATACTGTTAATTTTACACATGGAAAATGTCTCTTACACCTCAAAGAGAGCTGGAAACAATGTCATTGAAAACAGCACAGGCAGAAAGCACAGCTAGATTTCTGGCAACAGGTATTTTTTAACTTATCAAGTCAGATATAACAAAATGCAGGAGGCTGTATAGCACTGAGGTGGTGATGCCACCCCACCTGTCAACCCCCCCCCCCCCCTCCCATGGTGGTTCCTGGAAGCCCAAGACTGCAGTAAACTTTGTCAGGATGCCAAGCAGGAGACGGTGCTCTGGCACTAAAGAACCCGGGGGCAACCACTGTAGCTGGGGAAGCAGTTATTCAAGCATGGTTTTATGGTTTTTGCTTAATTAGCTGCAGTGGAGAGCAGGGGTGACATTGGGGACCAATCAACCCCTAATGTCTCCATAGAGAGAACTTGTCACCTTTAAATGTTATCACATGGGGGGCATGTTAGCTCCCTTGTGATAACTATAAACGTAAATGAAAAAAAAATCATTAAAAGGAGCTTAAAAAATGTAATTACCGTATTTATCTGCGTATAGCGTGCACAGGCGTTTAACACGCACCCTAACTTTAAGAGGGATGTTTCAGGAAAAAAACTTTCCACAGCCCCCTGAATATAACACGCAGGCACAGTTTACTCTCTATTTTCAGGGTAAAAAAGTGAGTGCTATACGCCAATAAATACAGTATCATAAATACAGTATCATAAAATAAAATATTTAAAACATTTAAAAGCAATCCTGTCTCCCCTCACACATAAGCAAATGCATATGTGCACAAAGGGTACACACAGGTATATAAACACCAATGTGAGGTATCACTGTGGTCGTCAGAGTGAGAGCACTAATTATAGGGCTAATATTCAAAATAAAAAAAATGAATTCTAAATTGATAGCCCACAAAGGCTTTTAAATTATCACTATGTGCAGTTTTGGTTATGGTAGATTTTTTCACAATTTCATGTCCACACACTGTTCCAAGGTTTGACATGTTTGTTATGAATATTTTACTTAACTCAATACCATCTTTTATATTATACCAAAAATTGGGTATTCTACTGTATTCTACTGTGTTTGTGTGCACTAAAATTAATTTTAGTGTATTTTTTCCTAAAAATATGTGTTTTATAACCAGCTGTACAAATGTCATGCAACATAAAATTATAACTTATAAAAATTATATATTATAATTATTGCAACCTTTTTATTCTACAGGGACTCTGCTTACAGAAAATATATAATTATTTGGAAAATTTAAGAAATTTTCCAGCTTGTGCTCAGTGTTATCAGCTCTACTGTTCTTTCTCACAATCCGAGTCTATGGGTCCATGCACATTGTACAAAAAACAAAACAAAAACAAAAAAACACCAATTCACTTGCCACAAAAACGCTGATATCGTTTTTGTACACACGTTTAGCTTTTGTTCTGCCCAAAAACGCCTTTCAAAAACATGATCCAGAAGTTTTTTTTTCCTCCCCCACTTGTCTCTTCCCCTGATCTCTCTGTCAAAATTGATGGCACAACCATAAGCCCATCCCCACATGCCAAGGTCCTGGATTCTGAACTCTCCTTCAAGCCCCACGTCCAATCACTGTCCAAATCTTGCCGCCTTAACCTCCGCAGCATCTCCAAAATACGCCCCTCTCTAACCAATGCCACAATAAAGCTCTTAATTCACTCCCTGGTCATCTCTCGCCTTGATTACCGCAACTCCCTTCTTACTGGCTTACCTCTGCATACTCTATCCCCCCCTTCAGTCCATCATGAACGCTGCTGCCAGACTCATCCACCTTACCAACCGCTCTGTCTCTGCTGCTCCTCTCTGTAAATCCCTCCAGTGGTTTCCGCTAACCCAACAAATTAAATTCCAAATACTAACTATTACCTACAAAGCCATCCACAACTCTGCCCCCAGCTACATCAATGACCTAGGCCCAGATTCACAGAGCGATTACGCCTGCGCAACTGCTGTTGCGCGTGCGTAAGTCTAAATGTGCGCGTGCGTATAGTTGGACGCGATTCACAAAACAATATACGCCAGAAATCTACGTTTTTTGGTCCGGCGTAATTGAATTAGACATTCGCTTCCCTTCGCGCAAAACTGCGCTAGACACACCATTGATTTGCTAGTCAAATATGCTAATGAGGGAGTTACGGGGATTCACAAAAAAACGCAGTTGCTGCGCAGGCTACGCGATGTGCGCAACTGCAAAATGTTCTGTCTAAAGTTAGAGGACCTAAAAGCTGGTCTAAATTTTGAAAAAAAGTCTAATTGTCAGATAAAGCAACACTGTTAGTGAGGAGTTCAGCAGTCACACGTGTTGCCCAACAATCTGTATGCCAACATGCCAGGGGCATCGTCGCGCATAGCTATACTACTGACTTTAGATGAACAAAGAAGGATGAGGGCACGGAGGATGGCACTAAGGAGGGCACGGGAGATGTTTTTTTTTTTTTTGCTTATATAAAATTTACAATTTAATCTAATCTAATACAATATTCTTATCTGATACAAGCCCCTCACTCTTCACTTGATATATCACACACGCATAGACATCTTTGGCATGAGAGATTCTGAGGTGTCTCGCATCTTCAGATTCACCCCTCATGCCATCATGGAATTACCACAACCTTGCAGGAGGACATCAGCAGCCCAACACATGGCACCACCCATGACACCCATGACAGCTACATATACAATCAGAGCCCCATCCCCACAGATTTCAAACAGAACATGTATGGGGACAGCTGGCTGGTTGGTGAGTGACATGGGAGTCAGGCATGACTATCCCCTCCCGTGATGCACACCTCACAAGTGGCACATGCATGACTAACATCCTCCTGTCTTTTCCCTTCAAGGTGACTCTGCATATGCACTGGTACCCCATCTCATGACCCCATCTCATGCCAGCTCACATTATGCATCTTTGCACGTTAAACACACACATTAATCATGGCACAATGAGAATGCATGCATGCACACCACTGTGGTCCCTAGCACACAAAGAGAAAAAGAACACCCAAAAATCACACTAGCACTCAGCAAGAAACAGACACAAAAAAATCAGATGAAAAAATAAAGCAAGAAAACAAACGCTCAGAAATATATCAATCAAACAAACAGTCTCAAACACTTATCAAAATACACTTTCACAAAACTACCAACAAGCACTAGATCACACAGAACACTAATCTCACAACTACTGTACAAAACACACTCTAACGAACAACAGAGCAAAAGCACTTGATTCAATGGGAAGGGACACAAAGGGATGTACTTTTGCAATGGAAGGGCGTTTGTGTGTGTCTATTTATGCTGTCTGCGTAGTTCACAACATTGCCCTAGTCCATTTCCAATTTCACTGATTGCGCCGCTCCCGAGTTGTGAGCATGCGCACAACGGAGCTGACATGGTTTCCTTCACGCGCGCATGCGCGAGTCGGCCGGCCCTTCATTTGCATGGGGTCACGGCTCATTTCAATGTAACACGCCCACGTCCCTCCCAATTTGTATTACTCCTCCTTACGCCTCAGGAAAAAACCTTACGCTTGCGCAATCTCTTGCGTAAAAGCTACGTGAATCGCCGGATTACGCGGCTAGATTGCGCAAGTCTAACGGAAAAGTGGTGCGCTACGCCGGAATGATAATGCGCCGATCTACGTGAATCTGGGCCCTAGTTTCTAAATACCAACCTAATCGTTCTCTTTGTTCTTCTCAAGACCTCTTGCTCTCTAGCTCTCTCATCACCTCCTCCCATGCTCATCTCCAGAACTTTTCCAGAGCCTCTCCAAGCCTATGGAACTCCTTACCCCAATCTGTCCGTCTATCTCCTTCTCTATTAGCTTTTAGAGGATCCCTGAAAACCCTCCTCTTCAGAGAAGCCTATCCTACCCACATCTAACAACTGTATTTTAGTTTTGTCCATCTGATCACCCCCCACATCTACTACCCTTTGTTCCACTTGACCCTCCCTTCTAGATTGTAAGCGCTAACGAGCAGGGCCCTCTGATCCCTCCTGTATTGAATTGTATTGTAACTGTACTGTGTTCCCTGATGTTGTAAAGCGCTACGCAAACTGTTGGCGCTATATAAATCCTGTATAATAATAATACCTCTTAATGCTGAGATTAAAATATGCCTGTAAACGTCCTTATTTGCATTGACACCTATAATAACACTGAGCTGCTTCTACAGGCAGGGAAAAAATGCAAATCTCCTTCATGGACAGCATTTTTTAAGCCCAGTGTGCATGGGCCCTATGAGTTGTCCGACTTGGTGATATTGCTGTACTCATAGCTAACTCTTTAATTCATTTAGAATTACGAAGTAAAGGCACACAGCAACCAGGAGCTGAAGGAGAGAAAGGAAGCAGAAAAGGCCAAACTTTGGAAGATTCAGGCAGAAGAGAGACAGAGGAGGAAGGAGGAGAAATTCAAAGAGTTGGAAGAGAGAGAAGACATACTGCAAGACAGCAGAAGGTAGAAAATGTTCTGCCAGCAACTCTTCTGCCATTACTTTTAGTGTATTAATGGTACATAGCACGTGTCCTTATTGGATATTTGTCAGACTCAAAAGGCACATAGGCTACGTCACAATATTTATTTTCTATGCCGAAAATCTGTTTGACACTCCAGTGCCATCACACATCCACTACTCCCCTCTTCTCCCATCCTGAATTTGCTGGGCAGAGGGGTGCAGATTGCTCTTTCCGGTTGCCATGTCTCTTCATTGTAACCCATCGAATTGTCCATACAGTATAAAGCTTTTAATGCTTAACAGTAGGGTACTTCCATTGGTAGTTCAGTGAAAGTCTTATAACATGGGGTTGATTTACTAAAGGTAAGTTGCACTCACACGTGTGGTCCAGAGCTTAGTAAAGCCTGGTACACACTGGGGGTTATTTACTGAAAGCAAATCCACTTTGCACTACAAGTGCTAACTACAAGTGCAAAGTGTTGTAGATCCGTGGGGCATATGCAAGAAAAATAAAAAACATAATTTTAGCTTGCACGTGATTGGATAAGAAAATCAGAAGAGCTTCCCCTCATTTCAGATCTACCCCGAGTGCACTTTCAGTGCAATTTTAAGTGCACTTTTCCCTTGTAGTTTGCACTTGTAGTACAAAGTTGATTTGTTTTTTCGTAAATAACCCCAACTATCATTTTTTTTTTGTTCAACATAACGGGCTGAACGAAAAAAAAAAACTCTACTAATTAGGTAACTTTATTATACATAAGGTTTGCAAAAAGAGCAAACATTGCTCAGGTATTATGATACAGTATAAACAGAATGTCTATTTGGTACACTGTCAAGAGGTAATAAAGGAATAGCAATATGACACAAACTCATCTGAAGGCAAAGTACAGGTTACCAACAAAATAATGCATATATGTAGTACAGTAATCAATAAAGTCAGGAAGTGGGCCCTAGCTCCAATCAAAAAAGTCAAGAAGAGGGCCCCAGCGCCAATCAAAAAAGTCAGGAAGTGGTCCCTAGCTCCAATCAAAAAAGTCAGGAAGTGGGCCCTAGCTCCAATTAATACCTTAGGTATCAGGTGGTATAGTACGGTCCGAGTTCATCCATGGATCCCAAAGTAGGAGGAGCTGAAGATTTCCAATGCATAGCTATAGATTTCTGGGCATAAAACAGAACTAAGAGTAGAAAGAGCTGGGAACTACTGGGGAGAGAGTCGTTATCAATATATCCAAATAGACACCTTAAAGCGGAGGTCCGCCTAAAAAAATATATTAAAAGCCAGCAGCTACAAATACTGCAGCTGTTGACTTTTAATAAATAGACACTTACCTGTCCAGGGTGCCCGCGATGCCGTCAGCCGAAGCTGATTAATCTCTCGGCAGCCCCCGTGTTGCGGCTTCACTTCCCGGTTCCCTACTGCGCATGTGCGAGTCGCTCTGCGTGTCCTCACTGGTCCCTGCTGTCTTCTGGGAACTGTGTTTCCCAGAAGACAGCGGGGAGGGGGAGTGGCGCAAATACCTGCACCCCCCTGAAAGGTGCCAAATGTGACACCGGGGGGGAGGGGTTCTGAAAAGCAGAGGTTCCATTTTTGTGTGGACCTCCGCTTTTAAGGGATTATATATATTAGGTATTTTAGTAATTAAACTAATGAAAGCAGTGACTTTGGACCAAAACACTCTATAAGGCAGGCATTGCCATACCATATGATAAAACTTGCCATCTGGAGAGGGACATCTTGAACAACCAGCAGAGGGTATCCTATTCAAATGGAAGAGGAGACAGGGAGTATAATAGGACCGGTATAGAAACATGGTCTGGATAACTTAACTTAACTTAAATAAACACCGCAGGGAAAGGTTCACGAGGAGATTGTACAAGGAAAAACAGACCTACAAGAGTGGATAACCCTATCTTATACCTAGAGATGATAACAGTAGGGACCTGCAAGGGGAGATTTTCCTGCCAGAACTCCTCCATAGGTTCTGAAATATCCGAACAACATCTAGATTCGGTGAGGTTAAGTCTCTCAGTTTTAGAGTGAAATAGGGAGGAGTAATATGTAGAAATTTGTTTAGAATGAGAAGGATCATCCAAGAGACGTTCCAAAGAGGAAGGCTGTTGAGATATATTACTTAGGCCAAATTGAGCCGGGCAGATGTTTTTCTGAATGCCGGTTCTACAGAAGCTGGATGTTCGACCGACTTCTGTTGGACAGGATGCTATACACACGGGCCGAATGTCGGCCGGTTTCTGTTGATACGGCCAATCTCAGACGATATTCGGCCCCTGTGTACCAGGCTTAAATGAGATGAAGCTTCACTTTGGAAAGAATACCCAATCACATGCAAGAATAACAATAACAGAATTTTTGCTTGCCCATAATTGGATGATGGAAGTAAGCAGAGATTTCCCTCATTTACTAAATTCTAGAGCAAATGCCCTTCCAAAGTGCACAGTCTATCTGTCTTTATTAAATCAATCCCATTGTGTGTTGTCCATTTTACCTTAATATTTTAATTGAAACACCAATGTAGAATATATGGTTGACATCAGGGGTGGACTGACAACTCATGGGGCCCCCGGGCAATAGAAGATTATGGGTCCCCCAGGCTTACAGATGGCCACCAAGCCAGGTGGCAGTACAGAGGCGGGGCCGCTACAATCTCAGGATTTTCATATCAAAAGCATGTCAGTTTTGGACATATCAGGGACAGATGTAAAAAAACACAGATTTTTACATACTGTCCCTGGTTTTAATGAGCCTTGCAACACTGATGGGGCCCCCTAGTGGCATGGGGCCCTCGGGCAGTGCCCGAGTTTCTCAATGGTCAGTCCGCCCCTGGTTGACATAAACTGTATGACCAAAAAAGTGTGTGAACAGTTGACATCACACCTACACTATAGGGCCAGAAATATGGAGACAACCCTCCAAATTATTGTGTTTAACTGTTTCCAGTGAAGGGTACTGTTAAATCAGATGCCCCCACCTAAGTAATTGCTGTGCTGCTTTAAAAAGTCCTAAAATAAAAGCCCATTTTACTTACTGTGGCAAGAATGAGCACAGATAATAGAAAAACGTATACTCGACATTGTGACAGCAACATTTTTTTTTCGGGCTTACATCCACTTTAAGTTTGTCTGTGCAATGTGGAAAATGTGTGTAAATCACATGACTGTAAAGAATTATACACAGCCTTTGGCAGGCAAAACAATCTATATGTCACCCTGTGTATTTGGCTTATATTTTCCAGAATTTTGCTTTAAAGATCATATTCTATTGTTTAGGCTGTATACAGAGCAAAGGATCCTACTTGACCTGGAGAGGAGACAGAACCAAGAGGGCTTAGAGGTCCAACAGGCCGAGACCCGCAGGGCAGTGACTGAAGAGAGGAGCAGGAAAAAGGATGAAAATAGGGAGAGGGAATGGAGGAAAGAGGAGGAGAGAATGAAGTACTGGAGAGACCTCCGGGAGCAGAGAGAGAGCGTAGAGGTGGAGAAGAGCTGGAAGCTTCATGAACAGGAAGAGAGACAGAAGGTAAGTTTACAAGGTGGTTACATTACTATACTAGAAAATCGCTGCCATCACCACCACCAATTCAGAAATAGTTTAAAGTGGATGTAAACCCACTCTCATCCTTTCTAAACTACTACCATAGTGGTGATCTATAAGGATATACAGTAGATGCCTCCTGTATGTATCCTTGCCTGTCAAATGTCTCCCCTCTGTCTGTTAAAAGAACTGAAAAACTGCAGATTCTGTGGGTGGATCTGTTGTCTGGAGCTTGGTGGGTGGACTTGTGATGTCAGGAAACTCCCTGCCCTCCTCTACACTCCCCTTGTCAACATGCATTTTTTCCTATGTATTTCTTACACTAAATTCTGCTATGATCACTAATTTCCAGTCAAAATGCAGAAAAGTAACCACATGACTTCAGAAAAGAAGTGGGGGTGGGAATTAAAAAAGAATGCCTGTCTCCAGGCTAGTGCATGAGATATGTAAATAACCTGTCGCTCACAGCAAGGGGGCAGAACGGACTCAGGTTTATCTCTGTAAGTCTGTTTTATTTCACTGAACAATAAAAGAGGATTGCTCAGAGCTGGATTAACTCTGTGTGGCAAGACTGGGCACAGATGATAGGAAATCTTATACTGTACATTGTGACATCAAAAAAATTAATAAAACATTTCGGGTTTACATCCACTTTTTTAACGACCTTACCTCTGAAATTTTTACCCCCCTTCATGACCAGACAATTTTTTCTGAAACGATACTGCATTACTTTAACTGACAATTGCACGGTTGTGCAATGTTGTACCCAAATAAAATCTATGCCCCCTCCACAAATAGCACTTTCTTTTGGTGGTATTTGATTACCTCAAAAAAAGAGCGACAATTTAGAAAACAAAACAATATTTTTTACTTTCTGCTATAAAACATCCAATAGAAAAAGTGAAAAAAATCTATTTTCTTCATACGTTTAGGCCAATATGTATTCTGCTACACATTTTTGGTTAAAAAAAACCCAATAAGTGTATATATTGATTGGTTTGCGCAAATGTTCTAGCATCTACAAACTATGGAATATTTGTACTTATTTTTATTTACTAGTAATGGCAGCGATCAGCAACTTATAGCGCGACTGTGATATTGCGGTGGACATTCTGACACTTCTTGGGGACCAGTGACACTAATACAGTGATCAGTGCTTAAAAAAATGCACTGTCACTATACTAATGACACTGGCTGGGAAGAGGTTAACATCAGGGGCGATCAAAGGGTAAATGTGTGCCTAGACAGTGTTTTACTAGGGGAATAAATGGATTCTAGTCCCTGCTTTGCAGACACTCAGAATCCATGCCTTCCCTCCTGTCAGAATGGCAATCTGCATAAGCAGATTGCCGTTTTGTTCTCTATGCCAGATGATCGGTGGGTGCCAGAGAACATCGACGCTACAGTACCTGCTGATCAGCTCCTGCTGTGTGTAATCACAGCAGGAGGGAGCCACCAGCGGCACACATGTGCACCCCCTACCTGGAGGATTTGGGTGTGTGTGTGTATTTATATATAGATAGATATATATCTATCTATATATACACACACATAGTATATCACAAAAGTGAGTACACCCCTTACATTTTTGTAAATATTTCATTATATCTTTTCATGTGACAACACTGAAGAAATTGCACTTTGCTACAATGTAAAGTATGCTGTCCCTTCAAAATAACTCAACACACAGCCATTAATATCTAAACTGCTGGCAACAAATGTGAGTACATCCCTAAGTGAAAATGTCCAAATTAGGCCCAAAGTGTCAATATTTTGTGTGGCCAGAGCATCACAGGTTGCCAGAGTTCACCAGAGCATCACAGGTTGCCACTGGAGTCCTCTTCCACTCCTCCATGATGACATCACAGAGCTGGTGGATGTTAGAGACCTTGCATTCCTCCATCTTTTGTTGTGGATGCCCCACCGATGCTCAATAGGGTTTCGGTCTGGAGACATGCTTGGCCAGTCCATCATCTTTACCCTCAGCTTCTTTAGCAAGCCAGTGGTCGTCTTGGAGTTGTGTTTGGGGTCGTTATCATGTTGAAATACTGCCCTGTGGCCCAGTCTCTGAAGGGAGGGGATCATGCTCTTTTTCAGTATGTCACAGTACATGTTGGCATTCATGGTTCCCTCAATATATATATATATATATATATATATATATATATATATATATATATAGTGAGGAATTAGCTTGGTAGCGGGTGTCTGTGTCCCCCTGGATGAGTTCACTACATGCTGAACTGTACAGAAAGGCAGTTGAGGATGGTTGAAAACAAAGGAAAACATTTTTTTTACCATATTGCTGGATACAAGTGCAAGCATCAAAACAGCATAAACAAAACAAAACATAAACTAAACCCTTGCCACTTGGGGCTTCTACCTACCCAACACAGGAACCTAGCTATGGAGTCTGGTACAGCCTACTGCTGGGCAGACACTGCTGGTCATACAGCAGAAAACAAAAAGTCTCTTTGATATTTATCACACAGGAATATCAACAAGCACCTCACCTCTTCAGAAGTCACTGCTCTCCTTCACTCAAACAAACTCAAGATGCAGCAATCAGTAGCCATCCTTTGGATGTCTTTATAGAGGCCTTAATTACCTCATTCTGAACAGCTGAAGTTTTCCAACACCCTAAACCTTTCTGGCTATTTCTGCAGCCGACACCTAATAGTAATTGGTGTATTGTCTAAACAAGGCAGAAATGTATCTCCCATCTGTAACAACACAGACAGATTTACCTGACTTCCTGTCACAATATATATATATATATATATATATATATATATATATATATATATATATATATATATATATATGTAACTGGAGGGCCTGTGGAACCCAGAAGCTCTTAGAAAGTATGAGCCAGAAAATAATGGACATTCAGAATATGTCTTGGATTGTTTTAAAATGGTTCTGTAATGCTTATTCCCAATATCTCCCAGGATATATGCCATATTAGAAGAGTGACTTATTCATAATGTTGGGACACATGCTGTTAGATGCTAATGTCACCAACTCAGCCCACCTGTCTGTCTGTTGTTGTGATGTAAATGAATCTAGGATGGCTTCTGAGGATCTTGAATTGTGCTTGTGCTAATTGACCCTGTGATTGTTTGAAGGTGTATTTATCATAATGCGTATTGTAAGTTAGCAGACAGCCAGTCTGGGAAGCCTAAAGGTCATGTGTATGAGTCATCAGCTGTAGTTAATTAGCTCATGTAAATTAGGTCTAGTCAAAGGTGTATAAAAGTTGTAGTTTTTCAATAAAGTGTCAGACCTGCTGGAAACCTAAAAACAGAGCCGTGTCTTGTTATTAGGGGGATTTATTATTATGGGTCTCGTTCGCCTGACTGTGGAGTGTCGGTAGCTGCCTTGTGTTCGGACAGGGAATATCCTAAACGGCATTAACCCCTTTCGCATTTGGGGTGCTATTATATATATATATACACACACATCATATACTATAAAACATTTACATACATCACAAATTAATGACTTAAAGAATCTAATCTCATAGAATGAACTGTATGAAGAGGAACACTTTATTTATTTGATATTTTCCTTTATATATGCATTACTTGTTAGAGGTTTTACTGCACTTTTTGCCTTTTGGATGATTTATTTTAGGGGTAGGTGCTAGCAGCAGCATCCCCCATATGTTATACCAGTGGCAGCCCATATGTTTTTACTAACATTTATTTTACTTTATTCATTGTTGCCCCTTATATCATTCCTGGTAGCTCCATCTTCTGCTCCAATAAACACACATTACTGATACAAGGATTTTCTTTTCCAGGAAATTACGGGTAGACAGATGGCAGCACAGCAGAGACAGCAAGAGGCAGATCTCCAAGAATGGCGTCGGCACCAGCAGCTACAGTCAGGAGCCAAGCGCAGAATTTCCAGCAAGCTGGAGCAGTTCTATCAGCAGGCAGGGCAGGAGTCCCAGAAGGACAGAGACTTGCAGTACTACTTAAAGGACCACAATCTTCAGATGCTGCGCTCCGCTATAGTTCTCTGAACATCCTAGAAAAAGCATGTGCATTATGTTTACCAAACACTTTACAATCCTATTCTACAGTCTGCTTTAAGTATGCCAACCACTATGTAGCTCAAGCGACCTGCTTTATTGGATAGAAATAGTTTGGGTAGGTCCTCATTACATATATTTTGTATACCTAGATTGTATTGTGAAGTTTAAGGGGAAACACATATCAAATTAGTGAAAATAAAAGTATAAAATATGATCATAGTGGCTCCAGAGCCATTACTATGTGTAACAAGGCCCTTAGAGAAGAATCATTAAAATAGATCGAAACCCAATTTGTTCTTTATTCTTCACACAGCATTTGATCTAATAATTATCCAACATATGCAGAAGGTAAAAATTATAAATTCTTTTGCTGCTATTCATTAAAGGAGATATACACCGATCAGCCATAACAATATGGTCAGTCACAGATTAAGTGAATAACATTGATTATTTCTTTACAATAGCATCTGAAAGTCCATGGAATATATTAAGCAGTAAGTGAAGTTGATGTGTTTAAAGCAGAAAAAAATGGGTGAGCATAAGGATTTGAGCGACTTTGACAAGGACCAAATTGTAATGGCTAGATGACTGGGTTAGAGAAACTCCAAAACTGCAGCTCTTTGGGATGTTCCTAGTCTGCAGTGGTCAGGACCTACTAAAAGTGGTCCATGGAAGGAAAACCAGCAACAGGTTTATGGGTGTTCAAAGCTCCCTGATGCACATGGGAAGTGAAGGCTGGCCCATGTAGTCTGATTTATTAGAAGAAGCTCAAGTTGCTGAAAAAGATAACGTTGGTTATGATAAAAAAAGGTGTCAGAACACGCATTGCATTTTGTTGTGTATGGGGCTGCGTAGCCGCAGACCAGTCAGGGTGGCCATGCTGACCTGTGTCTGCAGCCAAAAGCACCTAAATTGGGCATTAGAACTGGACCCAAGAGCAATAACAGACGAGGACTGATTTGAGCAACAAGTTTAAGGTGTTGACTTCAAATGAGATTTTAGGCCACACCCACCCAACCAAATACCTTCCCTAGATACAAATAATTAAATAAAACACAAAACATCTGTTTGGCAAAAAATTGGCCGCGGCACCTTTATTGGTTTAAACAATGTATCTTCCATAACTCTTTTATTATTATCACATAACCGCATAAATTCGTTTTCTTTCTGCTCAGATTTTAGAACTTGAGCAGCAGTCCACATATTTAAATATAAATAACAGCCCACACACCGGCTTAATCATCAAGACCGGCCCACCTCCTCCGTCTCGGCCATCACAGTACTGCAGGCCCAGATTAAAGATATCGAGACCCACGTCCGAGAGGTGAACTCCATCAGGTCTGTATAACCCTGGAATACCACCTTCAATATCTATGTATGACAATCCACCAATCTTAGGCATGAATTTTTCAAGCGCCCTATTAATTTTCTTCCTCATCTTTTCCATAACCCTCCTCTGAACAGAGGAAAGCCAAGAAAGACAAGGGACTACTTCAGAAAAGACTATAGTTGTACCTGGGGAAGTAATACTAAAACGATGGAGGTCCTGCTTGATCATGAACAGCAAGTCTAAAGTTCCAATGTTCTCTAAATCATTACCCTCTAAATCAGGGGTGTCAAACTCAATTTCATCGTGGGCCGCATCAGCATTATGGTTGCCCTCAAAAGGGCCGGTTGTATCTGTAAGATTAGATGTCCAGCGCATCCCCATCCCCTTTACATTAGATGCCAAGAACCCCACTATCAGATGTTGAGTCCCCCACTCTCCCTTACATCACAGTGCACCCCCTTTCCTTATGCTGCTGCTGGGAAGAAGTTGGATGCATGGCTTGAAAGCAGAAAGTAGGGGTCTGGAGAAGGACTGGAGAGGTGCGAGGGCTGCATGAAATGGCCTGGAGGGCCGCATTCGGCCCGCGGGCCTTGTGTTTGCCACCTCTGCTCTAAATGAACAACCAAAATAGAAGGCGGAGGCCATGTTTGACATAACCTGGATAAGTGAAAATAAAGTTGATACCACTGAAGGCCTCTTATGCCCTTCCAATACAACTGAAAAGATTCCGGCTGCAGGGACAAATTCATTGAATAACTGCATTAAACCGCTCTTTTACACGCCCAATACACAAACAAGTGTCCCAGAATACACACTGTGTGCTGTATACCTAAAAGATTTAAACAAACAAATTAGGTTGAACATTCCACCCCCCCCCCTCTCCTTAATGTCTGATACCGGTATTACCATCCAGGAGGCCTAGTCCCCATGAATTGAAGCTACCAGGCACATGAATATGTAATCGTGCGCCCTTGCCACATTGTTCTGTTTTGGAATGCTGTAGCCAAATATGCACTCCAGAGTGGTCAACCACCACTTGATCATACCAAATTCCAGAACTACCTTGCTTATTTACCGGCACTAACTCCAAGATGCGCAATGCACCAAAAAAGCGAGCATAAAGGCGAGCAAAAGTAAAGCTTCATAGGTTGAGAAGCAAACAACCTGTGTAACCCTGCAAAGGCCACTGAAGATGTCAAGAGAGACCGGTCTTCTTGTATCCGAGACAAACGTCGTCCTTATGTAACACTTCAGTGCCTGTTTGACTGAGAAAACAGACGTACAAGGTTGCAAACCCATCAGCCTAAAGAAAAAGGAAATGCCAGCCAGTGTTTTCGTCACATGACTAGAAAGGTGCTGCCGCATTACCAGGGACAAGAAGGCCAAGATAGTCTCTTCAGATAGTCTACTGAAACTAAAATCTTCATTGCTGGCAAATGACAACCAACTTCTCCAAGCAGATGGGTAACCTGACCAGGTCTTGGGGGCTAACAAACCCCTAATTGCTTCCGACACCACATCCACCCAAGTGTGAAAGTAACCTTATTTGGTCTGTGTGAAAGTTAAGAGTCTACAAGCTATGGTGCCAATCATTGAAAATTTATCACACCTGATGTACTGATGACTTATCTAATTTCTTCAGGCCCCAGGAGTCATTGGTGAAGCTAGCACAGGAGTACCCCGTATCCTTCAAAAGTCTCAGAGTCCCACGGGCCATACCGTTACAGCTCAAATCTCACCACTGGTTTTTTGAACATGACATGAGTTCATTGTACTCAAATTAGAGCACCTTTGGGATGTGGTGAAACATTCTCCTAGGTACACTTGCACACAGTTTTTGAAGGAACTTGGCAGGTAGGTTGTTTCAAACATCTTGGATGACTAACCACAGATCTTCTCTTGATGTAGGCTGCCTCAATTCCTTCTCTCTTCATGTAATCTCAGGCGTGATTATGTTGAGATCAGGGCTCTGTGGGGGGTGAAACCACTTCCAGACTCCTTGTTTTTTACAATGAAGGTAGTTCTGAACATAGTATGTTTAAGGGTTGCAGTTCCAACCTGTGTGACTCAAGACCCTGCAACTTTGAAAAAGGTTCCTACACTACTTTGATGCTCTCCCAGTACATGCCTCCCAACTTTTGAGCTTCAGAATGAGGGACACTGGAGGGAGGAGGGATAAGACCTGCGTTACGTGGTAAAATGTGGGCGTGGACAAGCGTGTAGCAGTGAGAAAGGCTTAATTTGTCTGAGCCTACCTTAAAGAAGAACTTCATTAAAATAGGCAGGAGTGTCTAAGGCGGAGCACCAGGGTTAGGGAGTGCTGCAGTCTTGCAGAATGTAATTCCCCCCCCCCCTTACATCAGAGTCCACAGTGTCACCCCCTTAAATCAAGCTATCCAGCGTTATCCCTGTAACGGTCACCACCGTTTACGACCTTCCATCCAACCACGACAAGCTTATCTGACACACTGCGACAATCCTGCATACACGATCCATATCATTTCCCATAATCAAGACGAGACTCAAGCTCTGCACTTGCTTCCAAAGATATGAACACTTTAATGGTATCTTAGCTTGCTTTTTATACAGTACAAGATGTTACAGCCAATCACAGGACAATGCCATCTCCACCGCCCTATTCACACACTGAGGCTAATTATCTAATCCGTAGCTAGACATCTGGGCACCGCATCATCAATAGAGTTCAATTAACCTTGAATAATACACAATCACAGATAATCTTCACACATATCAGGAACCTCAATCACATTATCTAGACAGACAATTCGGCATCGATACTGACAGATACATTCCTTGAGATAATGACATCCTAATTCAGTACATCTGAATGGAGAATTTAACACATTGTTTTAGACACAATGAATCACACAATCAAAAGGTTGTTCAGGCCCTGATGCAATTAACACCTTTCAAAAGCATGTGTGCCCATATTGAATAGGCAACAGCTTGTGATATCTCAAGACATCCACTTTGTAATATTCCAGTCCTGCAATATGAATTATTATTAATGTCCTATCTCATGTAATATATGAATTATGATTCTTTGTCACCCTATGGCCCTAGTGGACATAAGGTGACCCTAGACATAGGAGAATCTCAGTCTGTCACGGTTCATCCCGTTACTATCCCCTCCTCTTACATCAGGGCCACCAGAGTACCCCCATAATCCTATTTTAGGTCAGGGTCCCTAGAGTCTCCCCACATCTTACATAAGGGTCCCAAGCATCCCACCTTAAATCGGAGTCCTTAGAGTCCCTCCCTCTTACATCAGAATCTCCCCTTTAATCAGGGTCCCCAGAGTTCCTCATTAACATCAGAGCCCCCCTTTCACTAGGATCCCCAAATGTCCCCCTCACATCAGGGCCCCCAGAGTCACCCTTCCTTACATCAGGGTCCCCAGTTTCACTAGAGTCCCTAAAGTCCCCCACTTACATCAGTGTCCCCAGAGTCCCCCTTCTTAAACATGGGTTCCAACAGTTTTATTCTTTCATCAGGGTGCCCAGAGTTCCTGCCTTACATCAACATTTCCCCCTGTCAGGGTCCCCCTCCTTACATTAGAGTCCCCAAAATCACCCTGTTACATTAAAGTCCCCACTTTTATTAGGGTCAAAGTTCCCTCCCTTATATCATGGTCTCCAGATTCCCCGCTTATATTAGGGTACCCAGAGCTCCCTCCTCACATCAGGATTCCAAGAGTTTTCTCATTGTATTAGGATCCCAAGTCTCTGTTACATCAGGGTCCCCAGATCTCCCCATTAGATCATGGTCTCCATAGATTTCACTTACCATACATGGCCTGTTACTTTTATTACAGGACTGGCAGGTGGAAGCTAAGGTTAGGTGACCAGGCGGGTCTGTGGGAAAAAGTTTCGTTCCCCTTCTCTGAATGGTACGGACCAAGCAAACAACCACTATCACTGGCAAGAAGGGATGAGTCGAACACCCCTCGGTTCGGTTCGCAGCAGAACATGCGAACAGCCAAAAAATGTGTTTGAACACCGTTAAAGTCTATGCTAATTTTAAAGGTTAATTTGCAAGTTATTGTCATAAAAAAAGTGCATGAGGACATGTATCAATGCAAAAAAAAAAGAGTTTAACGAAACGGTAGTTTTTTCGGGAGCAATGATTTTAATTAGGGTTGACCCGATACCGATACCAGTATCGGTATCGGGACCGATACTGAGTATTTGCGGGAGTACTTGCCCCCGATGCCCGAATAGAATACTTCCCCCCCCCGCCACCGCCGCCGCATACCGCAAAGCCGCCGCCACGTTAATCCCCGTGCATTACAGGCAGCTTTCGTTTGAATACTTGTAATGCACGCCACGCCATGTATAGACACTCCCATTCTCGGGATTGGACGGATCTGTCCAATCCCGAGCAAGGGGGAGTGTCTATGCACGGAGCCGTGTATAGACACTCCCCCTTGCTCAGGATTGGACGGATCTGTCCAATCCCGAGAAGGGAAGTGTCTATACACAGCGCGGCGGGCATTACAAGTATTTAAAACGAAAGCTGCCTGTAATGCGCGCTGTAATGCACGGGGATTAACGCGGCAGCAGCGGTGGCGGCGGTGGCATCATCTACTACTAGGTATGGGGGACATGGCTGCAATATGTGGGGGGACATGGCTGCATCTATGGGGGACAGGACATGGCTGCACATATGGAGGACATGGCTGCATCTGTGGGGGACATGGCTGCATCTATGGGGGACAGGACATGGCTGCATATATGGGGGACATGGCTTCATCTGTGGGGGACATGGCTGCATCTATGGGGGACAGGACATGGCTGCATCTGTGGGGGACATGCATGGCTGCATCTGTGGGGGACATGCATGGCTGCATATGGGGGACAGGACATGGCTGCATCTATGGGGGACAGGACATGGCTGCATCTGTGGGGGACAGGCATGGCTGCATATGTGGGGGACATACATAGCTGCATCTGTGGGGGACATGGCTGCAATATATGGGGGGACATGGCTGCAATATGTGTGGGGACATGGCTGCAATATGTGGGGGGACATGGCTGCAATATGTGGGGGGACATGGCTGCAATATGTGGGGGGACATGGCTGCATATATGTGGGGCTGGATATATGTGGGGGGACATGGCTGCAATATATGTGGGGGGACATGGCTGCAATATATATGGGGGGACATGGCTGGATATATGTGGGGGGACATGGCTGGATATATGTGGGAGGACATGGCTGCAATATGTGGGGGGACATGGCTGCATTTGGGGACACATTTAAAAAAAGTATCGGTATTCGGTATCGGCGAGTACATGAAAAAAAGTATCGGTACTTGTACTCAGTCCTAAAAAAGTGGTATTGGGACAACCCTAATTTTAATAATGCTTAAAGTGAAACAATAAAAGTGAAATATTCCTTTAAGTTTCGTACCTGGGGGGGAGGTTGTCTATAGTATGCCTGTAAAGTAGCGCATGTTTCCTGTGTTTATAACATAACATTCTCTGCACAAAATGAAATTTTTAAAAGGGAAAAAAGAAATTTAAAACTACTCGCGGCTATAATAAATTATCGGGTCTCGGCAATACAGATAAAATTTATTGAAAAAAAATAATGCGTTGGGGTCCCCCCAAATTCCATTACCAGGCCCTTCAGATTTGATATGGATATTAAAGGAACACTAAAGGCAGATTTTTTTTTTAAATAACAAACATATTATACTTACCTCAACTGTGCAGCTTGTTTTGCACAGAGTGTCCCCGAACACTGTCTTCTGGCGGCTGTCTCGGCTCCTCCTCGCAAAAGCTTTCTACCTTCATGCGAGCGAGCTCGCATGGTGGAAAGCTTTTGCGAGCGCGCTCCTGTGATATAGCGGTGTCCATACCCGCCGACTGTATCACTCGGCCCCGCCCCCCCGGCGCGCCGCGTCATCCACTGTGATTGACAGCAGCACCAGCCAATGGCTGCACTGCTATCAATCCGCCCAGCCTAGCCAATCAACGGCCAGGCTGGGAACCGAACAGGATGACAAGCACGCCTCCGGGAATTTCGAACGGTCAGGTAAGTAAAGCGGGGGCCCGGGGGGAGGGCGGTGCTGTCAGATGTTTTTTTACCTTAATGCATAGGATGCATTAAGGTAAAAAAACTTTTACCTTTACAACCCCTTTAAGGGGAACCCTGCGCCAAATAAAAAAAAATGGTGTGGGGTTCCCCCCAAAAATCCATACCAGACCTTTATCCGAGCATGCAACCTGGCAGGCTGCAGGAAAAGAGGGGGGACGAGAGAGCGCCCCCTCCTGAGCCGTACCAGGCCACATACTCTCAACATGGGGAGGATGTCCCCATGTTGATGGGGACAAGGGACTCATCCCCACAACCCTTGGTGGTTGTGGAGGTCTGCAGGCGGGGGGGCTTATCTGAATCTGAAGCCCCCTTTAACAAAGGGGACCCCCAGATCTCGGCACCATTTTTTTTGCGCAGGGCTCCCCTTAATATCCATACAAGATACCATGTCTGGCGTCAGAAAAAAGGACATGTGGGTTTATCTAATCCCTTTTGATTTGTATAAGTCTTTATATGACGTCGCCCGAATCTTTAACGTTGTGATCGGCTGTGTCCAATCACAGCCGGTCACATGTAAATTCGGAAGTGCCGTTTATAGGCTGACACTGACAGTGTGTGTGGCGAGGAGAGACAATCAGGCTCTCCCTGTCGGGGGAGGGTCTGTGCTGATAATCAGCACATTATCAGCACAGCCCCATCAATTGTGCCAAGTCAGTGCCTAGTAAAGTGCCAAGTCAGTGCCCAGTAAAGTGCCAATTAGTGCCCACCAGTGCCAGTCAGTGCCCATCACATTGTCAAACAGTGCCCTACATTAACTCCTGTCAAAAAACTCATCAGTACCACATCAGTGCTGCCCATCAGTGCCACCTGCCAGTGCTGCCTGTCAGTGAAGGAGAAAACTAAATTTGATAATCGAAAACTAAGAAAAACTTTTTTTTTTTTTTAAATGTCGGTAGTTTTTAGTTTGTTTAGCAAAAAAATAAAAACCCCAGAGGTGATCAAATACCACCAAAAGAAAGCTCTATTTGTGGGAAGAAAATGATAAAAACGAAGTTCGGGTATAATGTTGCATGACCGCGCAATTGTTATTCAAAGTGCAACAACGCTGAAAAATTGTCCTGAGCAGGAAGGGAGGAAAGTGCCTGGTATTGAAGTGGTTAAAAGTGTCCTTTTCTGTGGCTGGGTGTTGGCCCTCCTAATTGTACTAGCCCTTTTTTTTTGATTAGAACAGAGGTGAGAGGGCTGAGTTTCTCTCTCAGGTGTTCTATTAACAGAGCACACATGGCCAGGTAATGGATACCTTTGCTATTCGAGCATCCAGAGAGGCAGCATCTCATTCTGAGGAATAGTCAATCACAGGCAAGTCTTGCTATCCTAGTATTGGGGGGAGTGAGGAGCAATGTATTACTAGGGGTTGCCCAGATTTATTTTATTTAAATGTGTTACTATATGCCAAAAAAAAAATTGGTGTGGTGCGACTTTAGCCCACTCAAAGTGAATAGGCTGAAATCGCATTGCACAGAACTTCACACAAGTGCGATTCACGTGCGGGCAAGCTGTGAACTGGCCCCAAGAGACTTTGGCAGAATTCAGATACATATTTGCACAGTGGTGTAGTTTCAAAAGTTGCTTATTAGTGAAAGTACATCTGCATGACAGTTGTTATAGAATAGATGAAACCTTACAGGAGATTTGAGCTTAATTTACTGCATTGCGGCAACATGTGCAAAAACGCACACTGCCTCACAATGCTGCCGTTTTACAGACATGCGGAGCAGCTGCCAATCATTCTTAATGACACCAAATACCATGCTTTGGCGCAGGCACCTCCTTTGCTCGTTTCTCACACATGGGAAGCCCATTGATTGAGCTTCCCTTAACCACTTCCCGCCCGGCCAATAGCAGATTTACGGCCGGGAAGTGGTTATGAAATCGTGACTAGACGTTCTCAAACGTCTAGCACGATTTCAATGCCGCGCGCGCCCGTGGGGGCGTGCAGCGCGGCGATCGGTGATGCGGGGGGTCAGTCTGACACCCTGCATCACCGATCTCGGTAACGAGTCTCTGGCGGAGGCTCGCTACCACGTGATCAGCCGTGTCCAATCACGGCTGATCACGATGTAAACAGGAAGAGCCGTTGATGGCTCTTCCTCACTCGCGTCTGACAGACGCGAGTAGAGGAGAGCCGATCGGCGGCTCTCCTGACAGGGGGGGTTCACGCTGATTGTTTATGAGCGCAGCCCCCCCTCGTATGCCCACACTGGACCACCAGGGAGTGCCCACACTGGCAGGGCAAAAAAAAAAAAAAAAACGTAAATAATAAAAAAAAAAACAAGATAAAAAAAAAATACAGGTAAAAAAAAAAAAAAAGATGCCAGTCAGTGCCCACACATGGGCACTGACTGGCAACCTATACATCAGTGCCACCCCTCAAAGTCCATCAGTGCCACCCCACAGTGTGCTTCAGTGCCATCCCTCCGTGCCAATACATGCCCAGTGCCCATCTGTGCCACCCATCTGTGCCACCCATCTGTGCCACCCATCAGTGCCACCCATGAGTGCCACCCATGAGTGCCCATCAGTGCCGCCTATGAGTGCCCATCAGTGCCACCTATAAGTGCCCATCAGTGCCGCATACCAGCGCCGCCTATCAGTGCCCATCAATGCCACCTCATCGGTGCCCATCAGTACTACCCCATAAGTGCCCATCAGTGCCGCCATATAAGTGCCCGTAATTGAAAGATAAAACATACTGATTTACAAAAAAGTTAACAGAAAAAAATAAAAATGTATTTTTTTTTCTAAATTTTCAGTCTTTTATTAGTTGTTGCGCAAAAAATAAAAACCGCAGAGGTGATCAAATACCACCAAAAGAAAGCTCTATTTGTGGGGAAAAAAGGACGCCAATTTTGTTTGGGTACAGTGTAGCATGACCGCGCAATTGTCATTCAAAGTGCGACAGTGCTGAAAGCTGAAAATTGGCTTGGGCGGGAAGGTGCGTAAGTGCCTGGTATGGAAGTGGTTAAACGTGATGCATGGAAAGGTAAAAAAAAGGAGCATGCACTTGGTTAAACCTCCATGGTGTGGGCGGAGCCTCAAAAAGTACAGCTTGTCCCTGGCAGGTGCCTCACTTGCAGCACACTGAAGTCATTGGGATGCCAACAAATGACTAGTTACATTTCTTAGAGGCAAAGAGAATCCAGTGCCAATGTGTCTCAACTGTAGCCTGATTCTCTAATTTTCAATTTTTATTTTGTACAGTACTCCATTCTACTATGAAAATCCAGAATTGAATCAATGGCCCGATATACACTCGCATCCACTATATTAGGTACACCTTTTCAATTGCTTGGTAACACAAATTGCTAATCAGCCAATCACATGGCAGCAACTCAAAGCATTCAGGCATTTAGACATGTGAAGACTTCTTTCTGAAGTTCTAACCGAGCATCAGAATGGGGAAGAAAAGGGATTTAAGGGACTTTGAATGTGACACGGCTGGTCCCAGTAGATCAGCAGTTTTTAAAATACTCAGATTTTCATGCAAAACCATCTCTAGGTTTTACAGAAAATGACCAGAAAGAGAAAATATCCAGTGAGCGGATTTGTGTGGAGGAAAATGCCTTGATGTCAGAGGAGAATGGGTAGACTGGTTTGAGATAATAGAAAGACAACAGTAACACAACCACTCGTTACAACCAAGGTATGCAGAGTACCATTTCTGAATGCACAATACATCAGACCTTGAAGCAGATGGGCTACAGCAGCAGATGGCACACCAGGTGCCATTCCTGTCAGCAAAAAAGAGGAAACGGAAGCTACGATTCACACAGGCTCACCAAAATGTTGACAATAGAAGATTGGAAAAACATTGCCTGGTCTGATGAGTCTCGATTTCAGCTGTGACATTCTGATGGTAGGGTCAGAATTTGGCGTAAGAAACATGAAAGCATGGATCCATCCTGCCTTGTATCAATGATTTAGGCTGGTGTAATGGTGTGGGGGATATTTTCTTGACACACTTTTGGCCCCTTAGTACCAATTGAGCATTGTTTAAACGCCACGTCCCACCTGAGTATTGTTGCTGACCATGTCCATCCCTTTATGACTACAGTGTGCCCATCTTCTATAGCTCCTTCCAGCAGGATAATGCACCATGTCACAAAGCTCAAATCATCTCACCACTGGCTTCTTGAACATGACAATGAGGTCCCTGTACTCCAATGGCCTCCACAGTCAGCAGATCTCGATCCAATAGAGCACCTTTGGGCTGTGGTGTAATGGTAGATTCGCATCATACATAATTGCCAACATTGGAAAAAAAAAAAATACGGGACACTTTTTTGGGGCATTCGTTTGTAAGCATGTCACACCGTGGTCGAAAAATGGGCGTAATTTACATGGATAGTGGGTGTGGCTTACATGGGCGTGGCTCGAGTCTGAGATGAATGAGGGATGGAGTGGGAGAAAAAAGAGGGAGGGAAGGATGGAGGGACAGCAGGCCCAGATCATACACCACAATAGAAATATGTGTATTCCAGAGTTGAACAAATCGTCAGATAAAGATGCTCCAAACACTTGGTGTTGGCGCTTCAATCATCCCGGCACCATGGTTGTTATGGTGTCAGAATGATTGAAGCGCATTATTTCTATTATTACATTGTAATATAGAATGAAATTGTTCGACACACCATAATGCGTGTTAGCCCCGAGTGTTTCACCTGCCACCAGATGTCATACGGTGTCCCCAGCCCAGTGCTTTCTTTTCTTTTAGGTGCCCCCAGCAGAGCCCCCCCTTACATCAGGTGGTGTCCCCCACCATTAGTGCTGTCCTTGCATCATTATAAAATAACGGTGTCTCCTGTCTAGTACAATAGAAAATAGTGGTGGCGGCAGGGGGTGATATGTCTGGTGGTGGTGGCAAGGGGTGATAGTGGGTAATGATGGTGGCAGGGGGTGGTGTCTGATGGTTGGCAGGGGGTGATATGTCTGGTGGTGGCAGGGGATGATTGTGGGATTTGATGGTTGGCAGGGGGTGATATGTCTTGTGGTGGTGGCAGGGGGTGATGTCTGATAGTTGGCAGGGGGTGATATGTCTGGTAGTGGTGGCAGGGGGTGATGGTGGATAATGATGGTTGGCAGGGGGTAATGTCTGATGGTTTGGAGGAGGTGATATGTCTGGTGGTGGCAGGGGGTGATGGTGGGTAATGATGGTGGCAGGGGGTGATGGGTAATGATGGTGGCAGGGGGGTGACGATTGTTGTAGGGGTGATGGGTAATGATGGGGGGTGACTCTCTCTCTCTCTCTATCTCGGCGGTCGGAGAAGCTCTAAGAGCATTCGAAGCGAGAGGTCCAGATTCTTTCTGACAATGGGACCGCGGTTGCCTTCCTCAACCAACAGGGAGGCACCAGATCCCGCACCCTTCTGGAGTTGTCTCTAGAGATCCTGGGCTGGGTAGAACTGAGGATTCCCTCTCTTTAGGCAGTCCACATAAAAGAAGCCCTCAATTTAGAAGCAGACTACTTCTCCAGGGGGAATGGGAACTGAATCCAGAGGTCTTCAGCCTGATCTGTCAGCACTTTGGAAGGCCAGAGGTGGATCTCTTCACCCGCAGGGCGAACAGAAAGGTGAGGAGATTCTTCTCCCTCTTCCGGGAACACGGGTCGGAGGCGGTAAACGCATTGGAATTTTCACCTGGCCTATGCCTTTCCTCCTCCTGAACCTGTTCCCGAGAGTCCTGCAGAGGTTAAATCTAGCAGTAGGCAATCTAATTCTGGTGGCCCAAGAGGACCTGGTTCCCTGCTCTAGAGCGTGGGTCGGTAGCTCCTCCCCTCCTTCTCCCTGTTAAATCGGATCCTGCCGAAGAAGGTCCATCCAATCACCCAGACCCCGGCTTCTTCAAGCTGATGGCCTGGTGCTTGAGAGGTGGAATCTGAGGGAGAAGGGCTGCTCTGAGAAGGTAATTGACACCCTTCTGGCCAGTAGGAAGGAAGTCACTAGGTGTATTTACGCCAAGATCTGGCGTGCCTTCTCTCACTGGTGCTCAGCAAAACAAGTATCCCAGCGGGAGACTTCGTCATCCTAGACTTTCTCCAGGATGGGGTGGACCTGGGGCTAGCCACCAGGACTCTTGAGAGTCCTGGTGGCTATCTTATTTTTTGGATAGAATCCTCTCCCTGGACCCCCTGATTAGGAGGTTCCTAACAGCCAGAGATAGGATGTCCCCAGTTCAGATTTCTAGAGTTCCGCCCTGGGATCTTTCGATTGTTTTGGATCAGTTAACCAAGGCTCCGTTTTGAGCCAATAGACAGTATCCCTATTAGGTTACTCACCTTTAAGTTTTCCTTTCTTCTGGCGGTCACGACTGCCAAGAGGAGGATAGGTGCTATGCAGGCGCTCTCTATCAAAGAGCCATGTTTTTGTTTGTTTGAGGACAGGGTCGTCCTAAGTCAGGACCCCCTGTACCTTCCTAAGGTAGTGACTACGTTTTACAGGTCACAGGAAATAGTTCTCCCTTTTTGTTCGAATCCCCAGAATGAGAAGAAAGCCTCCTTCCATTGTCTGGATGTTAGGCGTTGTTTATTTGTTTATTTAGAGAGGGTTCGTGAGTTTAGACGTTCTTCCCATCTATTTAATTTTTCGGGCCAGAAAAGAGGCCATCAGGCATCCAGAGCCTCCATTTCTAGGTGGATAGGCTAAGGAAATAGTCTGCCTAATGTTCAAGCTGGTAAAACGGTTCCAAAAGTTAAAGCACACTCCATGAGGTCACTAGCAACCTCCTGGGCAGAAAGGGCCGGAGCTTCCGTGGAGCAGATTTGCAGAGCGGCGACGTGGTCAAGCCAGAACACGTTCTTGAGACACTATAAAGTGGAACTTCTGTCGCCCCGACCTGGCGTTCGGTAGAAAGGTCCTGCAGGCAGTGGTCCTGCAGGCAGTGGTCCCGCCCTAAGGTAGGCCTGAAGCTACTTGCTTCTCTCTGAGTGCCGTTCTGGAAGACGACTTGAAAAATTACCAGTTACACTTACCGGTGGCTGGATTTCTGGGAAGTCTTACAGGACGGCAGGCCACTTCCCACCCTCGTGATACATTATTGGTTGGTATGTTTGTGTTTTTTTTTTTTTTTCTCCTGTGCACTGGTGGGTTCATACTTTATCTCAAACTGAGGAGCACGGGGAGGAGTGGGGTTTTTAACCCCCCCTTTTTATTTTTTATTGCGTTTCCTGTCAGGTGGAGCCAGTCATTTCTCAGGGTGCCGTCTTGTAAGACTTCCCAGAAATCCAGCTACCGCCAAGTGTAACTGGTACTATCAGTGTTGTATATAAGGAATAGCTCTCAATATACAGATATCAGTGTTGGGGGGAGCAGTCAGTGTATAGATGTCAGTTATTCATAGGGAATAGCACTTAGACTGGTCCTTACATTGGGGGTCAGTGGAAAGAATTTCCCACAAGGTAACCCCCCCCCCCCCCGGGAGAGCGCTTTTCCTAGGGGGTTATCTGATGTGGGGAAGAGCGCTCAGAGCCATGGGGGGACCTCAGAACAGCAGGATCGGGGCCACTCTGTGCAAAACAAACTGCACAGTGGAGGTAAGTATGACAGGTTTATTTTTTTTTAAACGAGCCTTTACAAATCACTTTAATTTTGGAAATGTACCATTGTTGCACTCTCTGTAATGCAAGTTTTTTTTTTTTTTTTTTTATATTCTATAATAACATTTTATTTTGAACACCGTGCAGAGAAATTCTGTGATGAACACATGTAGTGTGGGCAGTGCAATATGATTGTGGGGATTTGTGTGGGTGTGGCTTGAATGTGGGTGGGAACACATGGGTAGGGGGGCCCCCAAAGATCTCCTATTGCCTGGGGGCACCCGTGAGTTGTCAGTTCGCCCCTGGTAATAGGTCTGCAGGTTTTGGCACATAGAACTCTATTTTCACTTCTCTTACAATCTGAGATAATGTGTGTAATGTCTGTAAGATCAGACCCACATCCAGATGACCCCCATCATGGATCGACTTATAATTTATTTTGCTGTCCTTATCTCCTTCTACAGCTTCTCCTATATCTGAGAAGCTGAATCGGTCATATTACACATCTTCTCAATGTGATAGATCCTCCTGGACAGTACATCCTTCTTGATTTCCAGCTGCTGGATGGACAGTGAACGCTGCTCTTCCTCCCTGGACATTTCACTTAGGACCCTACTCTTCAGGTCTTTCAGCTTTCTCCTGAGGTCAGTGAGCAAGGTGTTAAATCTCTGCTTCACCAGCGGCTTTATCTTGTACACTTTTCCTGCTTTTATGTAGACCAGTGGTTCTCAACCTTCTAGTGTCGTGACCCCTTGATAACATTTCCCAAGTTGTGGGGACCCCCAACAGTAAAATTATTTTAATAGCAAGGGTTAAAAGCACCCAAGGCAAGACGAGTAATTTGCGACCCTAACCCACAGACATTTAGCGATTCCACTCGTACTGTATTAAAACCCCTTATCTTACATTTTAGGATGTACCACTCTTTCTCTTTGTACTCCTTTCTTTCCCTTTCATCTTTCTAATGTCTTGTTTTTTCCCCCATCCCTCCCTCTGTCTTTCTTGCTCTCTTTTTTTTTTTTTCCCCTTTCTCTTCCTTTTTCTTTGTTCCTCCCCCTCTTAGCATCTACCTTCCTGGGAGAACAGTGCGGGCTTCAGGGACAGCCCAGGATTTGGTGACCCCTGGCAAATCGTCATTTGACCCCCGAGGGGGTCCCGACCCCAGGTTAAGAACCACTAATGTAGACTCTGGACTCTTCTCTCATGCCTTGTACACATGACCGTTTTTTCTGACGGGAAAGGTGAGAGCTTTTGGCTGGGAATTTCCGTGTGTGTGCTCCATCGCAGTTTTTTCAGAAGGAGAAACTGCCGGGGAAAAAAAAAGCAGGATCTCTATTTTTTTTTCTCCCCCCAGCAGAAAAAAATCCTGGTGGGAAAACGGCTTGTCTGTATGCTTTTCAAACGGGTGAAAAAAAACGCTCATACTCGGAAACAAATTGACGCATGCTCAGAAGCATAGAACTTAATTTTCTCAGCTCGTCTTCTTTTACGTTGCCGCGTTCTTGGCAGAAAAAAAGTTCACTGGACTTTTGTGACTATGTGTATGCAAGGCAGGCTTGCCAGGAATTCTGTCTGGAAAACCGTTGTTTTTTTATTCGACAGAAAAACCAGTCGTGTGTACTAAGGCTGCATTCACACCTAGGCGTTTTGTCGCCCTACGCCTGACAATACGCCGGACCGTCGGATTTACATTATTCTCTATGGAGATCGTTCACATCGCTGACCGCCGAAATTCAAACAAGTCCCGGACCCTTTTCCGACGCGCGCATCGGGTGGCTTCAGTGTTCCGCATAGCCGACAATACAATGTAAAAAAAACGCGGTTAGAAACGACGCGTTTTGTCGCCACAATGCGGGACACAAACGCCAATTTTTTGTCGCCGCAAAACGCCTACGCGAAGGTGTGAATGCAGCCTAAGGCATCAGTCTCCTCTCTCTTGGTGATAAGCTCCTGCAGAACATTTCTCAGTTTCTTATTTTTTTTCTTCTCTTCTCAGAGGCCTCATCCAGTATCTCCACCTGATGTCCCTGACGTTCTCCATCCAACCTACAGGACACACCAGAGGGAGTCCTCAATGCAATAATACTTCAAGAGCTCCCTATGGATGGAGCATTTCCTGTTCCCCAGGGAGGTGGTGGGTTCTACTGGCCAGCTCAGTAGATTGCTTTAAGAAGGGCCTGGATTCTTTCCTAAATACACATAATATAACTGAGTACTAAGATGTGTAGGTAAAGTTGATCCGGGGTAAATCCGATTGCCTCTCGGGGGATCAGGAAGGAATTTTTTCCCTTCCGGTAGCAAATTGGATCATCGCTCTGCTGGGGTTTTTTGCCTTCCTCTGGATCAACTGTGGGTATGGAGTTGGGTGTATGGGATGTACTGTGTTTTATTTTGTTTGTTTATATATTTTTTTTATGGTTGAACTGGATGGACTTGTGTCTTTTTTCAACCTGAGTAACTATGTAACATCAGAGAGGATTTAACAGCCGCTACAGGAAAGTCCACACAGTAAGTACAGAAGATTCCATTCTCATCCTGAGTTGGCTGAGGAAAGAGGAAACTCTCCACGATGTTGGTTATGTTCCTTATCACTACAGGACTCTCCTCCGCATTCAGGACAGGAATAAACTCCAGATCCTTCCTGTGTATCCAATACCTGATCAATACAGACCCAGCAGAATTTATGCCCACATATCGGTGTTACAGGATCTGTATAAATGTTCAGACAGAACAGTCCAGCAGCTCCTTTCTCGCATCTGTAGTTTCTAAAAGGGATCATGCCATGACTGACGTCTCCGACCAGTCACAGAGCCGAAGTCCGCACCCCCGGAAGGAAGAGGGGGGGGGGGCCTGGAAGGGGTTTACTTCCTCTTTTATAAAAAAAAAACTTTTTGGGGGGGAACTGTTTGTAAAAATTAGTTTAGGCTCCATTTCACACTTTTAGGACTCCAAAGTTGCGACTTTGGAGTGAAACTTTTGAATGGGTGCGCCTTGGCTATGACTTTGACCAGTGATAATGGACAACTGTTGCATTGTATGACATTCAGTTAAGACTTTCATGCAACTTTTGAGGGTTAACATTGAAGTCTGTGGCCCTCAAATTGCATGAAAGTCGGACCAAAGTAGTGCATGAAATACTTTAAAGTCGCTGCACATATATGAATGGTTATCATTGAAAAAAATGGTAACGACTTGTCATGCGACTTTGATATCCAAAGCGTGAATGGAGCCTAAACTTTAAGATTTGACAGTGTTTCTTTACTGGAATTATAAATGTTATTTTTCTAAATAAAAATATCCCACTCTTCACTACCACACCTTATTTATATCAGTTTTCTGCAGCACCTATGTCTGGGAGCAACTGAAGCACACAGAGCAAAATTAGACCCACAATATCTGATGAGCATCTTGAGAGTTCATTGAGCATTGCTACTACATCCATCGACCCAGATATTGTGTTCATTTCTCAAAAACATTGTCAAGCATCACATTCATTTTTTGTTGCCATCTTTTACTTTTATAATAAAAACAAGTTATTAACCCGGTTTAGTACATGATCTATATCAGTGATCATTAACTCAATAGCGATCTGCCCAACTTTTTCTGCTCATCAGCTATCCTTATTTGTAGGTTGGATTCACACCTGGGTGTTTTCAAATCAAGGGAAGAATTGCCGCAATACTGCCCCCAATTTCAAAACATTGCTAAAATGACAAATCGCACAACGCGCATTTGAAATGCCAATAATTTGTATGGCACATAAAAACGTGGTGCGGTTCTGACATGATGAATAGTGCTGCAATCCCAGTAAACTGCATTGCATGAAGCTTGTTGCCCAAAAAAGGATAGTGAGCTTCTTCCAGGCATCAAGTTCCGTGGCAGAACCGCACTGTGTTTATTTAAAATGAATGGCATCTGAAATGCGTGTTGTGTGATTTTTTTTTTTTTTTTTTTTTTTCTCATTTTAGCAGAGCATTTTTCAAAACGCCCAAAAGTGAATGCGGCCTTAGTGCTGTTTATGTGCGCCCCAAGACACTGTTCACTGTGGCCCAGGATGGTCAAACTGTAGATATTTAAATGGCACAAAAGGGTTACTTAGCAAGCCATGTCTATTTTGTAAGATCAAAGGAGAAGTACAGCCAAAGCTCATCTGGTTGTAATTCTCATGTGGATCACAGGAGTGCAGTTAGTTTTGCACTCCTGTGACCCGTTCTCAGCAAAGGGCTTGCTAAAGTCTGCTGTTGGCCGATGCCATAGAGCCTGTCCAGGCTGGGAAAAGATCGCAACCATTTAGTTGGGGTCAATCCAGGAGACTAGACTGGCACTGGACTCAGCCTATCGTGTATCGTACACACGACCAGTTTTCTCATTGAGAGAACTGCCATGACAGCTTTTGGTTGGGAATCCTGGCCGTGTGTATGCTCCACGGCAGTTTTCCCGACAGGAAAACCACCGGGAATCCCAGCGGAAAAATTAAACATGTTTTCTTTTTTGCTGCTGGGATTCCCAGCGGTCTTTTTCCCGGCAGTTTTCCTATGGGGAAACTCTGCCAGGATTCCTGGGCCAAAGCTCTAATGGCAGTTTTTCTGCCAGGAAAACCAGTCGTGTGTAGGGGGGGAAAAAAGCTGCCGAGCAGGTGCTCAGTTTTCCCAGGGGACTTTTTACCCCTGGGAAAACTGATCGTGTGTACAGGGGGCATTAATGGTGTTTGCTCAATTCTTAGCCTTTCACATTGATACGTTTTTACTGTGCAAGAAAAATGTTTCCCTTTAAATCCTATGGGACTTTTCACACCACTGTGCTACGGGTGCAGTGCGTTATGAAAAGTCTTGCATGCATCAAAATGATTGGAAAACGCAGCAAAAATGCACCACGCTTTGTGTTTATGGTTATGAGTCATAAGTCCAATTTTTCTCAGGTAAAGGCATCCGAAACACTGAAAACAAATCTGAAGTACAGCAATATTTTGCTACAGAGCAGTGTGAAAGGGCCCTTAGGGACAGATGCCGCATCTACCTAGGTAAGTATAATTCTTAAAAAAAAAACGGTTTACCTATACCCTAATAGGCACCTTTAACCGCTTGTCTACCAACTGAGCTACGGCGGCAAGGTAGCTCAGTTGTTCTGACAGGACTTCATATGATGTCCTCGTCTTTTAAAGCCGCTAGGGGGTGCGCCACTTTCGTGATAACATGATGCGCGTGCCCGGCGGCCACGATGGCCGCCGGGCACCCGCGATTGCCCAGTAACTGGGCAGGGACGTGGAGCTCTGTGTGTAAACACAGAGCTCCACGTCCTGTCAGGGAGAGGAGACTGATGCTGTGTCCCTTGTACATAGGGACACAGAGCGGTCACCCCCCTCCCCCTACAGTTGGAACACTCACTAGGCTACACATTTAACCCCTTCCCTGCCCCTAGTGGTTAATCCCTTCTCTGCCAGTCACATTTATACAATAATGAATGCATATTTTTAGCACTGGTCGCTGTATAAATGTGGTCCCAAAAATGTGTCAAAAGTTCCCGATGTGTCAGCCATAATGTCGCAGTCCCAATAAAAAAAAAAATCGCAGATCGCCGCCATTACTAGTAAAAAAAATAAATAATGTCCCATATTTTGTAGGCGCTATAACTTTTGCGCAAACCAGTCACTATACGTTTATTGCGATTTTTTTTTTTGGATATTTATTATAGCAAAAAGTGAAAAAATATTGTGTTTTTCAAAATGTACAAACAATATAGCACAAAAATATAAAAAAACGCACAGGCGATCAAATACCACCAAAAGAAAGCTCTATTTGTGGGAAGCAAAGGACTTCAATTTTGTTTGGGAGCCACGTCGCACAATTGTCAGTTAAAGCGGCGCAGTGCCAGAAGCTGAAATTTCGCCTGGGCAGGAAGAGGGTAAAACCTTCTGGGGCTGAAGTGGTTAAACTACCAGGTCCATACCTCATACAGACATGACAGCATTAGAGCATGTCACCCAAAAAAAATAAAAAAATCATCATTACATGACTTTGTCCCCTAATTTTTTTTCAAAGCTCCCACCTCCACATGCACTCGTACATACGTAAACGCACACACCTACACATGAAAATGTCACGTTGCATACCTCTGTGCCATCGGCGTGAGCGATAATTTTAGCACCAGAGCTCTGGCGTAATGCTAAACTGATGACCTATTGGGGACATAGAGCGTCACTTATGGAAAATACGGGGTACTGTTTTGTTGTTTTCACAAGCGCATACAATTTTACAGCCTGACGTGTTGGAGGAGTATATATATATATATATATATATATATTTATTGTGTGTGTGTGTGTGTGTGTATATATATATATATATATATATATATATATATATATATATATATATACACACACACACATTATAAATGCATGTTTTTATTTTATTTTTGCAAGTAAAACGCAACTAAATTGCACTGACGGTATAAAAAAAAAATACACAGTAATTTGCTTAATTCCTCATTCCCCTTTTTCTCAAAGCTCAACTTACCCAACACCAAACAAACTCAGCTACTGGGAATTCCAGCAATAAGGTCTCGCCACCAGACCTCTCAGCTCTGCAGCAAGCACAAATCCAACTAGAACATGAGTTCTACTATTTAATGTGGCAGAAGCTAGGAACACAACAATGCCACTTGATTTCCAGAGTTCAACCTGATGTTATCCACCCAAACATAAAAGCTTTTTTCAGTAGACTGAACCGGTTTATATTATACAGTATAATAACAAAACAACTCCAGACAAATACATACATGCTAAATACAGAGATGAAAAACATTCACCCTAGCTTTACACCTTCGTGTTTTTTAGTGCGTTTTGAAGTTTTCAGAAACACAATACAGTCCATTTAACATGGTTTCCCATGGTACACATTCACATCTGTGCGTTTTTCAGCCAGTCCATTTTTGGAAAGGTTCAGAGACTTTTTTTTTTTTTCCCACAGAAGATTGCGTTTTACGTGTAATAGACTTCATATTTTTTTTCCTCCATAACAAACTGTGTACAGCTGGTTGTTAAGGATGCAGTGGCCGGCTTCCCAGCCCGCTCCCTAACAACCAATTAATCATCAGCTGACAGCTGAATGTAAAAAAATAAATAAAAATTGGCAACAATAAAGAAAAAAAAAAGCCCAAAAAAGAAATAAAAATGCCGTGGGGTCCCCCCCTCAGACACTTATATGAGCATGCAGCCCGGCAGGTTAGGAAAGAGAGGGCCATACATGCCCTCAACAGGGAGACAGTGCTTTGGGTCAGGGAAGGCTCTGCTACCCCATCCCAAAGCACCTTATCCCCATGTGTCTGCGGACAGGAGGCTAATGGTAATTGTCGAACGCTCCTGCCATCTGCCTGCTCCCCGTCTGACATTTCTTAAATAGCTAAGGACAGGCCACCAACGTGCAACGGTCAATGATGTAAAAGGGGCGATGCCATCAGGTAATATCACCGGGTGGCCCCCCCCCCTTGGCTATTTAAGAATTGTTTGACGGTCTATGTTAGGGGATATTGTTGTTTTTATTAACCACTTGTAGACCACCGCATGTACATTTACGTTGGCAGAATGACACGTACAGGCACATTGGCGTACCTGTACGTCCCTGCCTTGATGTGGCTCGGGGGATAAAGCACTTGCCTGAAAAAGTTGCGGCGGCCCAGTTTAAAACCCAGACGCTAGGCATGCCTAAAGATAGGCATGTCTACCTGAATCTGGCCCATTGTTTTTTTTTTTTTTTTTTTTTTTATTATCGCTCTCCTTTTGTTTATAGCGCAAAAAATAAAGAGCTGATCAAATACCACCAAAAGAGAGCTCTATTTGTAAGAAAAAAAGGGCGTCGATTTTATTTGGGAGCCACGTCGCACGACTGCGCGATTGACATTGCAACAGCGCTGAAAATTAAAAATTGATCTGGGCAGGAAGGGGGTGAAAATGCCCTGTAATATAAGGAAAGAAAAATGGACAGCCGCACTCCAATGGATGAAAAGACTTAAAAATAGTGCCTGTTTCTTCCGGTCAAAAAACTAAAACAGCAAACAGTGGGGTAACAAAAGCTGACGCGTTTCACATCGACAACCGATGCTTAGTCATAGCTTAGTTAAAAAAAAATGGTATACTTCCCTCCTCTGTGCAAGGGTTTTGCACAAAGTAGCCCACATCCTACTTTTCTGGGGTCCCCCAGCGGCAACTGGCTCCTCCTCTACTCGATCTCCACCTCAGAGACACGCTTTCCAAGGGGGCACTGGTGCGGGCGCACTCCAGAGTCCTGCTGCTGTGTCAACTGACACAGACAGTAGGACATGGCCCTGTCCCGGCTCCCATGTCACTGGCTTTGATTGACAGCAGCGGGAGCCAATGGCTCCTGCTGCTATCAATCTATCCAATGAGGCCTCGTCCCCGTCGATGGAAGGATTGTGTTCAGATAAGTAAAAAGGGGGGCTTTGGGGGCCTGCTGCACTACAGGTTTTTCACCTTAATGCATAAAATGTATTATGGTGAAAAAACTTAAGTGTTTACAACTCCTTTAACCACTTGCCTGCTGGCTCGCGCGCACCCGCCCCAAGCTCCGTGAGTGTGATCGCGAGTCCTGCGGACTCGAGTTCCCCATTCTTCCTAGTGACAGGACACTGATCACAGCTCCCTGTAATCGGGAGCAGTGATCAGTGTTATGACACACATAGCCTAGCCCCCCTACAGTTGGAAAACATCCCTAGGACACACTTAACCCCTTCAGCGCTCCCTCCTGGTTAACCGCTTCACTGTCAGTCACATTTAAACAGTAATAGGTGCATATTTATAGCACTGATTGTTGTGTAAATGTAGATGGTCCCAAAATAGCACCAAAAGTGTCCAATGTGTCCGCCATAATGTCGCAGTCACGATAAAAATCGCTGATTGCCGCTGCCAAAAAATAGTAATAAAAATTCCATAAAACTATACCCTATTTTGTAGATGCTATAACTTTTGCGCAAACCAATCAATAAACACTTATTGCGATTCTTTTTTTTTTTTTTAACCAAAAATATGTAGAAGAATATGTATTGGCTTTATATATTTGTATTTTTTAGGGATATTTATTATATCAAAAAGTAAAAAAATATTGCTTTTTTTTAAAAAAAAAATTGTCGCTCTTTTTTTGTTTATAGCACAAAAAATAAAAACCGCAGAGGTGATCAAATACCACCAAAAGAAAGCTCTATTTGTGGGGAAAAAGGACGTCAATTTTGCCACGTCGCACGACCGCGCAATTGTCAGTTAAAGCGACGCAGTGCCGAATTGAAAAAAGTGCTCTGGTCTTTGGCCAGCCAAATGGTCCGGGACTGAAGTGGTTAAGATTTGGGTTGCAAATATAAATGTAATATATTATCCAGATAGACCTCATACATTAAGCAAAGACATATTCATAACCAACCAAAGAGGCCCAATCTATGTGTAGACATGACTTCACATAATAATTCCTACTTTCACATGCTCGTTCTATGTTCTGCATTGTTTGTCCCGTGCTGGAATGAACAGTTGCATTGTTTCAACTCGCTGCATTGCAGTCATACAATATTTGTATTAGTTTTGGAATAAGGTTTGGACTGTATTGTAAATCAGAAGTGCCAAGCTTGAGGGTCAGTGCCAACGATGGGGTTCCTTTTTATAATGTTCATTGATGCCCGATTTAATATTCATACTAACAATTTGTATAATTTCTATGTGGAGCAACCACTAAACGCCATACCACCTCTGAGTATAAGTTAATCAGAGATCCTTAATATTAGGGTTGTCCCGATACCACTTTTTTAGGACCGAGTACAAGTACCGATCCTTTTTTTCATGTACTCGCCAATACCGAATACCGATACTTTTTTTTAAATGTGCCCCCACATATGCAGCCATGTCCCCAAACATATTATGCAGCCATGTCCCCAAACATATTATGCAGCCATGTCCCCAAACATATTGCAGCCATGTCCCCCCACATATTATGCAGCCATGTCCCCCCACATATATTCAGCCATGTCCCCCCACATATATTCAGCCATGTCCCCCCACATATATTCAGCCATGTCCCTTCACATATTGCAGCCATGTCCCCCCACATATTGCAGCCATGTCCCCCCACATATATCCAGCCATGTCCCCCCACATATATCCAGCCATGTCCCCCCACATATATCCAGCCATGTCCCCCCACATATATCCAGCCATGTCCCCCCACATATGCAGCCATGTCCCCAAACATATGCAGCCATATCCCCAAACTAATTGCAGCCATGTCCCCCATATATGCAGACATGTCCCCCATATACGCAGCCATGTCCACCACATATATCCAGCCATCTCCCCCGTACCTAAATGATGCCGCCACCGCGTTAATCACCTTGCGGGGAACATTACAGTCAGCTTTCGTTTGAATAGCTGTTTTCCCTGCCGCGACGTGTATAGAGACACTCCCCCTTGCTCGGGATTGGACAGATCCGTCCAATCCCGAGCAAGGGGGAGTGACACGGCGCCGCGGGGGAAAACAGCTATTCAAACGAAAGCTGACTGTAATGTTCCCCGCATGGTGATTAACGCGGCAGCGGCGGCTTTGCGATACACGGCATTGGCGGCTTTGCGATATACGGCGGCGGGCAAGTATTCTATTCAGGCATCGGGGGTATTTGCGGAAGTACAAGTACTCCCGCAAATACTCGGTATCGGTCCCGATACCGATACTGGTATCGGGACAACCCTACTTAATATCTTTGGTTGTCAAAGAAATTCCCTTTTCGTGATGATCCCATGTGATGCAATCCTCCATATCTTATGACAATATGGCACACAAGTGCAGTCATTTTCTACTTGTCAAAGCCAAGGTGGATGCTCAGTTTCCATAGTTTGTGCTGTAAAGATCCTCCCGGTCTATTCGGAGTTCGGCGGATGGGAGATGTTGGTGTTGGAGACAAGCGGTAAAGTCTTTTAATATACTTTATTTACCAATCTGGCTATTAACAGAACCTTTCCCTAAAAATAGCCTCCTATCTCTTGGCCGAATGTCCAGCCTACGGTGTTCCATTTGGGGACATCCCTTCTGCTTTTCATAACTGCATAAAAATGATAGGGAAATATATAAAAAGGGACGGGTCCAGGCAGGACATTTATTATTTTTGGGATCAGGAGCTTCCTCTCTACTGTAGTAAACTAAAGTCCATCGGACATTTGCTGGCGGAATTTCCGACAATGTTTGAGAGCTGGTTCTCAATTTTTTCAACAACAAAGGTTCTTGTCGGAAAGTGCTTTTGTGTGTATGCAATTCCGACGCACAAAAATCCTAAGCATGCTCGGAAACAATTTGACACATGCTCGGAATCATTGAACTTCCCTTTTCTCGGCTCGTTGTAATGTTGTACGTCACCGCGTTCTTGATGGTCAGAATTTCCGATAACATTTGTGTGACCGTGTGTATGCAAAACAAGTTTGAGCCAACATTCTGTCGGAAAAAAAAATCAACGGTTTTGTTGTCGGAATGTCCGATCGTTTGTACGCGTCATTAGGACACATCAGAAATGTACCTAAAACTGTCGCAGTTGGCTTTAACAGTTAGGGCTCAAATGAAAAAAAAAATTAGCATCGCTGGTTGTAAATCACCAGAATTCCAATCAAATGTGTGGGGTTTGTAAACAGAATGTTGCTTTGCTTCTGTAGTTTGGTTGGCTACAGGAGGGATGATGCACTCTTCACCAGCAGAGGCCTGGCAGCCTCCAGGATATCGATCTTGGGGTCCAGCGACCGGCCAAGTCCTTCCAAGACTAAAATAGCAAACACTATAGAAGCAAAGTTGCTCTCCAGCTTCACCTGAAAACACAAAATTTCAGTGACTGACATTTTTTTAGTAGAACGCACAAAAAAACTGCACTGCTGTATTTTTCTACTGTTAAACAAAGTGTCAAATAAGATCTCTGACTACCTTACCCACCCTGTAGCCAGGGCTGCTGATAGGACAGTACAACTGGCCCTGTTGTACCAGGCCCGGCCAGCTGGGGGGCCTGCAACCTGATCAGATAAATAATTTAATGTAATAAAATAAAATTCTCCAGCCATGTCCCTTAACGTCGGTCGGCCACCCATGCCGCCAATCCTGTAATGTGCTGCAGACAGTGCCACCGATGCCGTAATGTGCTGCAGACATTGACACCCATGCTGCCAATGGCATTATGCTATTGACGGCATGAGTGCCACTGTCTGCAGAACAATATGGCATTGGCGGCATGGGTGGCACTGTCAGCAGGTAGCACATGCGTTATGGCATTGAGTCGTGGGTGGCACTGTCTGCAGCACATTACGGCATTGGTGGCACTGTCTGCAGGTAGCACATGCATTATGGCCCATAACGCATGTGCTGCCTGCAGAGACAGTGCCACCCATGCCGTCAATGCTGTAATGTGCTGCAGACAGTGCCACCCATGCCATAATGTGCTGCAGACAGTACCACCCATGCCGCCAATGCCATAATGTGCAGCAGTCAGTGCCACCCATGCTACCAATGGCATTATGCCATTGGCAGCATGGGTGGCACTGTCTGCAGCACAATTTGGGCTCAAAGGGTCATTCAGAAGCCTAAACATGGAAAACTAAACAAGGAGATTGTAAATAACAAACAAATTTGGCATTGGCAGCACTGTCTGCAGTATATTATGACATTGGTGGCATGGGTGGCACTGTCTCTGCCGTACATTATGGCATTGGCATGTTCCTCTGTCATGTTGGTGGGCCAGGGGTGGGGCTGAAGTAGGGACCAGGGGCGGGACCAGGGGTGAAGCTGAAGGAGGTCCCGTCAGGTAGGCTGTACAGGGCCCCATTACAGTGCCTACAACTTCATAAGAGGGGAGGGGAGGGGAGTGGGGGATATTATTTGATGATGGATCTTTAAAGAGAACTGGTCACCAACAGGCATTTGTAATATATTTTTTATCTCCATTTTTGGATAGCTGTAATAGTGCAGTCTCACCTTTCTTAACCACTTGCCTAACGCCTACCACATTTTTACTGCAGCAGGTCAGCTCTATTACGCAAAATTACTTACCTGTACGTGAATTAGTGGAATAGACACTGGATGACAGGTGTGCACTGCCGGAGGAGCGATTGTGCGCTGATTGGACACCTGCGTTCGTTCCCCAGAGAGGCAGAATGATGATCTGCCTATGTAAACAAGGCAGGTCGCCGTTCTGACAGGGAAGAAGATGGAGATCTTGTGTTCCTGCTAAGCAGAACATCGATCTGTCTTTATCCAGTCAGAGCAACCCCTAAACAGTTAGCAAGCACCAGCTACGGGCACACTTAACCCTTTGATCACCCCTGATGATATCCCCTTTCTGGCCAGTGTCATTGGTACAGGAACAGTGCATATTTTTAGAACTGATCACTGTACTAATGTCCCTGGTTCCTCCAAAAAATGTCAAAAGTGCAGTGATTGCAATGTCTCGCTTTATCGCTGGATCCTCCTCTTCTCATGTCCCTCTTTGCTGCTCCTGGCCCCTCCCTCCTATTGAGTGCCTCCGTAGACCAGCAGCTTGCTATGGGGGCACCCAAGCCGAGCTGCAGCCCTATGTATCCATTCAGACACACAGCTGCCGTCCGGCCCGCCCCCTCTCTCACCTGATTGGCTAACTGACTTTGATTGATAACCGCGGGCCAATCAGGAGAGTCCCGGACGGCCAAGGGAATTGTGAACATCATTGGACGGAGAAGGGGCTCAGAATAAGACCCCTTTCACACTGAGGAGTTTTTCAGGCGGTACAGCGCTAAAAATAGCACTGCTATACCGCCTGAAAAACTCCTTCACTGCCTACTCAATGTGAAAGCCCGAGGGCTTTCACACTGAGGCGATGCGCTGGCGGGAGAGAAAAAAATCTCCTGTCAGCAGCATCTTTGGAGCGGTGAGAGGAGCGGCGTGTATACCGCTCCTTCCCATTGAAAACAATGGGAAACCACGGCAATACTACCCTCTATAGAGGCGCATTGCGGGCGCTATTAACCCTTTATCGGCCGCCAGCGGGGGTTAATACTGCACCGCTAGTGGCCGATTCTCGCGGCAATCCCGGCGGTATAGCAAGGCTATTTTTAGCGGCGCTCCGATATGAAGGGGGCCTAAGTGTTGCGGGGTGCTGGGGAACCTGCTACACACAGAAGGTGTAGACTAGAATGCATTAAGATAAAAAAAAATAAACTTTTTCCTTTACAACTTTCTGACTTTGCAGGGTGACTGGCATAGGCGTGCACAGCCTATTGCATTAGGGGGTGCACAACAAAGCTCAAACACATATGCGCGTGTATGTATGTGTACATGTATATTACACACACACATATATACACTCTTTTAACAGAGCCGATGCAGTGAAAGAGGTATAGTAGCACTTTATTAATGGCAGAACTTATCAGAGAGAGATATTTCCCATTTTCCCCGCCGGCACACAGTGATAATGCTAATGTACTTGGGGTGATTAGGGTGTGCCCAGGCACACCTGGCACACCCCCGGCGCATGCCTATGGTGACTGATCTTGTCTACGTCCTTTCCTGTCATTTTCTACAGGCAGCCTGTAGTGGGTGGGACTTTCTAGGTCTCTCTTAGGCCACTTTCACACTGAGGCGCTTCTAAACTGCCAGTAAAAACACTGAGCGCTTTTGAAGTGCTTTCCATTCATTTCAATTGAGAGGGGAGTTTTTCACAGCCTTGCCAGCAAACTGCCCCAGTGCTTTCAATTCATTGATTTTAATGGAAATAAGTTTTCGTGAGCTTTTTAGGCACTGTTTTTAGTGTGAAAGTGCCTCAGTGTAAAAGTGGTCTCACGACTTTGCTCTCTGCACAGGCTATATATATCTTAGTGACGCTGTCACGATTACTTTTACGAGATAACATCGGCTTTGCAAAGGCATTTGGTGCTCACAAAGTGGATTTACTACATATCCTCTGTGGTTATTGAGGAATATACAGTATATAGATTAAACCTTTTTTGCCACGTGTTCTACTTTAAAAAGTAAAAAACAGAGGATCATTATGACAGCCTGCCAACTAGTAGATTAGAAAGCATCTTTTTCCTGTTTCTCCCACTATTGGGTCAAATATACCAGTCCTGTGGGATGGATACAATTGCAGACATTTCCTTTATCACCATAAACTGTGCCCCCTACCCAGCCACTACCACCACCTTCCCTCCTAATACCAACTATATGATAATCATTAGGAAACGGTCTGGCACAAATGAAAGGGATTTATAGATAATACCTCATGTGTCATCAAAAGCCGGAACACCTGAGACAGCAGCAATGCAACCTGGAGCTGGAAAACAAGAAGGAAATAAGAAGAAATCGGGTGTTTCCAAACAGTAATCAGTTGATATATTTTCTGTTGCATTAGTATAAGTAGGCAATCAGATTTTTACAAATCATTTAAAGTGGATGTAAACCCAAAAAAATGTTTTTTAATTTTTTGATGTCACAATGTAGAGTATAAGATTTCCTATCATCTGTGCCCAGTCTTGCCACACAGAGTTAATCCAGATCTGAGAAATCCTCTTTTAAGTTTCAGTGAAAATTAACAGAATTCCAGATAAAAACTTGCCAAATTATAAAGTCCGTTTCTCTGTTTTTGCTTTGAGTGACAGGTTATTTACATATCAAGCTTGGACATGTTTATCATATGTTATGTTAATCATAACATGAGGTGATCCAAAGTTCATTGTATATTACCAGGATGTGTTATGTGGGGGAGGGGTGGATTTCTCACTTTTTATACTATGAATCACCTCATGTTATGATAAACATAACATAACAAGATATGAAAAAACATGTCCAAGCTAGATATGTAAAATAACCTGTCACATTAAGCAAGAAGGCAAAAACTGACTTTTTATTTAGGCAAGTTTTTATCTGGAATTCTGTAAATTTCCACTGAACATTAAAAGAGGATTACTCAGATCTGGATTAACTCTGTGTGGCAAGACTGGTCACAGATGATAGGAAATCTTATACTCTACATTGTGACATACATTGGGTTTACATCCACTTTAAGTACGGTTTGTGATAATCAGAATGTATTGAAGTTCTGAGCTTGCAATTCTGCCAGCCAAATTGAAATTTCCAACCTTTTCTATCTCAGTATAGTCTTGTACCCATGCATATTATGTTAAAAATATTCTATTCTCTCAGTAAAAAAAAAATCCTGCTTCCTGCCCTCTCACTCCAGTGCTCTGTGCTGGCAGAGTATCAGCCACACCCTTCATTACAGAGTCTTGCATTACAAGGAAAGAGAGGGGGCATGTCTGACCGCCCTGATACTGGGTGCTGATTACCACGTGCACTGGGTATATCCTTGGTGCCTATTAATCCTGGTACACACGATCGGATTTCCGTCTGGCAAAGCGTAGGACTTTTGTCCGAAGGGCGTTGGCTGTGAACTTGTTCTGCATACAGACGGCAAAATGGCCAACAAATACGAAACAACGTGTTTTTTCTCAGTTCTTTAGCGCCACCCTTTGGGCAACTTCTGCTAATGTTGTGTTATGGTTATCAATGCTTCTGAGCATGTGTGTTTGTACTTAGGATTTTTATCCGATGGACTTTTGTACACACAATCGGATAATCCGACGGCACACATTTGTTGTTGGACAGTTTTAAAGCATGCTATCCCACATTTGTTGTCGGAAATTTCAACAATTGTCCGATGGACTGTACACACGATCGGATTATCCAACATCAGACATTTGTTGGTGAATTTTAAAGCCTGCTATCCAACATTTGTTGTTGGAAAATCCGACAATTGTCTGATGGAGCATACAAACGGTTGGATTTTCCGACAAAACCCTGCCATCACACAATTCCCATCGGAAAATCCGATCTGGTGTACAGGCCTTATTAGTGACATCACCACCCCAGTGTTCACTAGCCATTGTCAGCGCTCCCTCCTCTCTCCTGTAGCTGGCACTTGTTGGCACAGTGGAGATCACATGACCAGCCTGAAAAGGCATGAAAATAGGTTAGTATACAGATCGTTCTTACACAGGTTAGCAAGCATAGATTTTATAAGGTGGGAGGGAGTGTTTTTAAAATGAGTTGGGGGTTAAAGGAGTTGTAAAGGAATTTTTTTTCCCCCTGAAATTACTGTTTACAGGGTATAGAGACATAATAGTTAACTGATTCCTTTTAAAAACAATTAAAAATACATAAAAATCAATTATATAATGTACCTGCAGTTCTAGTTTCGTTTTTGCATGCTGTTTCCTGCTTCTGTGATGTACAGAGGCACAGAGCCAATACAGAGCAGTGATGGTTTGTAAAATGAAAGTGATTTGTGCTGAGGGGTTTTAGACACAGTAATCACACCTCCTTGATTAGTGACCACAGAGAGAAAGCTCCCAGCACTGTGGTGATCAGGAAACAGACAACCAGGAAGTGTGGAGATCAGAGAAGGATTACAGCAACTTGAGAGCAAAAAAACTAACAATGAGGACATGAAAACAGCACTGCATTAAGGTAAAGGAAGCTATTAAGATAAAAAAAACATTTTCCTTTACAAACCCTTTAACTTGAAATTCTACTTCAATCTTGCAGGGACAAAGGCAACAATACAACATTGATGTTCCAGCCTTCCCCAATCTAATAACAAAAAAAAGTCGTTATGTCATTTGTGTCAATCTCACCTTCCCCAAAGACACTGTACTCTTCCGGGCTTCATTCACCAGCTCAGCCATCTGAGACTTGAAAGCTTCGACATCCGTACATTGGTTAGCTCTGGCATGGTGAAGGATCAGTTCGGCTACAGTCTCCCCCTACAGAAGCCAACACAGGTCACTAATAGATTTTGGCAATGAAGCTTCATCTTCAAAACATGAACTCCAAGCAAATATATCAAAAACATTTATTTTAGTTATGTGGTCATTAAAAAACAATTAAATGTATCTTTACATAGCACTAGTATTCAGGGCCGATCCTAGGCAGGGTGCACAGGGTGCTTTGCACCCAGGCGCCTGCAGGGGTGGGGGCACGGAAGTGCCAGAGTTCTCCTCTCCCTCCTTCTTTCTCCTTGTTTGTGTCTGTCCAGAGCTAGTGTTCTGAGCATAGGTGTGTGTCTGTCCAGAACTGGTGTGTGAGCATAGGGCAGCTCGTCCAGCCTGGCAGTGCTCGGGGGAGGGGCTCTTCCTGACACAAGGTTTGCAGGCACTGCCCATTGATTTGCCCATTGGTGTATACACTGCTTCTAAAGCGCCTCAAAGTAGCTACTTGCAGGATTTTTTTTTTACGTCTTGCCAGCGCAGTGCCCCAGTGTGAAAGCATTCAGGCTTTCACACTGGGATTGCAGATGAGCCTTTTTTCAGGCGATATGTTTAACGCTAAAGCGCCTGAAAAACGACCATCTACTGTACTATGTCTGCAGTCTCTGACCATATCCTGTACCATGTCTGCAGTCTCTGACCATATCCTGTACCAGGTATGCAGTCTCTGACCGTCTCCTGTAATATGTCTGCAGTCTCTGACCATCTCCTGTACCATGTTTGCAGTCTCTGACCGTCTCCTGTATCATGTCTGCAGTCTCTGACCATCTCCTGTAATATGTCTGCAGTCTCTGACCATCTCCTGTACCATGTTTGCAGTCTCTGACCGTCTCCTGTAATATGTCTGCAGTCTCTGACCATCTTCTGTATCATGTCTGGGGGCTCTTTCTAACAGACTCTCTAACAGAAGCCCTCTCTGTGTCCATCAGAGAGGCCCCTCTCCAGTTCCCAGTAAAGTACTCTGCTTCTCTTCCTGTATGTTGTTTATTGTTAAGAGATCATGTAAGGATCTCAGGGTAATGAAGACTTTGTGGGGGAGCATCTCTGTGGTTGAGTAGTTGCCATAGAAACGTTTTTAAAGGGGAGGAGTTAGTAAAATGACCACGCCAATGTGGGGACGCCAGAAATATTTCTGCACACAGGCACCTGTGACCCTAGGATCGGCCCTGCTAGTATATATATTATTGCACGTTGGCAACCTTGGAGCCAATCAGAGCTTAATGGCAGTGCACGTGCTGTCATGCAATAGTCTGAACATGTTTACAGGAGAAGACAGCAAAGAGACAACCTTATCCTTCACTGTCCACTCATGGGCTGGAGGCAGGTTGGTGACCAAGCTGCATTGCTTAGCTGTGGTGAAGAACACTGAGGTCTATCTACTCTGTCTGGCAGGGGTGATTGAATGACAAGTTGGGTAAACACAGCTAGGCAGGTGAACCATTCATGAGTATACTATATATTTCACTTTTTGCCCAGAGTTGTAATATAACTTATTATATTAATATTATTATAATACAGTGCGGAAAATAAGTATTTGAACACCCTGCTATTTTGCAAGTTCTCCCACTTAGAAATCATGGAGGGGTCTGAAATTGTCATCGTAGGTGCATGTCCACTGTGAGAGACATAATCCAAAAAAAAAATCCAGAAATCACAATTTATGAATTTTTAACTATTTACTTCTATGATACAGCTGCAAATAAGTATTTGAACACCTGTCTATCAGCTAGAATTCTGACCCTCAAAGACCTGTTAGGCCCCTTTCACATTGAGGCGTTTTTCATGCGGTACAGCGCTAAAAATAGCGCTGCTATACCGCATGAAAAATCATGCCCTGTAGTGTTCAATGTGAAAGCCCGAAGGCTTTCACACTGAAGCGGTGCGCTAGCAGGAACGCTCCAAAAGTCCTGCTAGCCGCATCTTTACCGCGGTATAGGAGCGGTGTGTTCACCGCTCCTATAGCGCGCCTTCCCATTGGAAACAATGGGAAACCGCGGCAATAGCGCGGTAATACCGCCCGCAACGCGGGCGGTATTAACCCTTTTTCGGCCGCTAGCGGGGGTTAAAACCTCACCGCTAGCGCCCGAATATCGCGGTAAACACGACGGTATAGCGGCGCTACAAATAGCGCGGCTATACCGTCACCGCGGCTCCACGCCTCAATGTGAAAGGGGCCTTAGTCTGCCTTTAAAATGTCCACCTCCACTCCATTTATTATCCTAAATTAGATGCACCTGTTTGAGGTCATTAGCTGCATAAAGACACCTGTCCACCCCATACAATCAGTAAGAATCCAACTACTAACATGGCCAAGACCAAAGAGCTGTCCAAAGACACTAGAGACAAATTTGTACACCTCTACAAGGCTGGAAAGGGCTACGGGGAAATTGCCAAGCAGCTTGGTAAAAAAAGGTCCACTGTTGGAGCAATCATTAGAAAATGGAAGAAGCTAAACATGACTGTCAATCTCCCTCGGACTGGGGCTCCATGCAAAATCTCACCTCGTGAGGTCTCAATGATCCTAAGAAAGGTGAGAAATCAGCCCAGGACTACACGGGAGGAGCTGGTCAATGATCTGAAAAGAGCTGGGACCACCGTTTCCAAGGTTACTGTTGGTAATACACTAAGACGTCATGGTTTGAAATCATGCATGGCACGGAAGGTTCCCCTGCTTAAAACAGCACATGTCAAGGCCCGTCTTAAGTTTGCCAATGACCATTTGGATGATCCAGAGGAGTCATGGGAGAAAGTCATGTGGTCAGATGAGACCAAAATAGAACTTTTTGGTCATAATTCCACTAACCGTGTTTGGAGGAAGAAGAATGATGAGTACCATCCCAAGAACACCATCCCTACTGTGAAGCATGGGGGTGGTAGCATCATGCTTTGGGGGTGTTTTTCTGCACATGGGACAGGGCGACTGCACTGTATTAAGGAGAGGATGACCGGGGCCATGTATTGCAAGATTTTGGGCAACAACCTCCTTCCCTCAGTTAGAGCTTTGAAGATGGGTTGAGGCTGGGTCTTCCAACATGACAATGACCCGAAGCACACAGCCAGGATAACCAAGGAGTGGCTCTGTAAGAAGCATATCAAGGTTCTGGCGTGGCCTAGCCAGTCTCCAGACCTAAACCCAATAGAGAATCTTTGGAGGGAGCTCAAACTCTGTGTTTCTCAGCAACAGCCCAGAAACCTGACTGATCTAGAGAAGATCTGTGTGGAGGAGTGGGCCAAAACCCCTCCTCCAGTGTGTGCAAACCTGGTGAAAAACTACAAGAAACGTTTGACCTCTGTAATTGCAAACAAAGGCTACTGTACCAAATATTAACATTGATTTTCTCAGGTGTTCAAATACTTCTTTGCAGCTGTATCATACAAATAAATAGTTAAACAAATCATAAATTGTGATTTCTGGAATTTTTTTTTTCGATTATGTCTCTCACAGTGGACATGCAGCTACGATGACAATTTCAGACCCCTCCATGATTTCCAAGTGGGAGAACTTGCAAAATAGCAGGGTGTTCAAATACTTATTTTCCGCACTGTAAGTATTAATATTATTATATAATAAGTTATTATTATAACTTATAATTCTGTATATATTATTTCTACTTTTGCTATGACTTCCTGCCCATTAATTACATTGAAGGACACAAACAGTCAGCCTCCAGCAAGGTGTATTCAGCTTAAACAGGCTAAATAACACATTATTTATTAAAATAATAAAAAAAAAACTCTTGGCTGCATAACAAATTAAAAAGTGCAGCTCCATTGTTAAGTGATATTTCAGTGTTTCACACATTCTAAATTATTTTATCTCTTAGGAACTGTAGGGATATACAGTGCCTTGCGAAAGTATTCGGCCCCCTTGAACTTTGCGACCTTTTGCCACATTTCAGGCTTCAAACATAAAGATATAAAACTGTAATTTTTTGTGAAGAATCAACAACAAGTGGGACACAATCATGAAGTGGAACGAAATTTATTGAATATTTCAAACTTTTTTAACAAATAAAAAAATGAAAAATTAGGCGTGCAAAATTATTCAGCCCCTTTACTTTCAGTGCAGCAAACTCTCTCCAGAAGTTCAGTGAGGATCTCTGAATTATCAAATGTTAACCTAAATGACTAATGATGATCAATAGAATCCACCTGTGTGTAATCAAGTCTCCGTATAAATGCACCTGCACTGTGATAGTCTCAGAGGTCCGTTTAAAGCGCAGAGAGCATCATGAAGAGCAAGGAACACACCAGGCAGGTCCGAGATACTGTTGTGGAGAAGTTTAAAGCTGGATTTGGATACAAAAAGATTTACCAAGCTTTAAACATCTCAAGGAAGACTGATCAGAAGACTGATCAGAGATGCAGCCAAGAGGCCCATGATCACTCTGGATGAACTGCAGAGATCTACAGCTGAGGTGGGAGACTCTGTCCATAGGACAACAATCAGTCGTATACTACACAAATCTGGCCTTTATGGAAGAGTGGCAAGAAGAAAGCCATTTCTTAAAGATATCCATAAAAAGTGTTGTTTAAAGTTTGCCACAAGCCACCTGGGAGACACACCAAACATGTGGAAGAAGGTGCTCTGGTCAGATGAAACCAAAATCTAACTTTTTGGCAACAATGCAAAACGTTATGTTTGGCGTAAAAGCAACACAGCTCATCACCCTGAACACACCATCCCCACTGTGAAACATAGTGGTGGCAGCATCATGGTTTGGGCCTGCTTTTCTTCAGCAGGGACAGGGAAGATGGTTAAAATTGATAGGAAGATGGATGGAGCCAAATAGAGGACCATTCTGGAAGAAAACCTGATGGAGTCTGCAAAAGACCTGAGACTGGGGCGGAGATTTGTCTTCCAACAAGACAATGATCCAAAACATAAAGCAAAATCTACAATGGAAAGGTTCACAAATAAACATATCCAGGTGTTAGAATGGTCAAGTCAAAGTCCAGACCTGAATCCAATCGAGAATCTGTGGAAAGAACTGAAAACTGCTGTTCACAAACGCTCTCCATCCAACCTCACTGAGCTCGAGCTGTTTTGCAAGGAGGAATGGGCAAAAATGTCAGTCTCTCGATGTGCAAAACTGATAGAAACATACCCCAAGCGACTTACAGCTGTAATCGCAGCAAAAGGTGGCGCTACAAAGTATTAACTTAAGGGGGCTGAATAATTTTGCACGCCCAATTTTTCAGTTTTTTATTTGTTAAAAAAGTTTGAAATATCCAATAAGATTTGTTCCACTTCATGATTGTGTCCCACTTGTTGTTGATTCTTCACAAAAAAATTACAGTTTTATATCTTTATGTTTGAAGCCTGAAATGTGGCAAAAGGTCGCAAAGTTCAAGGGGGCCGAATACTTTCGCAAGGCACTGTATATTGGATACATTGGACACGCATTGTGCAGTTTCCCCCATCTATCAGGGCCATCCCAATCATGGTGTCACTCTAATCTGATAGCTTCTCAGTTGAATAAGCCAATAATCTAGCTGTGACTTAAGCCTCGTTCACACGATCAGATTTCCTTCGGACAAATCCGTGGAATTTTGTGCGAATGGCATTGGCCGTGAACTTGGAATGCATACAGACGGCAGAACTTTTTCAGCCAGCATACATCAAACAATGTGTTTTTTCAGCTCTTTCCCACCACCCTTTGGGCAACTTCTGCTAATGTTGTGCTATTGTTAGCATTGGTACAGAGCATGCGTGTTTGTACTTTGGATTTTTTTCCGACAGACTTGTGTACACACGATCAGATAATCCAACGGCACACATTTGTTGTTGGACAGTTTTAAAGCATGCTATCTCACATTTGTTGTCGGAAATTCCAAAAACTATTGTCCGATGGACCGTACAAACGGTCGGATTTTCTGACAAAACCCTGCCATCACACACTTGTCAGAAAATCCGATCGTGTGTATGAGGCTCGAGAGTGACATAATAAAAATGCAATAAAACTATCCCCTATTTTGTAAACGCTATAAATTTTGCGCAAACCAAACGATAAATTATTTTGCGATTTTTTTATTTATTTTATTTTTTTTACCAAAAATAGGTAGAATACGTAAACTGAGGAAAAAATGATTTTTTTTTATATCTTTTTACAGGATATTTATTATAGCAAAAAGTTAAAAATATTGAATTTTTTTCAAAATGATCACTTTATTTTTTTGTTTATAGCGCAAAAAATAAAAACCGCAGAGGTGATCAAATACCACCAAAAGAAAGCTCTATTTGTGGGAAAAAAAGGATGCCAATTTTGTTTGGGAGCCACGTTGCACGACCGCGCAATTGTCAGTTAAAGCGACACAGTACCGAATCGCAAAAAGGGGCAAGGTCCTTAACCTGCATAATGGTCCGGGTCTTAAGTGGTTAAAGATTTCTTTCTGGATCTCATGAACAGAAAAAAATCACCTTACAATCCCACCTACAAAATATTTTGATCTTCCAGCCCACCACTCACCTGCCCCAGGACCACCGCAGTAAACACAGATCGGAAATTCTCAAGATCTCTCTCCTGCAGTTCTGCCACGATTCCCGCGTCCAGCAACACCAGGCGGAGAGGGCAGCGGCTGGGGCGGACATTCACAATCAGCGTGTCGCACATATCTACCAACGTGGTCTGCTCAGCCTGTCCTGAAGTAAACTCCGGAGCCCCCTGTACCAGAATATTACCGGGGTGCAGATCGGCGTGGACAAAATTATCCACAAACACCTGCAAGGCAAAAAACTCAACATGACTATTCACTTTGGGCAAATAATTCTACAATATGTTATCTTTGTCTATGGTTATTGTATGATACAAAACAATCCAGCTAGTCAACACAAAAAGACTAAATTAAACTATTATAGTATTTGTGATCATATTTTATCTTTGGGAGTGTGTTATAACGTTTAGAACACACTGTCGGTCACTGCCAGAATTTTTTTCACCTTAATGCATAGGATGCATTAACCACTTAAGACCCGGACCAAAATGCAGGTAAAGGACCTTGCCCCTTTTTGCGATTTGGCACTGCGTCGCTTTAACTGACAATTGCGCGGTCGTGCAACGTGGCTCCCAAACAAAATTGGCGTCCTTTTTTCCCCACAAATAGAGCTTTCTTTTGGTGGTATTTGATCACCTCTGCGGTTTTTATTTTTTGCGCTATAAACAAAAATAGCGTAAATTTTGAAAAAAATGCAATATTTTTTACTTTTTGCTATAATAAATATCCCGCCAAAATATATATAATTTTTTTTTTTCCTCAGTTTAGGCCGATACGTATTCTTCTACCTATTTTTGGTAAAAAAAAAATCACAATAAGCATTTATTGGTTGGTTTTTCGCAAAATTTATAGCGTTTACAAAATAAGGGATAGTTTTATTGCATTTTTATTCATTTTTTTTTTTTTTTTACTACTAATAGCGGCAATCAGCGATTTTTTTTGTGACTGCGACATTATGGCGGACACTTCAGACAATTTTGACACATTTTTGGGACAATTTAAATTGCATTGTTTACTGTGAAAATGACAGTTGCAGTTTGGGAGTTAACCACAAGGGGGCGCTGTAGGATTTGTGTGTTCCCTCTGTGTGTTTACAACTGTAGGGGGGTGTGGCTGTAGATGTGATGTCATCGAACACGTCCCCCCTATAACAGGGATGACGCGATCGATGCTGCGGCCACAGTGAAGCAAGGGGAGAGCCGTGTTTACACACGGCTCTCCCCGTTCTTCAGCTCCGGGGACTGATCGCCGCGCTCCAGCGGCGATCGGGTCCGCGAGTCCCGCAGACCCGGTCCCGGAGCTTTGGACCGGGTCACGGGAGCGCGCCATTGACCCACGGCTGGGTACTAGAACCAACGTATATATACGTTGATGTGCCCAGCCATGCCATTCTGCTGACGTATATCTGCAGGAGGCGGTCCATAAGCAGTTAAAGGGGTTGTAAAGGAAAATTGGTTTTTCACCTTAATGCAATCTATGCATTAAGGTAAAAAAAACATCTGATGTTGCTGCAGTCCCCCCCCCCCCCCCCCCGAGCCCCGTTATACTTACCTGACCCTTTGAAAGTCCCAGGCGGTCCCGATATTATCTTCGCTGCTCAGCCTGGCCGCTGATTGGCTAGCGCGGATGGATTGAGAGCAGCATAGCCATTGGCTGGCGCTGCTGTCAATCACATCCAGTGACGCGGAGTGCCGAGGGGCGGGGCCGAGTGATACAGCGAGCCGCTATGGCCGCTCGCTGTATCACGGGAACGCACCCCGCAATTAGTGACCACCATGCGAGCTCTCGCATGACTGTGGTGACTAATTGCGGAGAGGACCGAGACAGCCGCCGAGGGACCCCAGAAGACATGGATCGGGGGCACTCTGTGCAAAACTAACTGCACAGTGGAGGTAAGTATAACATGTTTGTTATTTAAAAGCACAGTTAGATAACTGACCACACTGCGTTCTTCTGCCTGGTGTGGTCAGTTTTTAATAGAAAATGAGAGATCGCTGCCAGAAGTTTTTTCACCTTAACGACTTAAGGACCAGCTCACGTACATATACATTGGAGCTTTAAAGATGAATATCTCGGTAACGGCAGCAGCTGCTGCCACAACCAAGATATGCATATGCATCTTTTCCATGGCTGGTCCTGTAAACGATAATGGTGGATTCGCCACCGCAAGATCACCGTTATCAGCGGCGGGAGAGGGGCTCCCGCCACTTACCGGAGCCGTCGGTATCGGGAGAGGTGATCGGGTCCTTCTTCCTCCTTGCCATGGAATACGAGTGAGGGCAAGCACCCGCCTCCATAGCATAGCAGGGCGGAAGCGACGTCAAAACGTCACTTCCGCCCATACATCTTAAAGGCACATTTTCCTGACACAGCATGACAGCATATATGTATGGGAAGGCTCCGCCCCCCTGACCAATCAGGACCGGTTATACTATAAAAGTAGGTCTCCTCCCCTATACCCGCATTCTCTGTTTTTTCCTTCACTGCTACAGGCGGTTATACTACTGCTAAAGAAAGCAGGAAATTTTATTTTCCCTCACCTGGCCGGACACTTCCCGCCAAGCCGCACAGGTTCAAAGCCTCTCCTGTGACGAAGCTCCCCGCTGTACAGGCAGACCTGAACGCCTAATGGGGGAGGCCTCACCCCAGCAGGATCCAGGAAGATGGGGGTGAAGGCATGTGGTCTCTAGGGATTGCTCATTTATCATGACGCCATGTATGGACATTCATTGGACTTTGGACATGAAGCATGCAGGTGGTAAGGCACCACATGGTGCACACAATTCTATTCAGTGACTGCTGCAAGTATAGGCAAGGATGTGGTTAACTTGCATTACTGAAGGGCTGTGGTTGTGTCTGCAATACTGCTAATGATGATAGCAGGTGCTGTGCTGGGCTGAAGCCTTCCATTTAACTGAATAGGCCTGGCTCTACAGTCTTGATTTATTTTCTGCAGGTTTGTTGTTAATTTGCATTTCTGAAAAGTATATATCACACATGTGAATGTAACTGGATGTCTGTAGTGTCACTCTGTTTACTAATATTAAACAGGCTATAGGATGTGTTTGCAGCATTGCTGAAGTTTGAACTGATATCAGGTGATACTGAGAGCCCTTTCATTTAATGCAGGGATTGGGCCTGCAGTGTGGGCTCACTGTGTATGGAAGATCGGTCTCCTCCTTTCTGGTACATATGTCTAAGTAGGTTTAACTTGCTAGTGCTAATGTCATAGGATCATTAATTTGTGCTGCATTCCTGTGATTACATTAACTCCACACTAGGTAAGGCTGTGATGTGTTTACTTCTATGCATTTACATGTTGACCTTGGTGCTAAAATGTCAGGATCTGTTTAGTCACACTCCTTAGTACTGGTTAGCAATAGGTAATTGCTTGTGTTATTTGGGGTACCCCACTGAAAGATATGGGGTTTGTAGTGGTTACTATTTATGGGAAAATTATCCCAGACATCTGTGAACCAGTAGCAATCAGCCTTCCTAGAGACCAGCAACTTTGAATAAAGGTGAGGGCAGGTAGGTATATGCTATATCCTAAAAAAGAGTGCACATTATGGGCATAATGAGTGTACATCTCAAGCCCTCAACACCAAACACCAGTCTACCTGCTTCTGCGACAAGGGACAGATCCTCTTCAACCCTGAAAAAATCCCACTATGTAGCAACTGCCAGAAATCGCTACAGGAATCATAGTGGTCGGGTGTTACTGGTGTGACGGCAAGAATGCAAAACAAGGTTGCAGGCCAAGGACAGTGACAAAGGGGCAGAGACTGAGAAGGCCTACAGTCACTAATGGTTCCATACCAAGCCTAATCAAACAACCATGCTTGTTTAAAGGCAACCTCTACCTGAGAGCTTGCTTATGGAAAATCGCTCTGACTAGTTGACAGATAAGAAGCAAGAGACGGCGACTTTAACCCCGTCCAGACTGACTGTGTGGAACTCAGATACTAAGCTATTCAAGCAAAATCAGCTAAGGGTACCTCTGCCTCTAGAGCATGAATGAATGAAAACTTATATAGCGCGGCACATGCGAACTAAAATCGCCTCTGGCGCTTGTTGTTTCTGTCTCCTTTGGTGTCAAAGAGCAGCCAGCCAAACAGGCTTCAGCAGATTAACCAAGGGTACCATTCTTCCAAACAGAGGAAACAATATCCTTGCAAAGACCCTGTGACAGCAAGTAGATCTGGAGATCAACAAGATTCATGCAGAGGCTATAGATTGAGGGTTAATGTACATGACAAAGTATAATTACCTAGGCGGTGTTCTGTTACTGTGTACAAGTGATTGTGTGAACTGTACTGTACGATGTGTTTGCAACATGTCTGTTGTTTGTTTAATAAACGCTTTTCTGATTTAAAAAAAAAAAAAAAAAACAAGATTCATACTACTGTTAAGTAGTGTTGTTGTGACCTGCGATGAGGCAGGATGGAAACTGAGCTCTGGTCAGTGATGAGCTCTCTATGGCAGATCCTAGATTGAAAGGGAATAGCCAATGATGCAGTTCAGTCACTGCGGATCCAAGACTGTATGCTGTTTCTCCAGAAATCATTGTGGCCAGTGAACCCTTATGGCCCCTCCCACAAGTGAACACATGCCGCTTTAGTCAGAGTGGTGACTGTTCAAGTCGGATCTGGCAATATCTAGAAGGAAGATTAATTCCTTATGTTAATCACCAAAGACCAGAGGATAGCCAAAAGATTGACAAGTTAAATGTGGGAGAACTATGGCGGAGAATAAAGAAGCGATAATCTTTATTAGCCTAAACCCAAGTCGCCCAATAGGGTCAGCTGACAGTTGGATGTAAATTTCAGCGAAGGTTCCATGAGTATATGCATTAGGAAGCCAATGGAATTGTTTCATTCCTCTACCTATTCATTGCATTCCCTCCATGATGCGCAAGGGCTATGATTACATGGGCGTTTGGTCCAGAAGGATGGCATAGGCCATCGTGGCAATTAATCTCTCCAGTCGTCAGTAAAGCCTGACCTCCACAAATCCTACTCCTGGATTTTTAAGGAGTATTGTTCATAGCAGTGCGGCGACTTCAAGGTAGTCCCTACACTACGTTTGAACCCACTGTGGTCTAACTGGGGGCCGTGAGCGTTAAGAATACATAGGCATTGATTCAAGACGCATAGGAATCGCAGTAAAATCGCACAATTTTATGCCGTAATACTGGAAAGCTAGTCCATTAAGCCCAACCTGGTGGTGTGATAGGGGTAGTTACCTTGGTATACCCTGTATGTTGTGGTCGTTCAGGCCGACTTGCGGGCACAAGGACTACTGGTAAGTCTTGTTTGAACAGCAAAGTGAGTAACTTTATAGCGCTGACAAATGCGAACCGAATCGCCTCAAGGCGCTTTGTATCCAGAGTCGTGCTGATCCTTCAGAAGAGTTGTGGCACAATGGCTTCCAAGTTCTGGGAAAGGTCCCAGTACAGACTCTAATCAAGTCGGGAGGAGCCATCATCGAGAGACAAACTAGTCTCATTGCAGGAATCACCTACTGAAGGGTAATTCTGAATGGGGAAAAAGTTAATGAACAAAATTAAGTTACACTCAGAAAAACAGTGTAAGTATCCCATTTGAAGAGATGCTCTTTCCTATTGGTTGCATCCCACGATCGGAAAAGCGATAAAGTACCCTGTAATAACCCTTGTGGTCCGAAGGGGCCCAAGCAGGGTGGACAACTGTATTAATCTTAGTAAAGAGAGACTTACTTCCCACGTGAGAAAAGATGACTCCACAGAGGAGAAAAGTCCCCGATCGGGGAGGTAGCTAAGCTAATCTTTCAGCATACTAATCATCACAAGTTGTCACTCGTGGGGTAGGCATGCCAATGAAGGACAAGGTGTCCAAAATCCAGAGCTACAGCGGTCGCAGACTAAAGTCTTTCGTAAACACAACAGAGGGAGCCTCAACTATGCTGAAAGGACTCGGCAAAATGGGGAAGGCCTAGCCTCGCTGGCAAGACGGAATGCAAAACTAGTCAACTTCTGTCAGAGGTATCTCCCAGCATGTTAGGGTTTTCTAGAACTTACAGCCAGAGGGCATAAGATACAAAAGCCGTTGGATGACAAGGGACAGTCTCAAACGAAGGGCAGTCAAGGGATCGGCAACTAGCAAGACTCAAGTTATTGGGTCTGACCGTAACCTGGGTGGCTTCCCAGAGGTGGAAGCAGATAAACTAAGGACAGCCACCTGGGATTGGCAGATTAGCCAATACGTATATATTCAACAAACCGAAGAGTCTCCAGGAGGCCTATCCGGATTTGCAGCCGTTCGGTGGTGATGAATTACCCTATAGCTTGCAGGCAATGTTGCCCACGGGTACAGTCTCCGATCCGAGAACTCCCTATTCTCCTTCATGAGATTCAACGCCTCATACAGCATGCCAATGGTATCTTCCAAATTCATACAAATTATATCTAGATACAGGAGACCAAGATGTGGAGGTCTCACCGTTCGTGTTGGAAATCTAATGGAGGTCAGAGTGTCTACTCCAGACTTCAAATACCTTAGCTAAGAGAAGAACCGACAGAATTTAAAGGATGGAATTCTCTGTTCCTTACTGGAAGGAATGAATTGTATACAGGAGAGCCTAGAGACGGCATGAAAGGATACTGAAACATCTATTCTTCACTCTCTGGGTTGCATATCCCAGCAATCAAGTCCGAAAGACCTAGGCAGGTCATTGTTTTCCCCCATGGGGTCTTCCAAATAGTGGGAGACACATTATCTCACTCTCCATTTAGAGGGACAAAACATCCCAAATATGGCCAGGAACATGGGAATAAGTATTCCTTTTGGCAAATACAGTATGTAAAGTAGATCTAGAAGAATCTCAAACATCCAAGTGTCATACCATAAACTACCTTGTGGCTGAAATGATCAGGCAAAATGGCTCTAGTCTCCTTCTCAACACTATACAAAGGTTGGTATCGTGGCAGCCTGAGTTAGAACACCATCATCCTTTTGGCAGATCCAAACGGAAGTGTTTGAAGTTCCACAAACTTGGAAAAGAGATTCAAGGTTGAAGAGACATAGAATTGGCCCTTCTTCTAGGATAAAAACGATAAACTCATCAGGCTTAATGGCGTCGGAAAAGGACAATCCCGCTGTCCAACGAAGACCATCGCAGTTGTACGGATACAATTGGTCAAAACCTAGATGGAGAGGACAAGTCCATCTGATGAGGGCAGAGACAGCTCCTCCAAGCTGGTGATGCATCCATTGACGGAACTCCAAAATAGTTCCTCTAGAGTTAATATCTAAACCACGACCTGGTCTACATTCAACATGTTGGGGGTCCATTCTGGCGGACCCAGCAGTCGTAACTACAATACATCTCAGTCGTTAGAGGGGATAGATCTAATCCTCTTAAACACTTGAGCAGTACCCACCCTTATTGTCTGGTGATTCTGTACATCCCATACGTATATGCTGTCATGCTGTTTTAGGAAAAGGGAAAATGTTATACTTACCTATCGGTAATTTTCCTTTCCTGATGCAAGCATGACAGCATATAGGTCCCTCCCTTTAAAAAAAAAAATAGAGGTATGAAACAGTTAAATAGGGCCTTCCGCAGTGATAATAAATTACGAGAATGCGGGTATAGGGGAGGAGACCTACTTTTATAGTATAACCGGTCCTGATTGGGCAGGGGGGCGGAGCCTTCCCATACGTATATGCTGTCATGCTTGCATCAGGAAAGGAAAATTACCGTTAGGTAAGTATAAAATTTTCCCTTTTTTTGTTGTCGCTTTTTCAAATGACAATTTTTTTTTAATTTTTTTTAGCATTTTAGTCTAAATATGAGATCTGAGGTCTTTTTGACCCCAGATTTCAAAATTTAAGAGGACCTGCCATGCTTTTTTCTATTACAAGGGATGTTGTAATAGGAATAAAAGTGACCCATTTTTTTTTTTTTTTAAACAGTGTAAAAATAAATAAAATCAAGTAAAATAAATAAGAAAAATAAATAAAGCGCCCCGTCACGTCAAGCTTGCGTGCAGAAGCGAATGCATATGTAAGTAGTGCCTCATATGAAAACGGTGTTCAAACCGCACAAATGAGGTATCGCCGCTATCGTAATGGGCTGCTTTAACTGACTCCTTGTTAGTAAAAGACGATTCACGCTTTTTTTGTCTGTTACAGCGTGATGAATGTGCCTACTCCATTATGAACGGTAGTTTTACCAGAACGAGCGATCCTGTCTCATACCTTGCTTCTGAGCATGCGGGGGTTTAAAACTTCATTTTAGCCCACACACGATCATTTTTTACAACCAGTAAAACACATTTTTTAAAACGACGTGAAAAAATGCAGCATGTTCGGGTTTTTTTTTTTGTCGTTTTTCAGAAGATGAAAAACGATGTGAAGCCCACACACGATCATTTTAAATGACGTTTTTAAAAACATTCATGCTGAAAAAAGGATCGTGTGTACCCGGCATTAGAGTGAGAGCAATAATTCTAGCTCTAGACCTCCTCTGTAACTCAAAAGATGCAACCTATATAATTTTTTATTTGTCACGAACGGGCGCAATTTTGAAGCGTGACATGTTGGGTATCATTTTACTTGGCGTAACATTATCTTTCACAATATACAACAAAAAATGGGCTAACTTTGTCTTATTTTTTTATTAAAAAAAGTGATTTTTTTTCCCAAAAAAGTGTGCTTGTAAGACCGCTGCCCAAATACGGTGTGACAAAAAGTATTGCAATGACCGCCATTTTATTCTCTAGGGTGTTAGAAAAAAATACATAATGTTTGGGGGTTCTAAGTAATTTTCTAGCAAAAACAAATGTTTTAAAGTTGTAAACACCCAAGTCTGAAAAACAGGCTCGGTCCATAAGTGGTTAATGCATAGGATGCATGAAAAAACACGAGGTTTACAACCCCTTTAAGCAGGTTTGTCTTGCACTTTTATTCAGCAAGGCAGCCAACAAACACACTTGTATGTGTGCATACACAGAGTTTTATGCTTACCATCTTCAGCAGCATGTCAACACCCATTGCTGCTATTCTTTGCTTTATCTGAGTAGACTCTGACCCTTGGAGATAGGCAGACAAAGGTTCACCTTCCTGTAACAAAGGATAGAAATGTCACAGCTTACATGAATGCTATCATCAGAGATAGATGAAGACTTCTATCGCTGACCTCTCCTGAAAATGCTAGTTACCTGGCAGCAATAAGTAATCTCTGTGGGGGTGAATTTTCTAAAACTAAAGTGTGCAAAATCTGGTGCAGCTCTGCATAGAAACCAATCAGGATCCAGGTTTTATTTTCAAAGCTTTACTGAACAAGCTGAAGGTAGAAGCTGATTGGCTACCATGCACAGCTGCACCAGATTTTGCGCTCTCCAGTTTAATGGCCCATACACACGATCCGAATATCGGAAGAAAACGATTGTCCGGTGATGGATCATACGATTTTCGGATCGTGTGTACACTACTTTCGACAGCCGATCACGACCGTTTATCCGATATTATTCGATCGGACAAGCTCGAAAACTTTTCTCGTATGATGTCAGATTGTACGATTTTCGTTTAGTCAGTACAGCCGTCGTCCGACAATACAATACAAATACATTACAAGACATGACATCACTTCAGATCATTTTTTTCTATCGTACGATAATTTTCGTGAGTTTAATAACCTATTTTATTTTACTCGCGATTATTAAGCGAAAAAAGTCGTACGATCCGTCGGCCGATATTCGGATCGTGTGTATGGGCCATTAGTAAATCAGCCCCACTGTGTCAGGTTTCATCACAGACTTTGTCCTAATACTCACCTCGAAGGTCTCCACCAGGATGTTCCTTGTGACGAAGGGTCGCAGTGGGATGGGAAATTTTATAAAGTCAATTTTTTCAAACTTTTCCTGAAATATTTCCAAATTTTTGGCTTCATATTTGAGATTCATCTGCAAGGAAAAGAGAAAAGGTTATTCCATGTGTTTTTATATGGTTCCTTTACTGTACATTTGCAACGGCCGAAAATATTTCATTTTATTTTGGAAAGGTAGGGTTGTAGCCTCTGTCAGATTTGTATTGTCACTTTGATTTCCCCTCACTTCTCAGAATAGGAAATTATGGGAAATCTTTCCAACAGGGATAAAGACCCAAAATCTGGTACAGCTGTGCAAAGTAAACCAATCAGCTTCCAGGTTTAATTCTCAAAGCTTAACTAAACAAACTGAAGTTATAAGCTGATTGGTTACTATGTACAGTTGCACCAGATTCTGTGTGCACCTGTTTTAGTAAATCTTCCCAACTGGGTCCTGAGTCTTCTATCTTTTTCCTTGTAGTGGAGGAAAGTCCTTCTTTAGGAGTCCAGATCACTACTTCTACTGCTTCTACTGACTGTACAGGGGTGGGTATCCTCTAGACCAGTGTTTCTCAACTCCAGTCCTCAAGGCACACCAACAGGTCATGTTTTCAGGCTTACCATTATTTTGCACTTTTACTGCCTTAGTAATTACCACAGCTGTTTCATCTGAGGGAAATCCTGAAAACATGACCTGTTGGGGCGCCTTGAGGACTGGAATTGAGAAACACTGCTCTAGACTGAGGCGATTGATGGCCTCAGGGAGCCGTGACCAGTCTACTGCCATGCTGGAACCACTAGTCATTACTTCAAAAAGCAACATCATCGAGGGACACAAATAGCAGACTTAGATGAGTAAAAAAAAGCTATTTAGATATTTATTTGTAAAAAATGGTGAATGGGTGATTGAGGGAGTGGGAGAGGGTAGGAGCTTTTACTTGGAAATGGGCTTTAAAGTGATATGAAAGGTTCAAATAAAATCGTTTTGCACGGAGCCTGGATCCTCCTCCTCTTGGGTCCCCTGGTGGCGCTTCCGGCCCCTCCCTCCCTCCCAGTGCCCCCACAGCAAGCAGCTTGCTGTGGGGGCATCTGAGCAGGCACTCTTCCCATTCACACACAGAGCCAGGACTCGGTCCTGCCCCCTTTCTCTCCTCAATGGCTCCCACCTCAGCCAATAAGGAGTGAGAGTCCCTGGAGAGCTGAGACTGTCGTGCACATCACTGGATTGAGATGGAGCTCAGGTAAGTATTAGGTGGGCCCCCAGCTGCACACAGAAGGTTTTTTTACCTTCATGCATGGAATACATGAAGGTAAAAAAAGACCTTGAACCTTCACAACCACTTAAAGTGTAGGATTCTATAAGTTAAGTACAGTAAATACTTGTTAGAGAGAGGGTCAACACGGTGGTTTAAAGGTTAGCACTTCTGCTTTGCAGCACTGAGGTCCCTGGTTTGAATCCTGGTCAGGACAGTATCTGCATGGAGTTGGCGTGTTCTCCTTGTGCTTACATGGGTTTTCTAAAAAAAAAATGCTGGTAGGTTAACTGAATCCTGTCTAAATTGGCCAGTGTATGTATGTGAAAAAGGAACCTTAGATTGTAAGCTTCTTTAGGGCAATCAATGGAATTTAATAAGCAATATGTACAGAACAGTGTACATTTTCAACACTATATAATTATCTGTCATAAATAAAATTGTGATGTTTACAAAACTGCTCTCTTCAGTAGCTGTTAATGCCATCCAATGGGTGCTGGTAACTGTATGACACCAGAGACTTGTAGTAGCAGCACAGATGTGTATTGTGGTTGGATACGGTAGCAGTTCAACAGCCAACTACAACTACCTATGGAAAATACTGAGAGAGGTTGGCAGCTATTAAGCTATTACATACTCTTGCTACTAAATCACTTATTTGACATGCCCATAGCCTGGGTGGTATTGACCATAATGGCACTTGGGGGCCAATGGGTGAATGGATGCAGCACCAGGTTTTAATAATACAAATAGTGATCATCTACTTTATTTTGTTTTCCACTTCTGTATTTTATGGCTATATTTAACCAGAGAATTGTAGGGGAGAGGGGGTACAGAGGAGTCAAAAGACTCTTTACAGCAAAGCTGAGCTCTCTCTGCGCTTTTATGTGTCGGTCTCTACAGTTAAAAAGTAAAAAAAGTGAACCTGCTTGCACAAGAGGTAAAGATTTACAAGGGAATATCATCATTCATGTATGCTTAGAGATGTCTTACAACAGCCCTGCTAACAGTTTACTCACTTGCCGGGTCATAAGTTTCTCAAACTCTTCCACAATCTCGGTCAGACTCAGCCACCTGAATCCAGGGATGAGTCCAAGCAGTCGGCTCCAGGTCTTCATTAGGAGAAGGTCCATTTTAACCTGTTGTCTAAGACCTGGATGCAGGACCTAGATGGGGAGCAGGGAAAAAACAGAGTAGTAGCGTTCCACTGACCAGTTCAGTCTCTGATTCCTGTTACACAAAAATGGAAGGTCTGTTTTACTGATACCCCCACCTCCTGATTACAAATGGTTATAAAATGTCATTGAAAAATAAAGTAAAAAAAAAAAATTACTTTGGCCAAGCTTCCGACGCTTCTTCGAGGCAGAGTGCCTTCTGGGAGACCTGGATGTCTAAAGTCCTTTGAGAATGCGTTTTATCCCAATGATGAGGTCAAAGCATTGGTTACTTTACTTCTCAATGGATTTTCTAAACCAATAGTATTTGGAGCTGTCAGTATAGAGGACTTCCCATTTTCATGGAAGGTCCACTGTAACCATATGCTCAGTTTGAAATGTCGAGATTTATAACAGGTTCACTTAATGTAGTTAGCATCATACTGAGGCAGAGCTGTATCCTGGCCTAGGCCAACAAGGCCCAGGCCTAGGGCAGCACTTTGCAGGGGGGCAGGGGGGCAGCAGGAAAAGAGTCCCCACTGTTAGGAAAATTAGTCTAGCGCCCTCATAAAGCGGCCACTGGTATGCGAGCGGCCGGCATTCCACAACTGGGGGGGGGGGGGGTGGTGCTTCCAAATTTTACTGTTTTATCATCCTGGTCCACAAAACTTCCTCACTGTGCTATATGTTTCTGCTGCACCATCTACTTAAAGTGGAACTATAGGCAACACTTATTTTTTTCATTTTGGGTACAGTAAGGGAGGGTTATAGCCCCTGTCAGTTTATTTTTTTAAATCCCTGTCCCATTGTGAAGATTTCCCTTCACTTCCTGCTCTATGGCAGGGGTGGCAAACTCAAATTCATCGGGGGCCGCATCAGCAGTATGGTTACCCTCAAAGGGCCGGTGGTGGTGTTTGATGGCATTGCACAGTGGTGACAATTGATGGCACAGTGGTGGCGTTTGATGGCATTGCACAGTGGTGACAATTGATGGCACAGTGACTGCATTTGATGGCATGGCACAGTGGTGACAATTGATGGGCACAGTAGCTGTGTTTGATGGCACAGTGGTGACAATAGATGGCACAGTGGTGGCGTTTGGCATGGCACAGTGGTGAAAATAGATGGCACAGTGGTGGCGTTTGATGGCATGGCACAGTGGTGACAATTGATGGCACAGTGGTGGCGTTTGGCATGGCACAGTGGTGACAATAGATGGCACAGTGGTGGCGTTTGATGGCATGGCACAGTGGTGACAATTGATGGCACAGTGGCTACATTTGGTGGCATGGCACAGTGGCTGCATGTAATGGGCACAGTGAGGCTGCAATATTTTTTTTTCGTTTGCGCCCCCCCAAAAATGTTGAGCACCAGCCGCCACTGATGTGTATAAAGATTGTGAACTGTGAGTCACAGTTCATAATCTTAATACACATATCACATCAGTTACTATGATTGACCAGTGGTGGCAGACAGTACATTTACTGATGTGATATGTGTATGAAGATTATGAACAGACAGTACATTTACCCCCACTCCCCCCCCCCCCCCCCCCGCCATGCTGCATATTAAAAAAAATCAGAATGGCAGTCACAGTTCATAATCTTCATACACATATCACATTATTACATCAGTTAATAGACTGCCATTATTATTATTTTAATATGCAGCATGGTGGGGGGAGGGGGGGTAAATGTACTGTCTGCCACCACTGGTCAATCATAGTAACTGATGTGATATGTGTATGAAGATTATGAACTGTGAATGCCATTCTGATTTTTTTAATATGCAGCATGGCGGGGGGGGGGGGGGGGGGGGAGTGGGGGTAAATGTACTGTCTGTTCATAATCTTCATACACATATCACATCAGTTACTATGATTGACCAGTGGTAGCAGACAGCACATTTACCCCCCCCCCCCCCGCCATGCTGCATATAAAAAAAAAAACAGATCCGATCAAAGTGTAGTAGTCAGTAGTTTTTGTGTTAACCTACTTTGGCAATGGTGGTGTATCTGGTTATTCGTTCCTCCTCGGCAGCGCTGGCTCCGCCTCTTCTTGTAACTAACAGCGGGCTCTCTCCTCGGGCTCGGCTCCTCCCATCCCCTCCCGCATATGGCCGTGACCCCTGAGATACGTCACGCCGCTGGGAGGGGAGCAGGGCCGATCTGTATTGATGGCATTGGCTGCCGCAGCGTGATAGGTGGCTATTGGCTGGCGGTGCCGGGTACTGCAGCGAGGTAAATACTGAATCCGAATCACCCACTGACATTCCCATCAGCCGATCGGGAATCCCGATTTCCAGTCCATGTGATGCGGGCCACATTACAAGGTCCGGCGGGCCGGATTCGGCCCGCGGGCCTTGTGTTTGCCACCCCTGTTCTAGATGATTACACAAGAAAATGGCTAAATGCTCCATTGAGGAGTCCCCTTGAGGCCTCGTACACACGACCGTTTTCCTCGACAAAATCCATCAAGAAACTTGGTGGCAGAACTTTTTGCCGAAGAAAACGGTCGTGTGTATGTTTTTCATCGAGAAAACTGTTGTGGATCTTGACGAGAAAAAACGAACAAGATCTCTTTTTTCCTCATCGGGAGTCTCAATTTCCTCTTCGTGTTCCTCGTCAGGCTGGTTCACGACGAGAAACATGTTCGACTGCTTAGAAACCCGCGCATGCTCAGAATAAATTATGAGACGGGAGCGCGCGCACCTTCGGTAAAAGTAGTGTTTGTAATGGAGATGGCACATTTGTCACGCTGTAACAGACTAAATTGTGCAAATCGTCTCTCACCAAACTTTTACTTAAAGCGGATCTCCACCCTAAAGTGAAGATCCGCTGATCGGAACCCTCCCCCCCTCCGGTGTCACAATTTACACCTTTCACGGGGGAGGGGGGTGCAGATACCTGTCTAAAGACCATAGGTGTGCGCAGCCTATTGCATTAGGATGTGCACCCCAAAGCCCAAACACACACTACGATTGCTCACCGTGTTCATTCAGAAGGGAAAAGAGCGGGTAAATTACATATTAACTGGCCCCTTCCCCATTCCTAAAACATCCCAGCAGCAACAGCCGATAGGAGAGGAGGGAAACTGTGCGGGGAAAGATGGGAGCCAGGGCAGTAGGGGGAATCTGTGCTGCACAGGGTGATTAGGGTGTGCCTGGGCACAACTAGCACACCCTGTGCGCACGCCTATGCTAAAGACAGGTATCTGCAACCACTTCCGGCCCGCAGTCTCGGGCAAAAGTCTGGTTTTTTGGCGACATCCCGTCGCCCCCCCGTTGTGTGCTGGGAACTCTCGGCTCCCAGCACACAGCGGGAGCCAATCGGCGGGCGCAGCGCGACTCGCGCATGCGCAGTAGGGAACCGGGCAGTGAAGGGGGGAGCAGCAGGGTGACGAGCGATCGCTCGTCCTCTGCTGCGGACGCCGCTGGACTCCAGGACAGGTAAGTGTCCTAATATTAAAAGTCACCAGCTGCAGTATTTGTTGCTGCTGGCTTTTAATATTTTTTTCTGCTGAACCATCCGCTTTAACACGCAGTAACATGAGATGTTATGTATTTGAACTTCCCCTTTATAGTGCCGTCGTATGTGTTGTACGTCACCACGTTTGAGAACGACAAGATTTTGTCTTGACAGTGTGAACGCAAAGAAAGTTTGACAAGATTCTCGACAAGCCTAACAAGGAACTCGTCAAGGAAAACAACGTTTCTTTTACGACGAGTTTCTCGGTCGTGTGTACGAGGCCTTACTGTAGACCAAGGGTACCCATACAGGTTACAATCTGATCACACAATCAACTTTAGATTTACCAAAACTAAATAATCTGAGCACCTACCTACATATAACATACATACCTTAAAAGAAAAGAAAAAGCAGAGGGCGCACCAACCTTGCGCATTACCTATGTTACACTAAAAGGTATTTGTAGTTAAAATGACATACTCACAAACAAATGGTAAACAAAAATCCAAAAGTGCAAAGTCCACCAAGTGCCTCATCCAGCAGAGCTCTGAAGAAGAGGGGATACCCCTCGAAACGCATCAGCTTCCTTTGGACTTTCATCCTACCTCAGTATACTGGCCAGCAGATTGGGCAAGCTTTTGTGCGCAGGAGCATGTTGTTTCTTTTTGTATCACATACATAGCTACCTACCCTATCAGACAGGGACATGCAGCAGCACTACATCGTTTTTAGGATATCTAAGGGTTTGTTATCAGATGCAGTAGCTCCTGCCGCCCCTTTGAAAACCGTTCCCGTGATGGATCGCATCTCAGAGGTGTGTCGCAGGTGGTGAGGATGCGATATGTTGCCTTCTCACCACCTGTTTTAACCCTGTAAATGCACTGCGCTGCAACTGTGCACATTACACACGATTACTGGGAGGCTGTGGTGCAGCCCAATACACTTAAATAGGTTGTGTTCAATGGTGGTACCGCCTGCTGAATGCAACATACTGTTTCATTTTGCATCGGCCGTGAAGCTCAGCATTATGGTCTCTGCATGTGTACAGCCCTGAGCAGCTGCGTGCCCTTCTTTAGGTGGGCATAGGTAGTAAAACCGTGGCTCAACTGCTTGCTTTTACCACAGTGTGTACGTGCCCAAAGTAGATAAGTGAAGTTGGCTAACTCTCTCCACCAAGGGCGTAGACCAGGGGGTCACCAAACTGCTGTCCAGGGGCCAGATGCAGCCCTTAACTTGGCTTGATCCACCCCTTGGGGCACTATTCCTTCAACTGATGCCAATGATGGGACACTATTCCTTCCACTGACACCAATAATAGGGCACTATTCTTCCCACTGACATCAATGATGGGGCATTATTCCACCCACTGACACCAGTAATGGGACACTATTCCTCCCATTGACACCAATGATGGGGCATATACGTAAGTGAACCTCGTGCCAAATGTGTAAAACCTAAAAAACTGAACCAAAAAAGCTGCTCCCCAAATCTAGTGAATGACTAGGCAATGTGAAGTAAGTGGATAGGGGCATAGTTTACACCCCACTGATGCCTGGACATTTGTACTCCCACTGACCACACTCCGGCCCCCTAAAGTCTGAAGGATAGTAAACTAGCTCTTTGTTTAGAGAGTTTGAAGGCCCCAGGCGTAGACTAAGACCCCTTTCACACTAAGGGTGTATTGCAGGCACTATAGCATTAAAAATAGCGCCTGCAATCCACCCTCAAACAGCTGCTCTAGTGTGAAAGCCCAAGGGCTTTCACACTGGAGCGTTGCACTAGCAGGATGGTAAAAAAAGTCCTGCTAGCCACATCTTTGGAGCGGTGTGTTTACTGCTCCTCCACTGCTGCTGCCCATTGAAAGCAATGGGACAGCACAGCTATACCACCCGCAATGCGCTGCTTCAGCTTCAGCAGCGTATTGCGTGTGGTTTTAAACCCTTCTCGGCCGCTAGAAGGGGTTAAAATCACCACGCTAGCGACCGGAATGCGCTACAAATCCGCCCATAATGTCGGCGGTAAAAATAGCGGCGTTTTGCCGCCGACGCTATCGGCGGCTCAGTGTGAAAGGGTCTAATAAAAAATTGTAAAATATTTTTTTACTAAAATTGAGCGAGGAGAGAAACACTTTCAGCTTCTCATTGCTGTCTCTGCCATTGCTGGGGAGATTTTCCCATGTCCTGTGTGGTCATCAAATCAGGAAGTGAGGTGAAATCACCCCAACAGTAATACAATTGGAAATAAAATCCAGCGGTTTCGCTTTGCGTTGGCCTTTAATAGAGTAAAAGCAGCCATGAAATCAATTCTGGGGACATAATAAAAGGATTCTGTCCATTATTCATTATTTTCTTGCCATTATTCTCTATGGGCATTCCATTTAGTTCCATTTTTCTCTATGGGCATTCCATTTAGTTCCATTTTCTCTATGGGCATTTCATCTCCCAGTCAAAGCGGAGGCTCCACCAAATTTTTATTTTTTTTAAAAGCCAGCAGCTACAAATATTGCAGATGCTGACTTTTAAAATATGGACAGGTATCTGCACCCCCCCTCCCCCTGAAAGGTGCCAAATGTGACACCGGAGGGGGGAAGGGTTCCCAAAAGCGGAAGTTCCATATTTGGGTGGAACTCCGCTTTAAAGTGTATGGGCATTCCTTTCTGTCATTCCTTTTAATATGTCCCTCAATTCTGCCATGGAAAAGATTTTGTTCCTTTTTGGTGATTTTGGCCTTACTTTTACAGCGACAGGAATCAAGCGATGAGCATCGTCCCCTGTTGGCTGTATGGAAGGATATGGGTCTTCTCCTTGGATATCACAGGTTCCATCTCCTTGCCCTTCCAGTGCGTCATGATCAGATGTCCCCTTTTTCCCTAGACGCCTGAAAATGCCACCAAGCCCCGCCACTTCCCATGCCTCAAAGCCATAGTCACCCCCAGCGCTTCCTATCAGGGATTGCGATTCCATAGCATCAATAACAGACAGGTCAGCGTAGGCTTTGTACACCTGGGCAACGCAGCCAGAGCCTACAGGTTCCTTACTTGGAAATATAAACATTTGTCCATAGTTATCTCCAAAGTCTCTTTTCAGGCAAAACTCAGTGTAACCCCAAGAGTGCGGTGCCACCTTAACGTGAAGTCTGGAAAATTTGTCACAGAACGTTTCAGAGAAAAGATCTCTTCGAGTGCTAGCCCACTGGCCAAGTTTAATGCAAGCTGGTCCTGAGGACTCGGTGGCCTTCAGAAGAAGATGAAGCCACAGGGTATACAATCTGTCTGAAAAGAATGTCAATGGATAGGCGAGTAGGAGCGGTCCAAATTTCAGGAAGAGGACGCAAGACCGCACAACCAAGCGCACAACGAATGTGGTCTTTTTTAGGAGGCTATCTTCAGACTTCTGATGACCTGGTGAGGCCATGCCCACCTCTGCTGGTAATTGTCTTTGGTATAGTCTCTCACATTCTGTTGGCACATATTTGATGCCCAGGCACATCAGTGAGATCTTCCATAAGCTTTTTATCCTGCTGTGCTTGGTTATGTTTCCCTGATAATGAAATGCCATTTCCTTCCACCTAGATACATTCCTGGAGCTCCTGAGACTGCAGATCCTTCTGCAACACAACAAGCCACTTCTCACGTGCAAAGCCTGTGACATTGCAGAAGCCGCTCATAGACAGGCACTAGGAGATCGCCTTCCTTCCTTCCTTCCTTCCTAGGCAACCTCCATGGAGGAGCACAGACCGATCACCGATTCCCGTGTCTCTTATTTCACGAGCTTGTCCGATCAATACACAGCGTGACAGCGATCTAAGGAAGCAACGTCCAGAACATAAACATGCCAGCCCACTGTCAGCAGGAGGCCCCGCCCACAGTGACGACTGTATTAACTCTCACATGGCCATAGCACAGCACACTGGGAGGAGCTTCTGTCTAATCTAAATACACAGTGGGGAGGAAGCAGTGACAGCCATCAATATCTACCTATCTATATATATATATATATATATATATATAGATATATATATCTATATATATAGATATATATATTGATGGCTGTCACTGCTTCCTCCCCACTGTCTATTTAGATCTATATATATATATATATAGATAGATAGATAGATAGATAGATAGATAGATAGATAGATAATAAAGTGATGGATAGATAGATAGATAGATAGATAGATAGATAGATAGATAGATAGATATGTAAAAACACACACATAGATAGATAGACAGACAAACAGACAGACAGATAGATACTGTACTCATTTTATATTAATGAGCATTCTTAACTGTTTGCATACCTGGACATACCTGGACATTTTTCTATACATGTTAAATACTAGGGTTGTCCCGATACCACTTTTTTAAGATCGAGTACAAGTACCGATACTTTTTTTTAAGTACTCGCCGATACCGATTACCGATACTTTTTTTTAATCTCATGTGACAGCGGCACATGTGTCAGTATGTTTCTTTTTTTATATCTTTAACGATTTGTTTTAATTTTTTTTTTTTTTACAATTTTATTTATTTATAATGCTTTCTTTTTTTAAGAGGGGGGGGGGGGGTTGGACCGTGTCAGTGTGTTTTTTATTTAATTTTTTTATTTTCTACAATCATTTTTTTTTATTCTTTATTTTTTTATTTATTTTTTCAGCCCTATTGGGGGGGCTTTGGTGAGATATCAGGGGTCTTAACAGACCTCTGACATCTTCCCTTTGAGACAGAGAAAGGGACTAGGGACACATGTTCCCCTGTCCCTTTCTCAGCAGCATCAGCTGCGCTGAAAATGAATGGAGTGAAGACAGCGTCTTCTCTTCATTCATAAACTGGAACATTTGTAAACACAGGTTACAATGTTTCAGTTATGTGAATAGACAGCCAGTGATCACTGACTCTGTCCATTTGGAGCAGTAAGGAGCCGGATTTACAGGCTCCTACCCCGCTCTCCATCCTGACAGTTCCAGGGGGTGGAGGAGAGGCACAGAAGGGGAGAAAAACACGGCGGGATACACGGCGGCATGTACGGGATACACGGCGGCATGTACGGGATACACGGCGGCATACACGGGATACACGGCGGCATACACGGGATACACGGCGGCATACACGGGATACACGGCGGCATACACGGGGTACACGCGGCATACACGGCGGGATGTATGGCGGCATACACGGGATACACGGCGGCATACACGGGATACACGGCGGCATACACGGGATACACGGCGGCTTTCAGCTGCTTTAAAATCAGCGGTGATCGGTGCTTGGAACTTCTCCATGCACTGATCACCGCCGACAATACAAGTATCGGGTGAAGCATCGGGAACATTTGCCCGAGTACAAGTACTCAGGCAAATGCTTGGTATCGGTCCTTTTTTACAGCCCATTTTTTTTTTTTTTAGAAAATGACTTAGAACCCCCAATTATTCTATATTTAATGAAAGCAGAGGCCCTGGAGAATAAAATGGTGGCTGTTGCAATTTTTTTATGTCAAGCAATATTTGAGCAGCCATTTATCAAACATAAATCTTCAATACATTTGCATTCATTTTAGTGCACACAAACACTATATAATAAGGTGACCAGATTTTTAAAATTGAATCCGGGGACATTTTTTTTTTTTTTTTACTAGTGAGGCTCCTTTCACACAGAGCGGACTGTTTTTGTGTCCGCTCCGTGTGTGTCCGTCGGCTCAGCAAGGATCCCCGCTGAGCTGTCGGCAGACAGGGCGGTCCCCGCACACTGTGCAGGGACTGCCCTGTCTCTCCTCCGCTCTCCCCTATGGGGAATCGGATGAATACGGACCGTCCGAAAAACCGGACCTTTACAGACGCAGATCATTGCGGACATTAGCGGATGCATCATCCGCTAACGGACGCGATGACATAGGGGTGCATTACAAGTCCGTAAACGGACTTGTAAAAACAGAGCGGCGGATGCGGACGTCTGAAAGGGGCCTAATGGCAGCGATCAGTGACCTCGTAGCGGAAGCGTGATATTGCGGTGGACAAATCAGACACTAAGGCCTCGTACACACGTCCGAGGAACTCGTAGTTTCAGACACATCGTTTTCCTCGTCGAGTTCCTTGTTAGGCTTGTCGAGGAACTCGACAAGCTTGCTTTGCGTCCACACTGTCAAGACCAAATATTCTCATTCTCAAACGCGGTGACTTCACCACATACAACGGCAGGGGAAGTTCGATTCCACTGGCACAACCCTTGGGGCTGCTTTTGCTAATCTCATGTTACTGCGTGTTCGGTTAAAGTTTGGTAAGAGACATTTTTACTTTTCAGTCTGTTACAGCGTGACAAATGTGCTATTTCCATTACAAACGCTACTTTTACCGAAGGTGCGCAGGTTTCTAAGCATACACACGCCTGAGTTTCTCGTCGAAAAGCAGCCCCACGAGGAACACGACGAGCCAATTTGGACTTCCGTTAAGGAAAAAGAGAACTTGCTCTCTTTTTTGCTCGTCGAGTTCCTCGACAGTTTCCTCGATGAAAAACGTACACACGACCGGTTTCCTCGGCAAAAAACTCTCCCACCGAGTTTCTTGATGGATTCTGCTGAGGAAAACGGTCGTGTGTACGAGGCCTTAAAGACAGTTTTGACACTTTGTGGGAACTAGTGAATGAATGAATGAATGAATGAAATCTTATATAGCGCGGCACATGCGAACTGAATCGCCTCTGTGCGCTAACTAGTGACACTAATACAGAGATCAGTGCTAAAAATATGCACTGTCACTGTACTAATGACACTGGCTGGGAAGAGGATAACATCTAGGGCAATCAAAGGGTAAAATGTGTGCCTAACAAATGTTTTTGTCACTGTGGAGAAGGTGCTTTTACTAAGGGAAGGCATAGATCATAGATCACAGAATCAATGTCTTCCATACTGACAGAACGGCGAACTGCCTGCCTTGTTTACATAGGCAGACCACCATTCTGTCTGTGTAAATAACGATCAGTGTTTACCGGTGGTCATTGAGTCCGCCAGGACCACTGATTGGCTTCGATACCCAGAAATGCAGGATCACGTATATAAGTGATCCTGCACAGCGCGGCCGCTCTGTAGCAGTAAATCTGCTATGGGACGGTCAGCAACTGGTTAAAGCGGAGCTCCACCCGCATTTTTTTTTTTTTTTTTCAAAGTCGGCAGCTACTAACAGTGTAGCTGCTGACTTTGAATAAGGACACTTACCTGTCCTAGGCGCCCACGCTGACGGCCCCCGCCGATGCCGATCCTCGATCCCGGCACCGCCATCCACAGTCAGGGAAACAGGCAGTTAAGCCGTGCGGCTTCACTGCCCGTTTCCTACTGCGCATGTGCGAGCAGCGCGGCGCTTTGTGAATGGTCCGGCTGCTTTCTGGGATACACACAGTTCCCAGAATGCAGCACGGCCCATTCACAAAAAGACACCGAGAAGAGGAGGAGGAAGAAAACCACACCGCGGATCATGAGGGCAGATTCGGGACTTCCGCATAGCAACAGCCTATTTAGGGTGAGTATTTTTTTTTTTTTTTCATTAAATTTTTTTTAATTTTTTTTTAGATTTTTGAAAAAAAAAAAAAAATCAGGGTGGAGCTCCGCTTTAAGTTTATCACGTGGAAAGAAAAGGGGCAACATAAAAAACATGTGATAATCATGTGGTAACAGTAAAAAATGGTAAATATAGTTGTGCTAACATATTGTATAAGTGAAAAGAAAATTAGGTAAGGAGACCATGGATATACCACCTAATGACAAAATTCTCAGTCAGTACAGGTAGAAATCACCTTACATGTAAAATGGAGTAAAATGTATTTTAAATAAAATAAACTTAATTCACATATATGCTAATCCAATGAATGTCCATGGAGAACAACCAAAGAGTGACAGCAAACAAAAAAAGGAAAATAATAATCTTATAAGTAAAACAATTGTGCACAGGTGAGAGAAGTCCAAAAGTTTGTTGTTCCAGAATATAGATAATCCAGGTTCTCCGTATGTGACAAGTAGAAGTGCAAAGACAAGGAATGGAACTGCTATACACCATCACCACACTGACTCTTCCTCCGGTGTCACACAGAGCAAAAAAGAGGGGGGACCCTTACCAGATAAGTAGGACCTCCATGGTCTCCTTACCTAATGTTATTTTCGGTTAAGATTACCAGCATTATAATAATTCACAGGAATTTGAGCCAAGGCAGAAGAACATGTGATTGGAGCTGAATGGGCATGTGCCTGAAACTGACCAGCTCCGACCAGCACATGATCATCAGAAAGGGGCACAGATAATGAAAAAAATACAACCCCCTAAGCTAGTAGGAGCGGGGGCGGGGGTAATTCAGAATATTTTTTTTCAATTCTGCACTGACTGTCTTTGACATTGCCCCAGCTCCTGTTGAAATTCAATCTGAGGACAAAACCGGGGACAGACTTGATGTCATCGGCACATGCGCACTGGGGCAAACTGAAGCAATGGATCGTTGCGGGGGCTTCGATGTAAGGTAAGAAATTCATAATGAGCTAGTATGAGCGGATGTACAGCTACGGCTTGCGGGATTGTGCTGACCTGCTGCAGTATAATGATGGCGGCTGGTCAGCAAGGGGTTAAACATGCATGTTCCATAAGAAACAGTAGATAAAGTGCCAGAGAGTGCAATATGGAACAGCATTCAATAAATTGCGGAACTATATCCAATACTTAACCGTGCATAAAAATAACAACAAATGTGCAAACAAACACAGTGATATATAAATGTCCTTATGTCCTAATAAAAAGGAAATTGTGAAGTCCATAGTGAGAACAAAGACTAATAGTATGTGTTCTAACTTCTTCCAACTCAGGTGTAAAGGGATCCACCACTGGCTAGGAATAACCATCACGCCTATTACCCGAAAATGGTAGATGGGCCACAGGTTATAATGGCCAAAAGCGCATAAGATGTTCACACAGACTGGTCGGTCAGCATGGAAAATGATGGTCATCACTCCACAATCAATCCCAAGAGAATGCCATGAAAGAAATACAAATCTCCATCCTGAAGTCTATAATAAACCTCAAAGTTTACTGAAAGCTTACAGGGTTCACTGACAAGCTTCATAGCAGGGTGGATCAGCAGGCTGATAGTGTAGAGCAGGAAGAAATAACTGATACTCGATGGCTAATGCAGACAGACGCCCAGAGTAGCCAAACTCCACTCATTATGGACTGGTAAGCTGCAATATACTATTTACGCGCTATAAACAAAACAGATTTTGAAAAAAACATAATTTTTTTTTTTTGCTATAATGAATATCCTTGTCTTTCCTTACAATGATATTACAATTCCATTAATGAGGTTGATGAATATGGCTTCACAAGCATCATCAGGAACATAGAAAATAACAACACTTCCAATCGCAATGTCGATGCCTGGATGCGGTGACTCGTCAGGCTTGTTCCCTTAACGAGCTGGTTCCTTCGATGACTGCGCAGGCGCAATCCATCCCGACGGAAATCTCCGAACCTCGGGCGGCATCCAGGCTCATTCTTTAACATCCCCGTGGATTGGAGGATGTTAAAAAAAGAGCCAGGAGGCCGAGCGAGCGGTGCGAGCCTTCCGAGCGAAGCGAGGACGTGAGGCCGACTGGTCACTTTCCTCACTTTCCACGTCGCCCTGGATGTCGGCAGAGGTTCGGAGGTTTCCGTCGGGAAGGACTGCGCCTGCGCAGAAGCAGCTCGTTAGCTGGAACCAGACCGACAGACGAGATTGCGCCGGCGCATTCCTTTATGGAACCAGCTCGTTAGCTGCAACCAGCTAGGCAGATCACCGGCCGAGGTTTGGAGATTTCCGTCGGCAAGAATTGCGCCTGCGCAGTCCTTACAGGAACCATCCTGATAGCCGATACCATATTGGCAGATCACTGGCAGCAGAAGTGACAGTACCAAGAATGGACACTGGAGGTCAGTAGAGTATTTAACATTTTTCTTGGCCAGTGTTGAAGGCACACAGGTATAAGGAATGATGGTTTGGCTCCCAGATTGGTCTACTTCACAAAATTTCCCAAATATTTTCCTATCGTCTTTGTAAAACGTTATGAAAAACACAAACATTGGATATGGAGTGGTCCGATGCAAGAGATTCATGTGTTAAAGAACCTACTTTGCTTTTAAAGTGTGGTGAACTAAGTTCTGTTTTCACAACACATTTTGTATGTTGTGTGGTTTGTGTTCAGTAGCAAGATTTTTCCTCTTTTTCTTTGTAAATAATGAGATACAAAAAATGAAAAAAACATATATTATTATAGAATAAAAATAAAAATGAACACAACTCCTTCTGCAGATGTCTAAGAAATAATGGACATGCTTTATTTAAAGCAGTATTACCCAAAAACAAATATGATATATATTTTTTTCAATCAGAAATGGTATTTATTAAGTTTGCAGATTACTGATCATTAGATGTGGTGGCTGCATTCGTTTCCCCCCCCCCCCCCCCTCTGTTTTCACCTGGTGATTTGGCCAGTAACACACCTCCTGGATTAGGCCCCTTTCACATGTGCAGACCGTATTTCATTTCATGAAATACGGACATACATGAATCCCTATGGGATAGCGGGGGAAGATCACAATTGGGGGTCACAGGGAGTGTCTCAACTAGTTTTGCGGCCAGTTGCTGCTTCATCAGGAGACTATCTGCAATTAATTGACAATCAATCAATAACTGAACAATACAATCAAACCTATACACAACAGAGTCTCAGGCACTTAGCCCACTGAAAAAGACATTTTAGTGATATATATTTGTACAAAAGCTGCTTTCTATATGATAGCATAGTGTACAGGATATTTTTACATTTTGTTTATCTTGCTGCATCATATTTTACTGCTTAATGAGTGGATTACATTATTTTTACTGTAGTGTACTTTATAGAAAAATAGGCACATAAGCAGCATTTTTTGGATGCTCAACTTACACAAAAACGAAGATGGCACCAAACGTATTGAACATGAGTATATCATCTGCTAGACTGGTTGTTTCATCACATTCCGCAATGCAAGTGTCCTCCAATGATTTATCCCCGCTCTCTTGTTTGTTTTCTTTAGTAAATCAGGCCGGAAGACTTCAATGGAATTCTTGTGGTTTGCCATAACAACTTAAAGCCCCACTATGGGCATCAGAAATATAATAGCAGTGGAGCCCCTAGCATTGCAGGGGTTAAAGGAGAAACATACCCCAATTTATACACCAGGGTTAGAGACAGAAAAGGCTGTAATACCTCAATTCTTACACCAATGGTAGAGGAATAAGCTGTAATACTTACCTCAATTCTTACACCAGTGGTAGAGGAATAAGCTGTAATACTTACCTCAATTCCCACACCAATGTTAGAGGAATAAGCTGTAATACTTACCTCAATTCTTACACCACCGGTAGAGGAATAAGCTGTAATACTTACCCCAATTCTTACACCAATGGTAGAGGAATAAGCTGTAATACTTACCTTAATTCTTACACCAATGTTAGAGGAATAAGCTGTAATACTTACCTCAATTCTTACACCACCGGTAGAGGAATAAGCTGTAATACTTACCCCAATTCTTACACCAATGGTAGACGAATAAGCTGTAATACTTACCTTAATTCTTACACCAATGGTAGAGGAATAAGCTGTAATTCCTCAATTCTTACACCAATGGTAGAGGAATACGCTGTAATACTTACCTCAATTCTTACACCAATGGTAGAGGAATAAGCTGTAATACTTACTTACATTTTTACACCAGTGGTAGAGGAATAAGCTGTAATACTTACCTCAATTCTTACACCAATGGTAGAGGAATAAGCTGTAATTCCTCAATTCTTACACCAATAGTAGAGGAATACGCTGTAATACTTACCTCAATTCTTACACCAATGGTAGAGGAATAAGCTGTAATACTTACTTACATTTTTACACCAATGGTAGAGGAATAAGCTGTAATATTTACCTCAATTCTTACACCAATGGTAGAGGAAAAAGCTGTAATACTTACTTAAATTTTGACACCAATGGTAGAGGAATAAGCTGTAATACTTACTTCAATTTTTACACCACTGGTAGAGAAATAAGCTTTAATACTTACCTCAATTCTTGCGCCCACAGGTCTCCTCCATGCTTTATGACCAGTCCCTTGAAGCCTCTTCTTTTAGGTGGTCTGGCAAGTGGTTGTACTCTGAGGTGGTCACATACAATGCAGGGCCAATAGCCCTGCATTGTATGAGAGAATGACAAGGGCCACCTACAAACTGGAGCGTCGGAAAAGAGTTGTGGCCCAGAAACCTGCCACAGTAGGGACTAAGGTAAGTATTACTGCTTACTCCTCTACCCCTAGACTTAATAAGCATTTAAAGCCAAACTCCGGGATTTAGGAAAAATCAAACTTTGCAATGGGGCTCCCCCAACTACAAGAGCTAAATTCTGGTGATGTCTAGGGGCAAGAGGAACAGGCAGGATTACTTTTACACTATCCTCAGCTCCAAACAGCTTCAGCACTGTCCTCTTCTCCCCAAAGCTCTGGTCTGTGGAGGGTCCCTCTGTGTCATCACTTATATGCAATACAGGAACATTTTCCCTCCATTGTACATGGTGGAGGCAAGCATGCAACCATTGCCATGAGAGCAAACTGTGGGGGACCAGTCACACCGCTTCCTACTGGACCATGGAAAAAGGCAACTATTTCTTCTTCTTCTTCTGAGACCCACTAGCCATAACAAGCTTTTAACCTTTTCAATTTCCAAATGCAGGCATGGGATCCAAGCTGGATTTTGCCAATTGTTTCCAATGAATCGAACAAAAATCAGTGTGTTGGAGAGTCGATCGTAATTTAAATAGCCTAAATGATCACTTTAATAGATGAACAATAAAAAATAGTAGATATTCAATATTTCCATTCAATGGTGAAGTATGGGTCGGTATCAGGCGTGATTCGTAGTGTGATATTTATTATTATTACTATTATTACAGGTACTTATTTAGCAACATCAATTTACGCAGCGCTTAACATATTTATTATACATTCACATTAGTCCCTGCTGTCAAGGAGCTTACAATCTAAGATTCCTCCTAACTCACATTCATACATACATATACTAGGAGCCAATTAACCTACCAGCATGTCTTTGGTGTGTTGGAGGAAACCGGAGTACCTGGAAGAAACCCATTCAGGCACAGAGAGAACATGCAAACTGCAGACTCCATGCGTGTCTGCGTTGTGATTTTTATTGATTCTCCCAAACAGACAGATTGCTTGTTTGTAAACACAGGGCTCTGTGCTGTGATTGGACGCAGCAGTTCAGCAGGTCTCAGCTATAAATCATTGTCTGGGACCTGCTGACAAATTGCGCTGTGTTCAACCACAGCACAGGTCATCAGCTGTCTTTGGTTGCAATACTGGCCAGGAATACTACATGGAGTTTGTATATTCTCCCTGTGCTTCCATGGGTTTCCTCCCACACTACAAAGACATACTGGTAGGTCCTGTCTAAATTGGCCCTAGTATGTGTATGTAGGAATTAGGGACCCTAGATTGCAATCTCCTTGAAGACAGGGACTGATATGAATGTGGAATATGTAAAATGCCTCATAAAATTGATGATGCTATATAAATGTCTGTAATAATAATAATAAAGAAGATTTTTTTATAAATGATTTAACATTTCCTCCATTTCATCTAAACCGCTTAAGGACCGCCGTGCGACTATTTACGTCGGCAGAATGACACAGCTGGGCACATGGGCATACAGGTCCCCTTTAAAATGCCCAGTCCTCTCCTCCGTGACCGTGACCGATGTCCCTTGATCGGGTCACAGGAGCTGAAGAATGGGGAGAGGTGAGTGTAAACACACCTTCCCGTTCTTCTCTGTGGCTTGTCACTGATCGTCTGTTCCCTGTTATAGGGAACGACGATCATTGACATCACACGTCCAGCCATGACCCCCTACAGTAAAAATCACTCCCTTAGGGCACACTTAACCCCTTAGCGCCCCCTAGTGGTTAACCCCTTCACTGCCATTGGCATTTTCACAGTAATCAGTGCATTTTTATAGCACTTTTTGCTGTGAAAATGACAATGGTCCCAAAAATGTGTCAAAAGTGTCTGGTCTAATGTGTCCGCCATAATGTCGCAGTAACAAAAAAAATCGCTGATGGCCACCATTAGTAGTAAAAAAAAAAAAAAATTAATAAAAATGCCATAAAACTATCCCCTATTTTGTAAACGCTATAAATTTTGCGCAAACCAATCAATAAACGCTTATTGCAATTTTTTTTACCAAAAATATGTAGAAGAATACGTATCAGCCTAAACTTTTTATATATATATATTTTTTGGGCATATTTATTATAGCAAAAAGTAAAAAATATTGCTATTTAAAAAAAATTGTCGCTCTATTTTTGTTTATAGCGCAAAAAATAAAAACCGCAGAGGTAATCAAATACCACCAAAGGAAAGCACTATTTGTGATGACACCAATTTTGTTTGGGAGCCATGTCGTACGACCGCGCAATTGTCAGTTAAAGCGACGCAGTGCTGAATAATACATACTAGTGTAACAATACACTTAATAATGGGATAGTTAATAAGCATATGCGTTTGATACCGATAGTGAATATAGATATAGATATTCAAAGGATATCAATACCTGATGTTAAACAACTCTCACCAGGCTGGGCCAAATACAATCCACCCATTTCACCGCTGCTTGCTAGATAAGCCAAGTCATCTTAGGTCCCTTTCACACTTGTACAACTTCAAAGTCGCGCGATTTTACCGCGATTTTGCCGCGATTTTGCCGCGATTTCAATGAATGCCTGTGTAAGTGGCATCAAGATCGGACCAAAGTAGTGCAGGGACTACTTTGAAGTCGGCACTACTTAAAGTTGTGCCAGTATGAATGGTGTTCATTGAAAATCATAGAGAATGACTTGTCATACGATTTTGCAGTACAAAATCGTGAGACAAGTCGTATAAATGTGAAAGGGGCCTTAGTCCACCCATTTGAGGATCCAAGCTATAGTATATAGAAACAATGTATAAATACAAAAAATGTATATATAACTCTCTAAATACCCACATATTTGATGGTAGGCAGATATAGAGAGTTTAATAAAGAATTAATGAGATATAAAATATATATTAGGCATTTATTATATTTTTTAACTATCCCATTATTAAGTGTATTGTTACACTAGTATGTATTATCTTTATATTTAAACATTTATATATTGTATAATAATATGTATTGACTATAGTTATAATTAGGGTTGTCCCGATACCACTTTTTTAGGACCGAGTACAAGTACCGATACTTTTTTTCATGTACTTGCCGATACCGAATACCGATACTTTTTTTAAATGTCATGTGACAGTTTTCAAACCACAATACAGACTAAGGATATTTTCTTTAGAATTATGAAGAACTCTAACTCAAGACATTATAAAAGAATAAAAATGAGTAAAAATGAATAAAAATGTTTTATTTTCTTGTCACGCAATAGTAAAAAACTCAAAGAATTTTCACAGAACATGTTGATAAATACAAAAAAAGTATTCTATTTAGGTATCGGGAGCATTTGCGGGAGTACAAGTACTCCCGCAAATACTTGGTATCGGTCCCGATACCGATACTAGTATCGGTATCTGGACAACCCTAGTTATAATGTCCCATCTCTTATTGCACATTTCTTCTATTTCTAGTATAACCTGTGTAGCTCCTGAAGAAGCTGGACTAGAGCGAAACATGTAGAGCGAACCAAGTTTTTACACAGGTGTTTTGGCTCCCATCTGGGAGTTTATCATGTTTTCTGAGATGGTTACCTGTCTGTGGAAATTTTAATGTTCACACTTTGTTGTTTAATAAATTTGTATTTTCTCATATTTATTTGATGTTTCTGATTTGACACCTTAAAAGTCCCAGGGTTTGTTACCCATTCCCCATTTCCTGTTCTATCATTTATAGCTTACTGATGTAACTAAACTTGTTTTGTGCAGGAACACCTAATAGAAAGTCACAATAGGATGGGTATTCAAGCGGCTAATCTCAATAACACAGTATAGAAAAAAGGTTTTTAAATTATTATTTTTTTAAAGTTTTTTCATGTTTTACACTTGTTCTGTTTTTTATTAGCTGTTTTAATACCAAACAATGGTAAAAGAGTGAGCTGAGCAGGGATGTGCGGTAAGGTCAGTGGCTGGTGAGACACTGGCTAGTATTAGAACCAGATACACACAGGTTACATACGTCGGGATCGTTAAAGTGAGAGCAATAATTTTAGCACTAAACCTCCTCTGTAACTCTAAACATGTAATCTGTAAAAAATGTCAAAGCGTCGCCTATGGGGATTTTTAAGTACTGAAGTTTGGCACCATTCCACGAGTGAACGCAATTTTAAATCATGACATGTTAGGTATCAATTTACTTGACGTAACATCATCTTTCTTTTTTAAGTGTTTGAAAAAATTGTTGCGCAACACTGTGTAACATAAAAAGTTTCAACAACCACCATTTTATTACACTGGGTGTCTTCTAAAACAATACTGTGTTTCCTCGAAAATAAGCCCGGGTCTTATATTAATTTTGGTCACAAAAAACACACTAGGCCTTATTTTCAGGGTAGGGCTTATTTATTTAAATCGGGGGTTCACCCTTAAAACAACTCTGTGTCATCCCATCCAGCATCCTGGCGTCAGCGCCAGTATGCTGTTTTTTTTTTTTTAAATCTCTGTACTTACTGTTTAATTGATCATTTTATCTTGTCCCTACTGCGGGGAATGGCGCGGCTATGGAGCGTCACGGCTTCCGAAAATAGCCGACTAGCACTCGGGTCTTCCCGGGGCTATAAGGCGCCTGCGCACAGACCTAGGAGCTGACTGCGCAGGCGCCGTATATATCCGAGTCCTATTTCGGCTTTTTTCGGAGGGCATGAAGCGCCATAGCCATTGGACTCGGATATATACGGCGCCTGCGCAGTCAGTTCCTAGGTCTGTGCGCAGGCGCCGTATAGCGCCGGGAAGACCCGAGTGCTAGTCGGCTATTTTGGGAAGCTGTGACGCTCCATAGCCGCGCCATTCCCTGCGGTAGGGACAAAATAAAATGATCAATTAAACAGTAAGTACATAGATAAAAAAAAAAACAGCTGGATGGGATGACACAGAGTTGTTTTAAGGGTGAACCCCCTCTTTAAGGTCTGTCTGGCTGGTTGTTGCTTTAAAAAAAAATCCTGTTTCTGTAAAGCATGATAGAAAACACAGTGTTTGTGCAGTGTCATCTATCCCTCTGAATTTTCCTCTTAAAATCTAAAAATTCTGTGTCCTCTGTCTTCCCCCCACCACAACATTGTCAGGTCAGGAGTCCGTTTTTTACATCATTCTGAATTGATTGTAAAGAAATCAGTTCTATTACAGTTCAGTCAGTCCCGTTTTATTTTACTGTATAAAAGTACATTTTTAACAACTTTTATGGTACCGTATACTGCTCTTCTCTGAGATGAGGAAAGATGAGGAAAGAGAATGTGACGCGCTCCGTGCACTACGGTAAAGAGGGAGAGGAGGAGACGTCAGCGGGAGACAGACATCTGCGGGAGGAGAGGAGGAAAAAGAAGAGCAGCGATTGCCGCTGACGTCTGTGCGCTGAAGACAGAGGGGCCGCCGCTAGGTGAGAGGAGTGGAGGAAAGAGAACAGCCGAGATATCGGCTGACGTCAGCCCGCTCCATGTGTAGAAGTAGAAGGGGCACAGACATCTTATGGAGAAAAGAGGACCTCCGGTGGGTTAAGGGGTGGGTGAAAACATGTTTTTTTAAATACAGCTGCAAGCGGAGACACTGGCCAATATTTACAAAAGCATTACAGGGTTTTTAATGAGATTTACTAGGGCTTATTTTTGGGGTAGAGCTTATATTGCAGCCCACCCTGATAATCCAGATAGGTCTTATCTTCGGGGTGGGGCTTACTTTCGGGGAAACACGGTATAAAAAAAGGTTTGGGGGTTCTGAGTAATTTTCTAGCAAAAAAAGTATGATTATTACATGTAGGAGAAAAGTGTCAAAATTGGCCTGGGTGGCAAGGGGTTAATTACCATAATTAAGTTATATACAAATAATTAATATTTATTGTGTTTAAGGTATTTTTAAAATCTGTACTCAAGCAGGTGACTTAATGGACAAATTACTGAAGTTTGTAGTTGTAACTTCAAACCAGTAATTTCACAGTAAATAGATAAACAATATATTATTATCTTACAATATATAGCATAATAATATATAATTTAGCTTGATTATAACAGTACCTTTTCAACAGAAGCAGATTCTCATTCTCCCTCTTAAAGGGGTGTTCCACCCAAAAAAACGACCTTATCTTTTCCCACTCCTCACCCCCATACATGCCACATTTGGCATGTAATTTTTTTGGGGGGGGAGTGGGGGCTTCAGTAGGAGTGGGACTTCCTGTCCCACTTCCTGCTTCCGCCGAGGGGCTGGATAGGCGATTAAGCTTAATCGCCTACACCAGCCCCCTCTCTGTAGGCGATCACATGGGACACTGACAGGTCCCATGCGATCGCCTCTCCAATCAGCGGCGAGCCGCGCCGCGCACGCATGCGCAGTACGGCTCGCGCATGCGCAGTGGGTGCCCGGCCGTGAAGCCGAAGGCTGTCACGGCTGGGTGCCCACAGACGGGATGGAGACGCCGGCCGGGCAGGGGGGAGAGGAGCGGAGCCCCGGTCGGCGCGTCGCTGGAACGCAGGAGCAGGTAAGTGAGTGTTTATTAAAAGCCAGCAGCTACACTTTTTGTAGCTGCTGACTTTTAATAAACACATTTTTGGGCTGGAACACCCCTTTAACTCTGTGAGGAAAACATGGGATTGTAGGTAAATCTGATACCCATAAACCAATGTTTGTTCCTTGTAGTTGTAGCGCTACCCCATTCAGGAGCCGCTGATTAGATTGGGATCGGCGGATTAAGTTACCTCTGTGTGGTGTCTAGGGGTGGATGTAGTGAGCAGAGCAGTGACTGAATGTCCAACCTGTAGCTGAAGTTTTCTGAATGCTTTATTTTCCTGGTCCAACACGACCAACACATCAACTTGCGGTAGATAGGAAAGGTTGATGAAGGAAGAGTAACTTTTGTAGAGTCAGGCTTGGATTAAGAAAGCAGTCCTGCCTTCTGTAATTAAGTCAATCACATCGCCACTCCAGCCGGAGTGGGTGCAGCGCACCTAGACAGGCATCTCACATAGGCCTGGCAGCCAGAGTGTCACTGAGAAAGCTGAGAAGGAACAAGTCGCTGCCACCGACTTGGCTCTAGAAGATTAGTAGAGGCCTCTGCCACAGGTCCGGTACTTAAGAGCAATAGAGCATATCCTCTCAATCCTATCCTCTTGAGATGTGGAACCCCAGTAAACCACTGAGGTTCCTCAGTCACTTCAGTGTCTCTAAGTCACGAGGGCCCAGAGCCGGGAACTTCGCATAGCACGGGCCCCCGGCCAGGTAGGCCATAGTGGTGGGGCCTGTGATGTGCGCACACCCTAAAGGTGGGTGCCGCACCTGGAACCAGGAACCCGCGAAGAAACCCGGAACAATGGCGTCTGTCACAGGTATACCCTTCCCCAGCATGCCCCGTGAGGGAAACGCTCCTCCAATTGGCTGCTGGGAAAAAGTGACTCTGCCTGAACCCCTCTGGCGCCACCTGCTGCACAGAGATGGGACCTCATCTCTGGAGAGCAGAATGACCCACAGGACAATTCAGGGCTGACAGATGCCGAATTTGAACAAATCACTTTGGGTGAGAGCAAGTAAGTCTCTCACCCCACTAACTTTAGCGTAGCGCCCTTTCTTAAAGTAAGGGGGCGCTACATAGTTAAAGTGGTTGTAAAGGTTAGTTTTTTTAATTTTATAAACTCCTTTAAGCTAGTGCATTGTTGGTTCACTTACCTTTTTCGTTCGATTCCCCTTCTAAATGTTTTTTTTCCTTTGTTTTCTTTGTCTGAAATTCTCACTTCCTGTTCCTACTCAGTAAGCTGTTCTGGCTGACTAACTCCCAGACAGAACATGTGGAAAGCTTACTGAGGAGAAACAGGAAGTGAGAAATTCCGACAAAGAAAAAAAAATTAGAAGGAAAATAGAAGAAAAAGGTGAGTGAACCAACAATGCACTAGCTTAACCACTTAAGACCCGGACACATACGCTGCTAACTGACCCAAGGTGTTTTTACAATTCGGCGCTGCGTCGCTTTAACAGACAATTGCGCGGTCGTGCGACGTGGCTCCCAAACAAAATTTGCGTCCTTTTTTTTTCCACAAATAGAGCTTTCTTTCGGTGGTATTTGATCGCCTCTGCGATTTTTATTTTTTGCGCTATAAACTAAAATAGAGCCACAATTTTTTTACTTTTTGTTATAAAAAAAATCAAATAAACTAAATTTTAGTAAAACATTTAGGCCAAAATTAATTCAGCCACATGTCTTTAGTAAAAAAAAAAATTGCAATAAAAAAAAATAGCTACCTAGCGGGAACAGCGACACTAATACAGCGATCAGAAAAATGATCGCTTAGTGACGCTGGCAATAGGGAGTGAAAGGGTTAACTAGGGCGGTGATCAGGGGGTTAAAACTTTATTAGGGGGGGTGGGGGGGCTATCCTGAACCTAACACTAACTGTTTTTTACACTGCCTGTCACACTGCCACTAAATGCAGTGATTAGATCACTGCATTCAGTGACACTGTGACAGGGGGGTGGGGGGCGATCACAAGGGTTTAAGTATGCCTATGTGAGTGTGTGTCAGTGTTGTGTTGGTGCACACTTACTTGTGATGTCTTCTCTCATCAGCAGCGCTGGGAAACAGCGCTGCGATGAGAGGTGACATCATTTCCTCCTTCCTGTGTAAACAAAGGAGGAGGAACTGACACGATGGGAGCGCGCTCCCATTGGCTGGGAGCGATCCCGGGGGGGGCGGAAATCACGGACATCCGCCCGCTCGTCGGCGATCGCTCCCAGAGGCAGGGGGACCCCCGCACGCCGTGGAGGGGGTCCCGATGGGACCCCCGAACCGCACGAAGGCGGGGACGTAAATTTACGCCCTTGTGCCTGTACGAGCCATTCTGTGGCCGTATATGTGCGTGCGGGGGTCCTTAAGTGGTTAAAGTGGATATAAACCCCAAAAAAAAAACAATGTAGAGTATAATATTTCAGATCATTTGTGCCCAGTCTTGCCACACAGAGTTAATCCAGCGCTAAGTAATCCTCTTTTATGTTCAGTGAAAACGAACAGCCTTCCAGATAAAACCCTGCCTAAAGCAAAAAGTCCGGAATCTCTCTTCTTGCTTTGAGTGAGAGGTTATTTACAAATATAGCTAGGACATGTTTATCATATGTTATGTTTTGTTTATCATAACATGAGGTGATATAACATCATAACACATCCTAGTAATATACAATGAACTTTGGATCACCTCTTGTTATGATAAACATGTCCAAGCTCGATATGTAAATAACCTGTTACTGAAAGCAATAACAGAGATCCGGACTTTATAATTTTTCTCTGGAATTCTGTTAATTTGCACTGAACTTTAAAAGAGGATTACTCAGCGCTGGATTAACTCTGTGTGGCAAGACTGGGCACAGATGATAGGAAATCTTATACTCTACATTGTGACATAAAAAAAAAAAAAACAATTTGGGGGGGGTTTACATCCACTTTAACCAATTCCTTACTGGGCATGTATACCCCCTTCCTGACCAGGTGAAATTTCAGCTTGCGGCACTGCGTCGCTTTAACTGACAATTGCGCGGTCGTGCGATATGGCTCCCAAACAAAATTGGCGTCCTTTTTTCCCCACAAATAGAGCTTTCTTTTGGTGGTATTTGGTCACCTCTGCGGTTTTTATTTTTTGCGCTATAAACAAAAAACGACGACAATTTTGAAAAAAAATACAATATTTTTTACTTGTTGCTATAAAAAAATAGCCCAATTAAAAAATTCAGTTTAGGGCGATACGTATTCTTATTCATATTTTTGGTAAAAAAAAAAAAAAAAATCGCAATAAGCGACTGGTTTGCGCAAAAGTTATAGCGCCTACAAAATAAGGGACAGAATTATTATTTTTTATTATTTATTTTTTTACTAGTAATGGCGGCAATCTGCGATTTTTATTGCGACTGCGACATCATGGCGGACACATCGGACACTTTTGACACATTTTTGGCACCATTCACATTTATACTGCAATCAGTGCTATAAATATGCACTAATTACTGTATAAATGTGACTGGCAGGGAAGGGGTTAACACTAGGGGGTGAGGAAGGGGTTAATGTGTATCCTGCATTGTGTTCTAACTGTGGGGGGAGGGGGGGTGACTGGGGGGGTGACCAATCTGTGTCCCTATGTATAAGGAACACAGATCGGTCTGCTCTCTCCAGTGCCAGGACGCTGTCATTGTGAGAGCCGGCAATGAGAAATGATCTCATATGTTTACATATGAGATCATCTCTCATTGGCCCATCAGATTGCATCGCAAACGGCCACTCTGATTGGCCGTTCGCGGCGATCTGTGATTGGCTGTGTCCAAGGGACACGGCCAGTACACAAGTTCCCCGCTGCGCACTCTGGAGCGCACGCTGGGAGCACATAAAGAGGCTGCGGCCACCCTGCGGCCGCATATAGTCGTACAGCCGTAGGGAAGTGGTTAAAAGGAACCTACGGTATTTAGAAAATAAAAAACAAAACCTTTACAACCCCTTTACATGCCCCTTCTATGACACTGCAGTGAGAGGCCCAAGCAATATTCATTGCTTGGGTGGCCTGTTCACCCCCCCCCCCCCCCCAAAAAAAAAAAATCCTTCTTTTGAAAGGTCAGAGAAGCCAGGTTGAAAATTGTTGGCCAAACAGTCTGCATCCAATCAGATGCAGTCGCTGTTTGAGTATTTTGGTGCACAGTGGCTAAAGCTGAATATACACTATGGGCCAGATTCAGGTAGAGTTAGGCTGGAGTATCAGTGATATTCCAGCCTAACTCTCACTTTGAGCCGGTGTTTCTGTTTTCTGTAAGCAGAAAACAAGAAACACCGGGTTGGAGTTCCTATACGAGCGGCGTAATTGTATTTCGCCGTCGTATCAGAACTGCAATTTTAAAAATGGCGCTCGGGGCGTTCCCGCTGATTAACGCCGAGAATATGTTAATCAGCGAGAATCGGCAATTCTTGACTTTCCGACGTTTCTGTAAGAGATACGCGGCGTAAAGAAAAACCAGCCCCCTAGTGGAGTATCCTATGTTAAGTATGGCCGTCTTCATCGCGTCGAATTTTAAAATTTTCGCGTTGTTTGCGTTAAATGTCCGTGAATGGGGATTGACGTCATTGACGTTCACTGACAGAATTTGGAGCATGCGCACTGACAGTCGACGCATGCGCAGTACGTTCGCCGCGGGATCGCGCCTAGTTTAAATAATACACGCTCCCTACCCGCCCAATTTAAATTCCGCCGGCTCATTTTCGCTACGCCGCCGCAACTTTAGGAGCAAGTGCTTTGTGAATACAGTACTTGCTCCTAAAGTTTCGGCGGAGTAACGTAAATGAGAAACGTTACTCCAAAATAAAGATTCGCCCATCTACCTGAATCTGGCCCTATACAATTATGTAGATTTTTTTTCAGATTTACCGAAACCATATAATATGAGGTCAAACCTTAGGCCTTGTACACACGACCGTTTTCCTCGACAAGATCCATCAAGAAAATTGGGGGCAGAGCTTTTTTGCCGAGGAAAATGGTCGTGTGTATGTTTTTTGGTGAGAAAACTGTTGTGGATCTCGACGAGAAAAATAGAGAACATGTTCGTGTGTATGCTTAGAAACGTGCGCATGCTCAGATTAAAGTATGAGACGGGAGCGCACCTTCGGTAAAAGTAGCGCTCGTAATGGAGATAGCACATTCGTCACGCTGTAACAGACTGAAAAGCGCGAATCGTCTCTCACCAAACTTTTACTTAACAAGCAGTAACATGAGATTAGCAAAAGCAGCCCCAAGGGTTGTGCCAGTGGAATCGAACTTCCCCTTTATAGTGCCGTCATACGTGTTGTACGTCACCGTGTTTGAGAACGACGAGATTTTGTCTTGACCGTGTGTACACAAAGAAAGCTTGTCAAGATTCTCAACAAGCCCGACAAGGAACTCGTCGAGGAAAACAACGTTTCTTTTACGACGAGATTCTCGGTCGTGTGTACGAGGCCTTAAAGGAGTTGTAAAGGAAATTTTTTTTTCACCTTAATGCAATCTATGCATTAAGGTGAAAAAACATGATAATGATGCCGCCCCCCCCCCCCAGCCCCCGTTTTACATACCTGACCCGTCGAAAGTCCCGCGCTCGGTCCCAAGATCCTCTTCGCGGCTCAGCCTGGCCGCTGATTGGCTAGGGCAGATGGATTGATGGCAGCGCAGCCATAGGCTGGCGCTGCTGTCAATCACATCCAGTGATGCAGCGCACCGAGGGGCGGGGCCAATTGATACAGTGAGCGGCTATGACCGATCGCTGTTTTACGGGAGCGCGCCCGCAAGGACTCATCACCATGCAAACTCTCTCGCATGAATGTGGGGAGATCTTGTGGGGAGGACCAGAGACAGCCGCCGAGGGACCCCAGAAGACGTGGATCGGGGCCACTCTGTGCAAAACGAACTGCACAGTGGAGGTAAGTATAACGTGTTTGTTATTTTAAAGAAAACATTTTTTAGTAACCCTTTAAGAGTTTCAATTTGTATGCAATCAGGCAGGCCCTTGCACTACGTGGTTTTGGTAAATCTAAAGGAAATCTGACAACAAAAGTTGTATAGTGTCTGTTGGGTCTATGTGGTTAGTACTTCTGACTAGCACCACTAGGGTCATCAGTTCAAATCCCATCAATGGAGTGTGCATGTTCTCCCTGTGCCTGCGTGGGTTTCTTTCAGGTACTCCAGTTTCCTCCCACACCCCAAAGACATGCTGGTAGGTTAAAGTGGTTATAACTTTATGCTACAGATAAGCCTATAATAAGGCTTACCTGTAGCTACCCAGGATATCTCCTAAACTTTTACGATTGAGAGATATTTCCCTGTGTCTGCATGTGCAGAAGTCATCGGCCCTTCCCCCCTGGGGCAAACTGAAGCAATTGCACCTATGTGCCATTTCTACAGTTTACGTGCCGTTACCGGCGGCTCCCGCACGCATGCGCGGGACTAACATCATCGTGGCTCCAGCCAATCACAGCGCCGGAGCCACGATACCCGGAAGTAACTCCGAGATGACATGTCGGTGACCAGAGGGGAAGACGAGGACCACTGTGGGGGCTTTGATCCGAGGTACTGTAAGTAATACATAATGAGCTAGTATGCTATGCATACTAGCTTATTATGCCTTTATCTTGCAGCGTTACTTACTTCCTTTTTAATTGGCTCCTGACTGTCTATATCAGCCCTAATATGTGTATGTATGAGTTAGGGACCCTTGGATTGTAAGCTCCATGAGGGCAGGGACTGATGAGAATTTACAATACATATGTAAAGTGCTGTGTAAATTGACGGTGCTATATAAGTACCTGTAATAAATAAAACACATATTTGTTCATCTGTATAGTGTAGATACAGTAGATGAATCTGCTAGTTCTTTTTTTCGTTTGGCTTGCAAATTCCATTCCACTGTCCAATAAGATTGCCTCAGTGGCCCACAAGGACACCCTAATTGGACAGAAGGGATATTAGTTGGCAAGGCTTACCCCTGAAGTCAAGTTGCATTAACACAGTGAAACTAAATCAGAGGGAGGCACAGAGGAGGCTTTTCTGTAATATTAGGCATCCTGCGTTTAGACTGCATTCACACCTTGGCGACAAAACGCCCGACGCCCGTGCCGCTGGAGGGGAGAATTTCCATTGCTGTCTATGAGATGGTTCACATCTCACGCCAAACGCCGAAACGCCGTACACCTGCCGCCTGAAAAAAAGTCCCGGACCCTTTTTTTCAGGCGGCATTGGCGGTCGGCCATAGACAGCAATGGAAAGGATTTGTTTAAAGCGGATCTCCACCCTAAAGTAAAGATCCGCTGATCGGAACCCTCCCCCCCTCCGAAGTCATATTTGACACCTTTCAGGGGGGAGAGGGGTGCAGATACCTGTCTAAAGACAGGTGTCTGCACCCACTCCCAGCCCGCAGTCCCGGGCAAAAGACGGGTTTTTCCCGTTGTGTGCTGGGAACCCTCGGCTCCCAGCACACAGCGGGAGCCAATCGGCGGGCGCAGCGCGACTCACGCATGCGCCGTAGGGAACCAGGCAGTGAAGCCGCAGCGCTTCACTTCCTGGTTCCCTCACCGTGGATGGAGGGGGGAGCAATCGCTCGTCCTCTGCTGCGGACGCCGCTGGACTCCAGGACAGGTAAGTGTCCTATTATTAAAAGTCAGCAGCTGCAGTATTTGTAGCTGCTGGCTTTTAAAAAAAAAAATTTAATGGGCCATCCGCTTTAAAAAAAATTAAAAGTTAATCGCGTACGCGGCGTTACTTGTCGCCTAGGTGTGAATGCAGCCTAGGCAAGGAGTTTTAAAAGTTTAAATTATAATAGAGTTTCAAAAAGGTGATTGCCACAATTAAAATGTGAAATGAAAATTTAGTCCAAAACATTTTTCTTTTGTATTGCAAAAAATGTTAAGCTCCAAAAAAACAAACAAACAACATAAACAACTAAAGAAATAATAATAAAAAAAAAAAAACAGAAACAACTTAAAAACAAAACAAAAAAACAAAAGCAAAAAAGGAAAAATCAACTTCTAATGTTTCAGAAACAAAAAGCTACTCCAAAAATGTTATCCGCAGTGGCTTTGCCCATGGAACTATTCCATGGGGGGTTGCAAAATACCATTGCATCCTTTTCCATCTTCCCCAAAGGTTAAAATCATTGCAATTAGCTCTTTGAGGATGAGATTGGGCCAGAATGCGTAGTATCCGGGGCCCCCTGCCTCTGGAGCCAGAAGAGTTAATAGAAGTTTGTCCTAACCCCTATCCCCCACTGTAAGGCCCATCCTGTATTCAGGGCTACAGGTTGCCATGGAGATAGAACCTTAGCCCAGCCAGCTGCAGATGAAGAAGTCAGAATGGGTCAGGCCTCCACTGGTGGGAATAGGGAGGAGGAGGAGGAGAAAGAGTTAGGAGGAAGCAGCACAACTCCAAAGAGAGACACAGAGAGAGAGAGCTGAATAATTTCCAGCAATCACTCTGAAAAAAAAAATACCCATTATCAACAGGGAAATAAAGTGTACAGGATGTATGGAGGAGGGGAGCCAGCACTGCAAGGATAGGCTCTGCCAACTTCTTCCATTGAAGTTTAGGAAGAAGAGCTTGCTGCAAGAAGAAGGCATTAGATACTTTTTCTGTGTTTTTTTTTTTTTTTTTTTTCAAAGAGGATTTGGAAGTTTAACAAAAGAGGGGAGGAGGGAGGGGGGCATGGATCCAGATGCTGCTTATTCCTCTCCCTGCGCTCTTCTCAAGTTACACAAGATGAGGGAAGAAGAGAAAGAAGCTGCTCCCTGGGTTTTACAAGAGGTAGATTTCTATATATTTATTTGTCCATTAATATATGTATCAATGTGTGCTGCTGGAGTGGATGGAAGAATAGAATGTGGAAATTGGTGGAATTAGGATTAAAAGGATTTGATGCGGGACTGTGGGAAAAGTTTAAGAAGTTTGGGAAAGTAATCATTATTCAAGAGACGGGGAAGAGATGGGATTACATGGAAGTAAGGGTTGCATGGAATTCGTTCTGGCTTTTGGCTGAAGTCAAGAAAAGATTCATAAACTTATATGCAGTAACTCAGAGCAACCAATCAGACGTATCCTGCTGCATGTCAGATTAATAAAAGGAGGGTTCTAATTGGATGCTATGGGCAACTGCACATAGGAGATAACACTCTTTAAAGGAGGTCAATCTATTATACTGTATATATATATATATATATATATATATATATATATATATATATATATATATATATATATATATATATATATATATATATATATATTTAAAATAATTATAGAGATACCAAAAGATAAATACATAGGTTGATGGGTGGATAGATGGTAGATCTATGGATAGATAGATAGATAGACAGACAGACCATATATGGGTGAATGGGTGGATCAATAGATAGACATATAGAGAGATAGAGTAGACGATGAATTGATGGATGGTTGGAAGGATAGAAGAGAAGAAGAAGATGGAAGAGAAAAGTAGATAGATAGACCAAGATTGTATGAATGATTAGCTAGATAACGGATAGATAGATAGATAGATAGATAGATAGATAGATAGATAGATAGATAGATGAATAATAATAATAGATAGACAGACAGACAGACCATATATGGATGAATGGATCCATGGGCAGATGGGTGGATCAATAGATAGACATATAGAGAGATAGAGTAGACGATGAATTGATGGATGGTTGGAAGGATAGAAGAGAAGAAGTAGATAGATAGACCAAGATTGTATGAATGATTAGCTAGCTACCTGAACGGATAGATAGATAGATAGATAGATAGATAGATAGATAGATAGACCATGAATGGATGAATGGATAGCTAGGTACATGGATAGATAGATAGATAGATAGATAGATAGATAGATAGATAGATAGATAGATAGATAGATAGATAGATAGATAGATAGATAGATAGATAGATAGATGAATAATAATAATAGATAGACAGACCATATATGGGATCCATGGGCAGATGGGTGGGTCAATAGATAGACTTATAGAGAGACAGACAGACGATCTTTACATAAAAGATAGATCCACTCAGTGAAGAAAATTCTTATTTTACTAATTTAGCTGTTACTGGTTCATTCATTGGTTCTATTGGTTTTCCCGATGCTTTGGGTTCTGATAGCCTGTAGCTTGGTACATTTATGTGGTGAGCCCCAGTATCTACAGCTGTTGCCCTCAGAATTGTCTTGGAGGACCACACAACTGTACAGATCAAATGATGGTTATTTAAGTGGAATATACATTTCCAGAATTTTAATGTTTCATTTTAATAAATATACTATATATGAGCAAGTGAGTAAAAATGTACATGTAGAGAAATTGGACAGAAAAAACATTTGGTCAGTATGAAAAAGGAAAATTTTTAGGGCATACATTTCCACTATCTGAATTTCATAACCTGGGACTTTCCCTGAAAATCATGGACATTTGGGAACTCAGATCATATATGATTTTATCACATGAACAGTAAAAGGTGACTTCGTTATGCTGAAAATATTTGTGGTGGATGACTGAGTTTCAGACATTCTTAACCACCTCGGTACCAACATGTTACACCCCTTGTATTGAGAAAGAGTTTTATTTTGCTATTATTTATAAGCCACAGTTTTTTTTAATTTTTATATACTATTAGGGGGAAAACATGGGGATATACTGTGCATATGCCTTTTATTTCTAATATATTATATTTTAAAAATATAAATATAATATATAGTGCCTTGCGAAAGTATTCGGCCCCCTTGAACTTTGCCACCTTTTGCCACATTTCAGGCTTCAAATATAAAGATATAAAACTGTAATTTTTTGTGAAGAATCAACAACAAGTAGGACACAATCATAAAGTGGAACTAAATTTATTGGATATTTTAAACTTTTTTAACAAATAAAAAACTGAAGAATTGGGCGTGCAAAATTATTCGGCCCCTTTACTTTCAGTGCAGCAAACTCTCTCCAGAAGTTCAGTGAGGATCTCTGAATGATCCAATGTTGACCTAAATGACTAATGATGATAATTATAATCCACCTGTGTGTAATCAAGTCTCTGTATAAATGCACCTGCACTGTGATAGTCTCAGAGGTCTGTTTAAAGCGCTGAGAGCATTATGAAGAACAAGGAACACACCAGGCAGGTCCGAGATACTGTTGTGGAGAAGTTTAAAGCTGGATTTGGATACAAAAAGATTTCCCAAGCTTTAAACATCCCAAGGAGCACGGTGCAAGCGATAATATTGAAATGGAAGGAGTATCAGACCACTGCAAATCTATGAAGACCTGGCCATCCCTCTAAACTTTCAGCTCATACAAGGAGAAGACTGATCAGAGATGCAGCCAAGAGGCCCATGATCATTCTGGATGAACTGCAGAGATCTACAGCTGAGGTGGGAGACTCTGTCCATAGGACAACAATCAGTCGTATACTGCACAAATCTGGCCTTTATGAAAGAGTGGCAAGAAGAAAGACATTTCTTAAAGATATCCATAAAAAGTGTTGTTTAGTTTGCCACAAGCCACCTGGCGTAAAAGCAACACAGCTCATCACCCTGAACACACCTTCCCCACTGTCAAACATTATGGTGGCAGCATCATGGTTTGGGCCTGCTTTTCTTCAGCAGGGACAGGGAAGATGGTTAAAATTGATGGGAAGATGGATGGAGCCAAATACAGGACCATTCTGGAAGAAAACCTGATTTGTCTTCCAACAAGACAATGATCCAAAACATAAAGCAAAATCTACAATGAAATGGTTCACAAATAAATATATACGGGTGTTAGAATGGCCAAGTCAAAGTCCAGACCTGAATCCAATCGAGAATCTGTGGAAAGAACTGAAAACTGCTGTTCACAAACGCTCTCCATCCAACCTCACTGAGCTCGAGCTGTTTTGCAAGGAGGAATGGGTAAAAATTTCAGTCTCTCGATGTGCAAAACTGATAGAGACATACCCCAAGTGACTTACAGCTGTAATCGCAGCAAAAGGTCGCTCTACAAAGTATTAACTTGAGGGGGCTGAATAATTTTGCACGCCCAATTTTTTAGTTTTTTATTTGTTAAAAAAGTTTGAAATATCCAATAAATTTCGTTCCACTTCATGATTGTGTCCCACTTCTTGATTCTTCACAAAAAATTACAGTTTTATATCTTTATGTTTGAAGCCTGAAATGTGGCAAAAGGACGCAAAGTTCAAGGGGGCCGAATACTTTTGCAAGGCACTATATATATATATTATATTTCTAAATAATATAGTCTATTATTTCCCTAAAGTATATTTACATTTTTAATAGATAATGTTTAGAACTGCTTCCTGGCATAAAATGTTAGGTTGGCATTGTATTAAAAGGTGGCATTGTATTAGAGGTGTACAGGCAAAAAATGGGCTACATCGTGCCGAATCCCCCTAAAAGCATTACGATGTGTTTGGACCTTGGCCTTGCGGAAAACACATGTTGCGCATTAGGGGACTGCAATACCACCCATTTCTAATGGAATCCCAGTGGACCTTGCCAATGCCACGTGCATTTTAGCACAACACACCGTAAGGCACTACCACACTACCAAACACTGTGGTGAACACCTTTAAAAAAAAGTTTTAGTGCATTAGGGAGCCAATAAAATGAATGGGCTGTCCTAACACATGTTAATGTACAAAAGGAAAACATATTAATGCATTTTGTGTAATACAAAAGTGTCAAACCTGCCTACTGAGTAGTAGCAATACTACCTAGTAGCAGTGGGTAATACTACTTATTACTGGTTAGTGGAACTTTTGCCCTCCCAACTTTATAAAAAAAAATAATCCCACAATCACTGGTGTCTTTCCTTTAATCACAAGTTATCTTCTGCTGCACCCTTTCTCTTGTTCACCTTCCTTACTATGATCAATCTGCTGCAATCCTCCTTTCTCCCCTTCTTCCATTGTGAGAGGAATGGGAGGGTTTTTTTTTTTTTTTTGGGAGGGGGGATTGGTTTTATGTGGTGGTAGTAGTGGTGCTGGAGGGAGAAGGGGAGGGTTTAATGTTTGTAAACACAGACAGTTTTTACACTTTTGATGGTTGTGATTGGTTCACAACGATCACAAGGCACAGATCCCCTGTTGCCTGTGATCTGCATTGTATAAATGCTGTATATACAAGGATGTTTAAAGCTAAGCTTCCTCTCAGAATAATGACTACCCCTAATGGCTGTTTAACTACAATGGCTGGTCAGGAGACGGTTAAAGGTGCAGTCCACCCAAAAATTATATTTCAGTTATAAGTTTAGCATGGAGGGCAAAATCATCCCCTAGCTCCTTATATGACTCTCTCTCTCTCTCTCTCTTTCTCTCTCCAAAATTCCCAAATCCATTCCTTTACTCGATTTTGAATGTTCCCTCCCACCCGTGAGAGTTCCAGCTCCATCTGTTATATTTTCCAATATTATAAAACATTTAAGATATGCAGCAGGGATAGTGGAAGCCCCTCGTAATGGCCAAAGCAGGTGTGCAGATCTGGGAACTCGGCAGATAGATCTCGCCAATGGAACCCCATGAGAAATATCTGTCAGGTGTTCTATGAAACACTGTGAATTAATTGTTAGGCTCTTTATTAAAGAACATGTAGTTATATATTTAATGGTACCATCATTCTAAAAAGTATTGAATAGAAGTAGAACTTGAGGGACCCCAAAACCCAAAAGGCCAAAACATTAAAGGGGGGCAGTAGAACTATTGCGGTACAATAAATTTATTGACATAGTATCAAAAATAAAAGACATCAAACAACATAGACAATAAACAATATTTTATACTATGTCAATAAATTTATAAACTTTTAGTATACCTACTCCTTGTGAGTTTACCTACTCATTTTTGTTCTGCAATAGACCTACTGCCCCCCTTTTCTGTTTTGGCCTTTTGGGTTTTGGGGTCCCTCAAGTCCTACTTCTATTCTATGAAACACTAAAATATCAGTTCTGGGTGGACTGTCCCCTTAAAAACATAAGATACTTCGTGGAACATGATTATCCAACAATGGTTTATGGCGTGTCATTCTACAAACATCTATCTGTCCTTGAATGAATTAGGTTCTTCCCAAAACCACCATGAAATTTCTTCCCTTTTCAGCTAACGAGTAAGTGAAGATCATGCTTGGTGAATATTTTTCTCTAGTTTTTCTCCTTTCAAAAGAGAACTATTGTCTATTGTTTGCAAAGAGATTTTGATAGGAAGTGATCATTCTTTCTAAATAATGGAGAATCCATCCGGGGAGAAAAACACCATCACCTGAGACAGTTGGGCAACATTGGGAATTCTGGTGGACAGACCTTAGCGTTGGAGTCTGTTATAATCTTATGATTCAGTTTTCCAAAAAGTGCACTACAATGAAAGGTCAGTTTTGGATGAAGTTCCTCTTTGAAATGAGCAATGTAGAGCGTGCGTAGCGTTGTTATTTTTATTTGGGTACACTGATAACCAACATGGAACCGTCTGGTGCCATATTGAATAAATCGAAGGGTATAATTGGAATATCTGGTGCCATACCGGGCTGTTTGAAGGTATGATGGGCTTTTCTGGTACTTCATTCATTTAATAACTTTTTGCATTTCCCTAATGTCATAAATCAGACGTTAAGGGATCTACAGTATTACCAATGTATTTATCCAAGATTCCCTTGTGTCTTCAAAGTTCATGTAAAGCCAAAATATTTGTGCTTGTTTTTGGCTACAGTAGGGAAGGGTTAAAACCCCTATGAGGGTATTTTTAACATCTTTGTTTTTTTTTTGTGAGTTTTTCCGTCACATCTTGTCTTGGAAATGCAACAGGAAAGGCTAAGTTCACTTTTTGAATACAATTGACTAGGCCCCGGTATTCAAACTGCACCCTGGGGGTTGCATGCGGCCCTTTTGCACTTTTCGTTTGGCCCTTGAGCCCCTTTGTTTCCCTAATGCCCTGTTACAGTTTCATGTAATGTCACCAGTCTTGGACTGTCTCCTGAAGCATGTCCCCAGTCTCCCACAACTCCTACAGCATGGTCACAATCTCTGGAAGTCTCCTGAACATGTCTGCAGTCTCTGACCATCTCTTCTACCATGACAGCAGTCTGTGACCATCTCCTGTATCAAAAAAGGAGACAGAAGAGCGCCTCTAACTGTAATATTTATTTAGTACATGAGGCAATCAGTGAAATGAACACTCACATGGAGGTAAAGGATAAAAGGCTCCTCTGTAGGTGACAATCCAATGAAATGAATGAGTCTTCAGCGCCTCCAATCCCGGATGGTGGAAAAACCATGGTGTGACAGGGAGATAGCTGTCAAGTCCGATTCGTTTTGGGTATAGCTTGGAGCACAACGCTTGTCGGCCTGTGACATCACCAGGGTTTTCCCTTTAGGCCGCGTACACACGACTAAACAAATCCGATGAAAACGGTCGGACAGACCATTTTCATCGGATATATCTGCTGGGCTATTTTGATTTGATCACTGTACACACGATCAAACCAAAATCCCAGCGGACAGACAGCGCGGTGACGTGGCGGTGACGTTGACGCCGCCACGTCACCACTCCAGGAAGTAAAATACTTCCACGCATGCGTCGAATCCATTCGGCGCATGCGGGAGATTTTTGTCTGCTGGTTAGGCGTACTAACCAGCGGACATGTCGGACGGACGGGTTTCCAGCAAACAAGTTTTAAAGCATGCTTTAAAACTTGTCTGCTGGAAAAACCTGTCTGCTCGCCCGTACACACGATCAAATTTGTCTGCTGAAACGGTCCGTCGGACCGGTTTCAGCAGATAAATTCGATCGCGTATACGCGGCCTCAGCCTTTTATCTTTTACTTCCATGTGAGTGTTCATTGGACTGATTGTCTCATGTACTAAATAAATATTACTTAGAGGTGCTTTTCTGTCTCTTTAAATGTCATTTTCCAGAGACGGCTTCACTCCTGAGAAGAGCTTTGCCCTTAGTGACTGCTTTTTACTCCATGCCTGTTAATTGACAGGTGTTTCTCTCATTCCATGGACTTGCTGATGGACTTATTTGACTATTCTTTTTTAGTTACATGTTCTTAATATTTATCCTGTGCGCTAGCATTTTGCCTGAATTTTATCTCCTGTATCATGTCTGCAGTCTCTGACCATCTCCCCTATCATGTCCGCAATATCTGACCATCTATTGTATTATGTCCACAGTCTTTAACCAACTCTTTTATAATGTCCACAGTCTCTGACCACCTGCCGTATTATTTCTACAGTGTCTGACCATCTTCAGTATTATGTTCATAGTCTCTGACCATCCCCTGTATAATGTCCACAGTCTCTGACCATCTGCTGTATTATGTCCACAGTCTCTGACCATATCTTTTATTATGTCCGCAGTATCTGACCATCTGCTGTATTATGTCCCATAGTCTCTGACTATCTCTTCTATTATGTCCAGTCTCTGATCATCTTTTGTATTATGTCCACAGTCTCTGACCATCTCTGATGTCATACCATTAGTCTTTTACTATATCCTGTTGTGTGCTTCTGACAGAGAATATTCAATATATTTTATGTGCATCCATTTGTTAATGTCGGGGGCTGAAATTTAGGCCCCCCATATCAAGAAAGTTGACCACTACTGTATTAGGCAGTCAAAGGGGTGACAGTGGCAGACAACATCAGCCTGTCATTGATTTGTACAGCACAGGCTTCCTGTCCACAGCAGACCGCAAACACCTGCCTGTACCCAGAAATACGCTGATCTTGGCAGTGGAGGGCCATGCCAATGAGCCCCTGGTGCTTTGCATGTACAGTGAATTCAGTGATGTTGATGTTGTGGGAGCATTCAGAGTATTGTGTTTCTGTGGGTTGGTTTATAATCCACAGGCAGACAGACTCAGTGTGTTGCCATGTTTGTTGTTTTGTGGTCTACGCTGTGATACTTCCTGCTCTGTATCACAAATGAATATGATGCTTGGCTCACATTGTAACCTTCGCCTTACTTAGACTTGATGTTCTTTAAGCTTCTGTCTCTGTCACCTCCTGTCCTCACAATTATATGAGCTTAAAAAGCCCCTTATACAAATGAAAATGCAAGTACCAGAGCTAAGAGCACGAAAGACTAGAAGCTAAAATGACTTTTTTAGTCTAGTTTTACATAGGCAAACATTAGAACCCCTGACGGGTTTTTATTGCTCCGCATGTCCCCATTAGGACATAAAATTATGGGAATCCAAAATGTTACAGTTTTCAGAAATAAAAGGGAAATCTTTATTTATTTCAGGTACTTATATAGCAAAATGTATTTGGTGAAAATAGTACAGCGCTGTGTATCTGTGAATCCTATATAAACAAATAATTATACATTCCATAAAACAATATATGAAAAATAAAAACCGTTCCTATGTAGGTTTCCAAAGCTGTCACCGCTGTGTAAAATCGTATTTTAATGAATCCAATATTCAGCGCACAATCACCACATGCTAAAATGCCTGCTCACCTCAAGGATGAGTATAAAACTCATAGACAGATCACTCCTTGTGTCCACCACGATCAATCCACTTTACCAATGGTAGTAATTCCTACAGTCTCCAGACTGCACCTCTGTGTGGGTAATCAACATTTGAATTGTCTCCAAACGACACTAGAAGACACTTTTCAACACTAGAAGACTCTTTTTTCAATAATCAATTCCAAAGAAATTACAATAAAAACAGCATGTATCAAATCACCAGCTCATACACCACAGATCTAGACTCACAGTGCTTCGTCTGGCATCACAGATTCGACTCTCTAAACGTGTGTCGGCTAAGGTGACCACGTGTCCCGGATTGCCCGGGACAGTGCGGCATTTTGCAGATCTGTCCCGGGCACATTTATTCCAGGACAATACAGTGTCCCGGAATGAAACTGGCACAGCTACCCCCTGGGCTAATCTGATGCCCCCAAAAAAGGCTGCCACATCACTGCTTTACTCACTGACAGTACTTGCCCTGCCCGGGAATGCCTGGAGGAGCACAGTCCCCGCCCCCTGCTTGTGACTGGAGAAATCATAAATCCCGCTCTTGTGTCCAATCACTGTGCTGTGATTCGTTACAGCACAAGCTGATTTTTAGAAAGGGAGGGTGTCCCTGAATAGTAGTTTGGAAAAGTGGTCACCCTAGTGTCGGCCTCTCATTGGCCTTCATCATATTGATTATTGATTGGACAACAAAGAAGCAATAGCACATTGACTCTTTCCAGTTTTGTAAGCTTGTTCATAGTGTTAGACTGGCAGAACTCTGCAAAGTGGTCAAGCCCTGAACAAGTATGATATACTCATTGGTGTATCATAAATTATGGTAGTCATTTAATCAAAACATTGCTTGTTTTGAAATATTGTCTGCTTTGAAAATAGACTGGTGGTCTTCTTTACTAGGGGGATGTCTTTTTCCTGCACATGCATGACTTCCTGTTTTTGACGAGAGGAAAACAATGTACAGGAAGTCCTCATTTGAACAGAACTGTTTTGTAGTATTGTTAGTTGTCTTGTTACATTTTGTCACTTGGCTATATTGGCACATGTGACAAAGCGGTTGTCATCTTTTGTCATCAGTCAGGAGATTCTCCTTGTTTTCTGCACATGCAGGTCTTGGGGATCATCCAGTAGTAGACTTGCATGTATAGCCTTTGAAATGCACTTTCTGGCTTTAGGCCTGATTCACACCTATGCTTTTTTAGTGCTTTTTGAATTTTGCAGATTTGCACTACAGAACGTGTTTCATAGGAAACCATGTTACATGGACAGTAGTGCAAATCTGCAAAATGCGAATGAGAGAGGAGTGCCGAGGCTCTTGTGCACATCCCTGCATTGCAATGGGTCTTAGGTAGGTTTGGGGGGAGGGTTCTGCTGCATACAGGTATTTTACCTTCATGCATAGAAACAAAAATTAAACAAAACAACATTCTTTGCACTGAATGTATAGACTTCAAATCAAGAACATACTGACCAAGGGATTCATCAAGGGAAAGAGTTAATACAAGAGTCTATCCAACACCACATTCCTCGTTTGTTTATTGTAATATAAGGGATAAAATTGATACACTTACAAACGTAGGTGGATCATGAGCATCAAAAAGTTTCTCCAGTAAGGAGCCGTGATCCCCACATCCGAGCACCAGGAGAGCCTCGGAAATGGCCAGAAAGGCCCGAGGACAGCTTTTCTGACCTCGGCAAACCTCGGAAAGACTCCATTCACAAGACTTGCCGAGGTCAGCCAAGTTGTCCTTGGGTGTTTCCCCATTCGGCTCCGGCGCCCCCCCACCAAATGCGGCACTGCAGGTCACATTAGCTTGAATTCTGCTTGTTTTGCAAGACAACACTCGCAAACCAAGTCAGATTTTTTTTTTTAAAGTTGCCTGTGTTTCAAAACGCTTGTAAACTGAGGTTCCACTGTACCTGTAATAAATTAACACAGAGGTACAATGCATGCAGAGCACCTTCACACAGCAGTGCACTTCTCCCTTATTAGGCTGAGCTTGCCCTGCAGGAGTTAACTGCTCATTTAAAGTGTTACTAAACCCAGTAATATGAAAATAGTTCATCTGCCCCCCCACACCTTATAATAAATCTTTTTACATTAAAATACTGCCACTATTTACCTTTTGTATACCACGGTTACATGATAAACTGCAAAGTTTATCCAGTGCTGAGTTCAGGAAGGAGGAGATTTGCACTTCTGCCTGTATACACGCCCACATGTGTGATGTCAATATCATGTGACTTGGCTAGCTCTGATCACCAAGTAAATGTGCTCTCCAGCATAAACGAGACAACTGAGCATGTGTAGGTTGGCTACTCTGCCTGTGTTAGCTGGCCTTCCCCGGATAGACAGTGCTGGAGGATCTGTGCATACAGGACAAAAAAGCATTTTTACACAATGCAGATGATTAACCCCTTAAGTTCCACGGTGTGTATAACATGCACGCTATTCTACATGTACAGACTGATTTTACTGTTGTGGGTTTAGTAACACTTTAAGTCTAGGGATTTAGGTCTGATGTCATCAGAGCTCTGCATTGGAAATATTGAGGAACAGTAAGGGGGAGCACCACCTGCCAGTGGAGTGGAGGATCAGGTAAGTAAAGTGTGTTTATTATCTCTATGATGACATTTCTAACATCTCTAATGTGCAATGTGCTCTACATTGCCATGTGGTGTGAACCAGCCCTGATGGAAGCTGCTGAGCTGAAAGGATGGGGAGTCGTGGGCTGCCGGACAGTTCAGTACATTACTTCTTCTCTCTGGAATTCTGATTGGTTACTAGACAGGGTCTCTTTAGTGTGTACTCAGGGGAGCACCAACTTTACATTCCTCCCTTTTCGCAGCCTTCCACATGCCTGCCTCTTTGAATAATTACCTCTGACAAGGAAGCATATTACGTAATGAAAAGCAGAACCACATCTGATTCCCCGTAGCTGGAGATTTTCATGTGTTACTAAACTTTCCGTGCTAATTAAAAGCAAACAGAACTGCCCCAACGCAGTGACTTCACCAGGTTCAGAAAGGTGACTTCCTATTGGCCAGCTGGAAAGGCCGCATAGAAATAATGGTAAATACACCGATTTCCTGAAGTTGACAGGAATTTTGATTTCGAGTTTGAACCTGGCTGACAAGTCACACAAGGTGAAGTTATGTTTACCTTGAATTTGCCTTTCAAAAATATCCACTTGGCTTCACCATAGGAAAATATATTGTACGTTATAATAAATTGTAGTGTTCAGTTGGGTTCATGTCTGTGTCTAATGTGTAAAAGTAAAATTTCCAGGTATTTATTACCTCTCACAGAGATCACGATACTACCCATGACAGTGCCGTTGTCTGCTCTTCTCTCCAGAAGAACGGCACCATTTTTCAGGCGTTATCTAGGATCACTATCTAATTCCAGGACTGAGATGCTGGCACAGAGATGACACAATCATGTAAATATGGGTGTCTGTGCAGTTTGTGGCTGCGTTCACAAGTTTCAATGTTACAGTCTGATCACTGGGGGAGAGGAGACTGAGAAAATGATTGTTATTATACAGGATATATATAGCGCCGACAGTTTGCGCGGTGCTTAACAAAATGAAGGCAGACATTACAGTTACATCACAATTTAGTACACAAGGAATCAGACCCTGAATCAGGAATCAGGAATCAGACCCTGCTGGTTAGAGTTTACAATCTAAGAGAAAAATGCCTTCTCCTGCATACGATAAACTCATGACATCGTCTTAGTCTAGGAAAAGACACTGAATAGAGCGCTTTTGAAACATGACACTGGTGCTGTGTATTGTGAGATGTTAGGAATGTCTCCATACAGATAATAAACGCATTTTACTTACCTGATCCTCCACTCCACTGGCAAGTGGTGGACCCCCATGCTCCTGCAAAAGACTGTCCCTCAGAATTTCCAATGCAGGGCTATGACATCAGACCTAAATCCCTAGGCTTAAAGTGTTACTAAACCCACAACAGTAAAATCAGTCTGTATATGCAGCATAGCATGCTTGTTATACTCATCGTGGAACTTAAGGAGTTAATCCTCTGCATTGTTTAAAAAGAGTGTTTTATCCTGTATGCACAGATCCTTATCCTCCTGCACTGTCTATCTGGGGAAAGCCAGCTAACACAAGCAGAGTAGCCGACCTGCACATGCTCAGTTGTGTCTTTTATTCCGGAGAGCACATTTATTTTTTGATCAGAGCTAGCCAGGTCACATGATAATGACATCACACATGTGGGCGTGTATACAGGCTGAAGTGGAAATCTCCTCCTTCCTGAACTCTCAGCACTGGAGAAACTCTGCCGTTTATCATGTAACCATGGTATACAGATCATCCAAAAAGGTATATAGTGGCAGTATTTTATTGTGAAAAGAAGATTTATAAGCTGTGGACACTGTGGGGAGGGGGAGGGGGGGTTATGGGACTATTTACATATTACTGGGTTTAGTAACACTTTAAATGAGTAGTTAACTCCTGCAGGGCAAGCTCAGCCCCATAAGGGAGAAGTTTACATTTTTTTATTTTTTCTGGAGTTCAGGCAGGGCCAGTGCTACAATAAACCTTTAAAGGATTGTAAATGATCACCCTGTAAAACAACCCATTCAGTTTGAAATAGAAATGAAAGGCAAAACATTTGTGTATAGCTATAAAAAACATTCTAAATACAGTTTTTCCCTTTTTTATAAGTGATCGCATTCTCTCTGTTCTCAGCTGCATAAGAGCTGAGGGAGGAGAAACAGCAGAACACTGAGCTTCCCAGTGAAAGGCTGTGCCGGGGGGGGGGGGGCAGAATAAGTCTGATCATTGGAGGAGAGCAGGCTAAGTTACCAGAAAAGCTAGGGAACTGACGATGGTGTGTTCTCCTGATAAGTGTGGTCAGTTTTTAATAGTTAAAGCGGGGGGTTCACCCTAAAAAAAAATTCTAACATTACATTGAGCCGAGTTGTGCTAATGAAATTATGCTGACCTTTTTTATTTTCCTCCCGTACATAGCGTTTTATCTATAGTTCCTATTCACATGCCAATTGATTGACATGCTTCCCACCGGCGCATACAGCGCGTCATGACTTGGCGAAAGAAGCTGAACGTCGGTGCGACCCGACGTTCGGCTTCTAGATATAGATATAACGCTATGTACGGGAGTAAAATAAAAAAGGTCAGCATAATTTCATTAGCACAACTCAGCTCAATGTAATGTTAGAATTTTTTTTTAGGGTGAACCCCCCGCTTTAAGTAGTGGGACTGGCAGGAACATTAGGGGCTTCACACAACGAGACACACACAGCACCAAATCACTTAACCCATAAAGTTGTGCACGTGACATAAATGAAAAATTTATTGTGTAACAGTATGAATTTAAAAATATGTTGAATAAAGGAATCCATAAAAAAAATCAAGTTAGGGTGCACCTCCTATCACTGAAGATATCGAAAACCAATTCTCCACCCTATAGAGTGCCTGCTTACGAAAACACATTGACCTCCTATTACAGGAGGTCAATCTCGCCTGTGGCATATAGCCCAGCCAGGGCTTTGATCCCTCCAGAACTGACAGGAATCCACCTCTTTGGAAATATTCAATGTTAGGAGCTCTACATGCTAGAATGATAAAAACTTGCCATGACATAAATCCTTTTAAAGGTTTATTGGAATATCTAAGAATACACTTACATCAAAATCCTAATAAAATCACTTGTAAAATAAAAAGTCAGTCAGCTTGTAAAATCAGTCTGTCCTTCCGGCACTTACGCACTCGGTGACGTCAGCACGTCGCTCCGCCCATCGCATTTCGTCACAAGATGACGTCCTCCTGGGGCATATCAGGAATATGAAATGTTGGGGTAACAAACATTTTAAGCAGCTGCCTTAGGGTGCTGTAGGGATTTTTGCAGTGCTGTGGACATGGTTTTATTTTACATGTGTACTCTAGTAAAGCCGACTGTCTGCTTTTATGTAGAAGTACATTGTGCTTTTGTGACCTGAATGATGTCAGAAGATGAATGATGTCTCTTTGTTCCCCATTGCTAGTAGGGAGTAGAGGGTGGCAAATTATTCTTATGATGGCAGTGCTTTGTACAGTAATTGCCGTCAGATGACACTGATCACTATTTTGCAAGCTATTTAGTCAGTTCCCAGCATGTCCTTCCCCTGTTCCTCTCTTCATCCCATGTTCCCACATGTGACTGATTCTTAAGGTATATGCCCAATCACTGTATCTTTCTTCTCCCTTATGCCTCAGGATTTGGGTGGGCAGGCCCCTAATTGCTGCACTATTGACTCTGCAGTGTACTTGATGATGTCAACCAAGCATGTAGACTCAACAAGCATGTAACCTATGCAGGGGGGGGGGGGGGCAGTGCAAGAGTATTTTTTGCCTGATGGGAGTGGGGCTTTAATGTGTTAATGGGATTTTACTTCTTTTTTTTTTTTAATCTGTTTAAATCTTTCAAAAAAGAAAAGACAAGTGCCACTAAATCGGCTAAGAATGCATGTAACTTTATTAAATCCAAGTAAAAAATAGCCAAGCAGTAACAATGCGTTTCAGCTGTTAGGCCTTAAAGTGATATTAAACGTTTCATTTATTTTTCATTTAAAAATAACAAACACGTCATACTTACCTGCTCTGTGTAGTAGTTTTGCACAGAGGAGCTCAGTTCCTCCTCCTCTCGGGTTCCTCTTCAGTGCTCCTGGCCCCTCCCTCCTGCCGAGTACCCCCACAGCAAGCAGCTTTCCGAGCCGAGCCACTGCACTGTGTGTCCATTCAGACACAGAGCCGCAGCTGGGCCCTGCCCCCTCTGTCTCTCCTTATTAGCACACTCATTTTGATTGACAGCAGTGGTAGCCAATGGCACCCCGCTGCTGTCTCAACCAATAAGGAGGGAGAGTCCTGGGCAGCCGAGACTCTTGTGCAACATCACTAGATCGAGATGGGGCTTAGGTAAGTATTAGAAGGGCTGCTCCACACAGAAGGTTTTTTAATCTAAATGCATAGAATGCATTAACCACTTCAGCCCCAAACCATTTGGCTGGCCAATGACCAGGCCACTTTTTGCGATTCGGCACTGCGTTGCTTTAACTGACAATTGCGCGGTCGTGCGGCTCCCAAACAAAATGTACATTTTTTTTTCCCACAAATAGAGCTTTCTTTTGGTGGTATGTGATCATCTCTGCGTTGTTAATTTTTTGCGCTATAAATGAAAATAGAAATATTAAACAAAAAAATCATTTTTTTTGGATCAGCAACCGGGGCGAGCAGGGAACGCGCGTGTGCCTCCGGTGACATGCATGCGCCCCTAGTGGCCACAGGGAGACATCACGTTATATTACGTAATTTTGCGCAGCCGAGCCAACCTGCCGCAGTAAAACCTTCTGTCTTTATAACCACTTTAATCATGAGCTATGATTAAGGCCTAATGGCTGAAACGCATCAGTACTTCTTGGCTATTTTTCACCTGTATTTTTACATGAGTTTTTAGCCATCTCAGTGGTGCTCAGCTTTTCCCTTTGGAAGTTGCGGAGACCTTTTTAAGCATTGTGCCCTGCACTAGAAGTGGATAATTCCTGTCAGGAGTTAGTAGCTCGTCATACCTGTTGCCGTTCTTTTAATCTTTAGCTTTCTCTAAAACAACACTGGTGATCCTACCATGAGGGACCTTGTTTAGGTGCTTCCTGTTATGGGCTGACAACTGTGTCATAATTCTGCTTCTCCGTTGTCACCTTGTCACAGTACACAGCATGGTTTGCCAATGATGGGCCAGATTCAGAAATCCCGGCGTAACTTTGTTGCGGGCGTAGCGTATCTTCTTTACGCTACGCCGTCGCAACTTAGAGAGGCAAGTGCTGTATTCACAAAGCACTTGCGTCCTAAGTTACGGCGGCGTAGCGTAAATGTGCCGGCGTAAGTGCGCGTGTTGTATTAAAATTAACCGTGACCCCATGCAAATTATGTGGCGAACGAACGGCACATGCGCCGCCCGTGGACGTATCCCAGTGCGCATGTTCAAAATCACTTTGCAAATAGTCAATGCTTTCCACGTGAACGTAACCTACGCTCAGCCCCATTCTGAATCGGCTTACGCAAACGACCTAAGTGACGTGAAGTTCCGACGTCCATACTTAACATTGGCTGCGCCATCTTTTTTGTGGTTTATCTTTACGCCTGAAAAAACTACTTACGTAAACGACGTAGCTTACTGCGCTCATTTGCATATATATATTTGCATTACTAGCTCATTTGCATATTTTTAATGGGAACGCCGAATGCGTCCAGCGTAACTATGCTCCCACGATACGCCGGCGTAGGCAAGTTACGCCGGACGGCTGAAGCCATGTTTTTCGGTGTATCTCTCTTTGTGAATCGGTGCAAAGATGCGACAGCGTACATTTGAAATTACGGTGGCGTATCTCCAGATACGCCGGCGTAAAGGTACAAAACCTGAACCAGATCTGGCTGCTTTCGTCATGCGCAACACCTTTGTTTGTTTTTTTCAGACACTTCCAGTTAGAACTCAAAAGCCCCTTAGCGCTTTTATTTAGAGGCAGAACTGTCTTCATCGCTTGACAGCAAAAAATGAATGTGTTGTTTTGTTTCTAATTTTACACCCATTTTCATGTGCAACAGCTAAACAAATATCACGAGTCAGTAAAAAGCGATGTGGAAACGGTTTGGATGTGAGATAAGCGCTCTCGGCCCAATCAGGGCAGGAAGAGAACAGGAAGAACAAACATTTCAAAGGAAATGATCATGACAAAAACATATAAACTGGGCTCAGAGGGGATAATTGAACTGAGAATCCCAGTGTCTTCTTTTCCTTTTTTCACTTGGCTTTTAAATTTATATTTAAAAAATAATAATGATGTAATCCAGTAAGAGCTTTTTCTCGCCACACAGCGTGCATTACTGTGCATTGTGCCAGTGTGAATGTGCGCTGCCCTGTGTTGCAATGCATTGCTAAAACCCAATTCCTTTTTTTTGTAATTGGGAGCGGTGATCAGTGTCACACACAGCCCTTCCCCCCTACAGTTAGAAGCACTCCCTAGGACACACTTAATCCCTTCAGCACCCCCTATTGGTTAACCAATTCACTGCCAGTGTCCTTTTTACAGTAATCATTGAATTTTTATAGCACTGATCTCTGTTTCAATGACAATGGTCCCAAAATGGCATCAAAAGTGTCCGATGTGTCCCCCATAGTGTCGCAGTCACGATAAAAATTACTGATCGCCGCCATTACTAGTAAAAAAAAACAATTATTAATAAAAATGAAATAAAACTATCCCCTATTTACATGTCCACCTGGTCCTTTGTAAGGTAATCCACTAATTAGTAGAATCAGGGTCAGTATTAGTAGACAGGTCCTCTACCCAAATGTCCCAAACCTTGTGGATTTTTTTAGGGCACCCTCTCGCTAAATAGGTGGCCTTGTACGGTGCTAAATTGACATTAAAGGGGAGTTCCACCCACAATTTCACTTTTTAAATATAAATACCCCTGTAATACACAAGCTCAATGTATTCTAGTAAAGTTAGTCTGTAAACTAAGGTCCGTTTTGTTAGGTTGTTACAGCATTTAGATTTAGTTTATAATCTAGAAATAGACCGTGGCCATCTTAAGTGTGGGCATCATGAAGCCAGACTGTATGACTTCCTGGATTTCAGCTTTGCATATCTTGCACATGCTCAGTGCTGCACAAGTAATGTAATAGATTTCAGTCAGGTATGCAAGGACTACTGGGAAACATGATGCCTATCCCAGAAACCCTTGCAAATACCCATGTGACTTAATAGCCTAGGCTAATAAGGAGGAGGAAGTAATGAAGGACTACAAAATAAAGGTATTTACAAGCAACAAAATAAATAAAAATTGTCCATTCTGAACACTATGAGATTAGGGCATGCAGCACAGACAAACATAAAAAAATGGAAACTCCACTTTAATAATTTGTTTACACAAGGTTAAAGAGGAAGTAAACCCTCTGAAAAAATAATACACCCTGCAAGATAAAGGCATAATGAGCTAGTATGCATAGCATACTAGCTCATTATGAATTACTTACCTGAGATCGAAGCCCCCGCAGCGGTCCTCGTTCCCCTCCTCCGTCGCCGCCATCTCTCCTGGAGTGACTTTCGGGTATCGCGGCTCCGGTGCTGTGACTGGCCGTGGGCCGCAATGACATCACTCCTCATGCACGCCAGAGCCGCCAGTCACGGCACGATCGCCGTTAGAAACGGCACGCTCAGTAGCCATAGACATTGGTGCCTGTCTTTTTTGCAAATATCTCCTAAACCAATTAGGTAAGGGTTTACAACTACTTTAAGGTTGGATCAGATGGGGATTTACGTTGGAGAAGAATAATTTTCCTTGCGTAGAACAATAGTAATCCTATCAGCTTTCTGGAAGGCCGAAGATGAGCCAGGGTGTCCACCAAACCCAGAAAAAAACCTCCACTGTCTGGGGCACATAAATAGTGGTCACAGATTTTATGGCCGAGACCACCGCTTCCCAGAAAATTTGAATATTAGGGCATTGCCAAAATAGGTGGATTATTTGTTTTAATTTTTAATGTAATTCTATGCGCTGCAGCATGTTGCAGTACTTTACAGTGAGGCTCAATGTGCTGCTTTGTGCAGAAATTCAACATGTCCCATCTTCTTTCAGCACACATAATTGCAGCATGTTGGTGTGAACTGAAGCCATAGGGCATAAAGCACATTTCCTCATTCTTGCAGTGGACTGCATTGGGGGAAACGCTGCCCAATGCAGCTGGTTTGAATGAGCCCTAAGAGAATATTAATGCAATGACTGTCTTTAGAAATCTTGATAATTGGTTTGGGAATTACAATTTCATTGTGTAATGTCTTGGATTTCCCAGAACTATCCCAGAGTTTGGATATTTGCCTTTGGAAAATTGTTGTTCTTGACAATGTTCTTGATCTTTTAAATTAAAGTGAAATTAGAGTAGATCTAAAGTCACGGGCCCAGATTCACGTACATCTGCGCATTATTGGACCGGCGTAGCGCACCGCCTTTACGTTAGACTTGCGCAATGTAGCCGCGTAATCACCCTATTCTCGTAGCTTTTGCGCAGGAAATTGCGCAAGCGTAACGTTTTTTCCGAGGCGTAAGGAGGAGTAATACAAATTGGGAAGGACGTGGGCGTGTTACATTGAAATGAGCCGTGACCCCATGCAAATGAAGGGCCGGCCGGCTCGCGCATGCGCGCTTGAAGGAGACCATGGTCAGCTCCGCTGTGCGCATGCTCACAACTCGGGAGCGGCACAATCAGTGAAATTGGAAATGGACTAAGGCAACTTTGTGAACTACGCAGACAGCATAAATAGACAGACACAAATGCACTTCCTTTGCAAAAGTACATCCCTTTGTATCCCTCCCTCTACAGCAAGGTGCTTTTGTTTGTTTGTGACGTGTCTTTGAGATATTTGGGGACTGTTTTGCAGAGTGATTTTTGTCTTTTATGGGTTTTCTTTGTTGTTATTTTGTTTAAATTATATTTTTGCTGGGCTTTTTTTTTTTTTTTGCTCGTCATTTATTTAATTTTTTTGGTTCTGTTTGTGTATGATTTTGGAATGTGGTGGGTGATATTCCTGCAGGAAAAGGGGTGTCACCCTCATTTGTGGTGGAGAAGTGATCCCCAGGTCTGTGTGAATGGTGTATGAATGTACAGTGACATAATTGGAGCCGTGGCATGGCGTTGCAGCTCACAAGTCCTGCATGGTGGACTGGTGCCAATCCAATTTGATGAGGATGTGGGGTGTGTGTGCTAGGGACCACAGTGGTGTGCATGCATGCATTCTCATTGTGCCATGATTAATGTGTGTGTTTAACGTGCAAAGATGCATAATGTGAGCTGGCATGAGATGGGGTCATGAGATGGGGTACCAGTGCATATGCAGAGTCACCTTGAAGGGAAAAGACAGGAGGATGTTAGTCATGCATGTGCCACTTGTGAGGTGTGCATCACGGGAGGGGACAGTCATGCCTGCCACCCATGTCACCAGGGCCGCCATCAGGAATTTTGGGGCCCCTTACACAGCTTCAGGCATGGGCCCCCTGGAGCAGAGAACCGGGGGGGGGGGGGGGGGGGTGCTGCCGCATGAAATTGAGAAGCGGGGGGGGGGGGGCTGCTGCCGCGAATTGAGAAGCGGGGGGCTCTTTGGAAAAAGAAGAAATAAAGACAAATATATATAAAAAAGGGGGGTAGCCGTCCGGGGCCCTGGGGACCTCTGTGTCCTTTAAAAGGGTGATCTGACTGATCTAGAGAAGATCTGTGTGGAGGAGTGGGCCAAAATCCCTCCTCCAGTGTGTGCAAACCTGGTGAAAAACTACAAGAAACGTTTGACCTCTGTAATTGCAAACAAAGGCTACTGTACCAAATATTAACATTGATTTTCTCAGGTGTTCAAATACTTCTTTGCAGCTGTATCATACAAATAAATAGTTAAAAATTCATAAATTGTGATTTCTGGAATTTTTTTTTTGATTATGTCTCTCACAGTGGACATGCACCTACGATGACAATTTCAGACCCCTCCATGATTTCCAAGTGGGAGAACTTGCAAAATAGCAGGGTGTTCAAATACTTATTTTCCGCACTGTATATATATATAAAAAAAAACAAGGGGGTTGCCTTCCAGGGCCCTGGGGACCTCTGGGCCCTTTATATATTTTTTTATATTTTTATTTTTTATTAAACAAAAATAAAAAATACAATTATAAAAAAAGGGGGTTTGACACATAGGGCCCTGGGGACCTCTGAGCCCTTTAATAAAAATGCATCTATATATTAAAAAAAAGAAATAAAATAATATAAAAAAGTAAAAAAAAATATAAAAAAGGAGGATTGTCATCCGGGGGCCCTGGGGACCTCTGGGCCCTTTAATAATAATATAAAAAAAATAAAAGAAAAAAAATTGGCCCTTTAATAAAAAATAAAATAAAAATATATTAAAAAAATATATTTTTTTTATAAAAAAATATATTTTTTTATAAAAAAATAAATAAATAGGGGGTTGCCATCTGGGGCCCTGGTGGCCTACGGGACCCTAGACCCCTAAAAAAATGGCCCTTTAATAAAAAAAAATAAAATAAAAATATATTAAAAAATATATATATTTTTTATAGAAAATAAATAAAAAAAGGGGGGGTTTCCATCCGGTGCCCTGGGGGCCTCCGGGCCCCTGTGGACCTCCGGACCTCTAAAAAAATAAAACAAAAAAAATTGGCCCTTTAATAAAAAATAAAATAAAAATATATTAAAAAAATATATTTTTTTTATAAAAATATATTTTTTTATAAAAAAAAAAGGCTTGCCATCTGGGGCCCTGGTGGCCTCCGGGCCCCTGGGGACCTCTGGACCTCTAAAAAAATAAAAGAAAAAAAATTGGCCCTTTAATAAAAAATAAAATAAAAATATATTAAAAAAATATTTTTTTTTTATAAAAATATATTTTTTTATAAAAAAAAAGGCTTGCCATCTGGGGCCCTGGTGGCCTCCGGGCCCCTGGGGACCTCCGGACCTCTAAAAAAATAAAAGAAAAAAAATTGGCCCTTTAATAAAAAATAAAAGAAAAATATATTAAAAATATATATTTTTTTATAAAAAAAATATATATTTTTTTATAAAAAAAATATATTTTTTTTTATAAAAAAAAAAGGACTTGCCATCTGGGGCCCTTGGTGGCCTCCGGGCCCCTGGGGACCTTCGGACCCCTAAAAAAAAAAAAAAAAAAAAAAAAAAAAAAAATTTTTTTTTTTTTTTTTTTTTTTTTAGGGTGGTTCCCATCCGGGCCCCTGGGGACCCCCGGGCCCCTTACAGGTGTAATGCCTGTACCCCCCTGATGGCGGCCCTGCATGTCACTCACCAACCAGCCAGCTGTCCCCATACATGTTCTGTTCGAAATCTGTGGGGATGGGGCTCTGATTGTATATGTAGCTGTCATGGGTGTCATGGGTGGTGCCATGTGTTGGGCTGCTGATGTCCTCCTGCAAGGTTGTGGTAATTCCAGGATGGCATGAGGGGTGAATCTGAAGATGCGAGACACCTCAGAATCACTCATGCCAAAGATGTCTATGCGTGTGTGATATATCAAGTGAAGAGTGAGGGGCTTGTATCAGATAAGAATATTGTATTAGATTAGATTAAATTGTAAATTTTATATAAGCAAATAAAAATAAAAAATAAAACATCTCCCGTGCCCTCCTTAGTGCCATCCTCCGTGCCCTCCTCCTTCTTTGTTCATCTAAAGTCAGTAGTATAGCTATGCACGACGATGCCCCTGGCATGTTGGCATACAGATTGTTGAGCAACACGTGTGACTGCTGAACTCCTCACTAACAGTGTTGCTTTATCTGACAATTAGACTTTTTTTCATTTTTTAGACCAGCTTTTATCATCTCTAATTTTAGACAGGACATTTTGCTGTTGCGCACACTGCGTCGCCTGCGCTGCCCCAACGTTGTTTTGTGGATCCCCGTAAGTCCCTCATTAGCATATTTGACTAGCAAATCAATGGTGTGTCTATCGCACTTTTGCGCGGACGGATGCGCCAGTCTAACGAAATTACGCGGGACAAAAAAAAGACGATTTTTTGCGTATCTCGTTCTGGGGATGCCGTGCAACGAAACGCACGCGCACATTTAGACTTACGCACGCGCATCTCCTGTTGTGCAGGCGTAATCGCTCTGTGAATCTGGGCCACAGTATCTACTTTCAGTTTTAAAACAGTTTTAAAACACTGGTGTTGTAATAATAATATAAACAATAGTTATTTTTTGACAATACAAAATAGGCTTACTTGAAAAATCTCTTCCAACAACTTCCTGAATTCCCTGTTCACTCTTTTGGTTGCCATTTCTAAGGACTACATATCCCATGGTACCTCCTGCTTGCAAGCAGTGATTCCTGTACTGACTTTGCCTGCTGAAATTCCTCCTTTTATTACCTCTGTAATTCACAAGGCAGGTACCCTGTCAGAAAGCCACTATTCATCAGGAAAATGCAACCTAAGTGGCGTTTTGTTGCGGCCATCTTGGTACACCCGCACTTATCCACAGTAAGCCTGCTGCCTGAAGTCGCCAAGAGGACATCTTTTTACAGCCACAGAAGTCTTGCATTTCACACTTATTTTTACTGGTAAACTCAGCTTATAGATTGAAATACAGTATTTAGAAATCTATAAAACTGTTTTGATGTTGAATTTTAAAAGCATCGGCAAGCCTGCTGATCTCACAGGTTTGCTAATCTGACAGAACACTGCTGCTTTTAAAATTCAACATCAAAACAGTTTTATAGATTTCTAAATACTGTATTTCAATCTATAAGCTGAGTTTACCAGTAAAAATAAGTGTGAAATGCAAGACTTTGGTGGGTGTAAAAAGATGTCTGCTTTCCGCCTTCTGACTTTAGGCTTACTGCAGACGAGTGCGGGTGTACCAAGATGGCCGCAACGGAACTTCACTTCCGTTGCACTTTCTGATGGGAAGACAGAATTTTGGCAAAATAAACTTTTACATTTTCTGTAAACCCGGTCACAAAAATCTCTATAATGCCTAGTACACACAATCGGTTCGTCTGATGAAAACGGGACGATTAATTTTTTTCATCAGATATCTGATAAAGCTGACTTTCATCAGTCTTGCCTACACACACCATCGGTTCCATATCCGATCGTGTCTAACGTGGTGACGTAAAACACGACGACATGCTGAGAAAAAGTTAAATGCTTCCGAGCATGCGTCGACTTGATTCTGAGCATGCGTGGATTTTTGACCGATGGATTTCCCCACAGACGATCATTTTTTTTTATCGCTTTTTTAACCATGAGATAATTTTAAAATTATTATTATTATTTTATTTCACCGGTGGGAAAAAAAACGATGGGGCCCACACACGATCACACAGTCCATTTTCATCAGACGAAACGATTATGTGTACAGGGCATAAGATTTATTATTGATGTAATTAAATAAAAAAAGTTGTTTTAAATCTTGTTAAATCTGCATCTTTTGGGATCTTTCAAATAGGCAATCTGATCAGGTCTGACTGTCAGTTCTTCAGTTCTTTCTCTGTGCAATGTCACCAGGTAACTATCCCTGCGATTTGCTCTTGGTAACCAAGACTGCATACCCTTTTGTTTTCCCTCACCCATTCCCCCTTTGGGGAATTGCATGATTTTCATGCGATTTTTCACTTATTTTTTTCTCTTTATGTGGTATATAATTCCCTTCACTTTGTATTCACCACGCTTTTCACTTTTTCAGGCAATAATGGGTGTTGGTTTGTGTTGGTTTGTAGCCCATGAATAAGTATATACCGGTACTATTGACATTGGTATTGGTCCCATATCATTTACTGTATTCTACAGACATATTTGGATTTTTTTCACCCTTGCCTGTTATGTTTTGAGGGTGATTCTTCTTTGGGTTCGTTCCCTCAGCTCCCGGTATAGACTCGCTTTGCAGATCCTGACTTGCAAGTCTGCTTATTGAGAACAATTTATACATAAGTATTCCAGGGAGATATACATCTTGTTTCCTCTTGCCCCTGACTTTTTTTCTTACCGTCTGGGCAAAACATTAGATCCTATTCGGTATGTTTTATAATTTTTTTCAGATATGCTATGCGTTTTCTCCTGATGAGTGGCAACTTGCCACGAAACGCGTTGAGCCTATTCAATGTCATCATGTTCCCAATACATAGCTTGACCTCAACTGTGATTCATCTGTATCCTGTAACCCATTATATTCATTACCAAAATAAGCATTTGGCTTTTTTACCAGTTACTTTCACTGGATACTACGCGACTTCAGATTGTATATAGAATAAAATACTCATGTTCAATCATGTATCACATGTTTTGAGGTATGCTTTGTTTTTATGCCAATTAAACAATTTACATAATTTCTCCTACCACATGTCTTGTGCCTCAGTCAAAGTCCCAAAGAAAACTTTCTTTCTGTTTCTACACAAAGAGCCAGGATCCTTCTTTGCAGCATACTGGCAGGGCTCAGGCTTTGTAACCCAGGCTGTGGCTGCTCTCTAAAGAAAACAAACAGTAAGGCTTTGCACACCTTTCGTTTTTATGCCCCTGAAATGTATTTAGCTAATTTAAACTGACAAATCAATCAGGCTTCAACATAGCCTTCCCCAGACGTATAAACCTACTGTTCTTTAACACCCCTATCATTCCATTTAGCCTCTGGAGCCCTGTTTAAGATACAAGTTGGCTTACACTGGGCTATTTGCTCACTGCTCATTGCTCTGAAATATTGAGTAATGCCTTGAACACACAGCAAGCAGCTTGGCCAAACTGAAGCTCTGTTAATGGATGCGTCCATCCAGACACTGAGTTGCCGTTCGGGCCCCACCCCCTCTCTCTCCTCATTGGTTAACTGACTTTGATTACCAGTAGCGGGAGCCAATTGCACCACTGCTATGTTTCAGCCAATGAGGAAGGGAGTTCCGGACAGCCAAGGCAGTCGTGGACACTAGATGGTACCTCACTCACTACAAATGAGCAAAAATGTTTGACAACTCCTTATCCCTTTGTTGGTGGGGTTGTAGATCTACGGGGTACGCTTCTACACATTTTATGGTCCTGCAATATGATTCTCAGCTTTTGGCAAAGAGTTTTGCAGATTGCCTCTCTGTCACTGGTATTCTTACCCCCTTAAACCCAGCATTGGCTATCCTAGGCCTGGTCATTAAGTCATTTCCTGCGGCATTTCAGAAATGATTGCCAATATTCTACTGGCATTGGAAACTCAACCTAGCCCCCAATCTGTCTGAAGCTATAAATATGATACATCATAACTATTTACACAAAAGATCATTGGCGTTGCAATCAGATTCCTTCCACTCCTTCGAAATATCATGGAAACCTTGGGCCGACTGGTATCCCTCTTCTACTGTCTAAAGTATATCATTTGTTATCTATTCGGTTTACACCTGCATTGTTACCCATTCTTGCAGTTTTGCACCCGTATGTTACCGCAATGTCACCTACAGTAGCTGTATTGCTTGAATTGTTGCCTTAAAGGGGTTGTAAAGGTACAATTTATTTTCCTAAATAGCTCTCCTTACCCTAGCGCAGTCCTCCTTCACTTACCTCATCCTTCCATTTTGCTTTTAAATGTCCTTATTTTTTCAGAGAAATCCTCACTTCCTGTTCTTCTGTCTGTAACTCCAACAAGTAATGCGAGGCTTTCTCCCTGGTGTGGAGTGTCATGCTCGCCCCCTCCCTTGGACTACAGGAGAGTCAGGACGCTCTCTACGTTGCTGATAGAGAAAGGAGCTGTGTTTTAGTGGGCATCCTGACTCTCCTGTAGTCCAAGGCAGGGGGCGAGCACAACACTCCACACCAGGGTAAAATCCTTGCATTACTGTGTGGCAGCGGCGGTCCGTCCATAGAGGGTGCTCTAGCGCCGCCCCCTCTGGCTCCGCTCCGCCACTGAAAATAACATACATTCAGGCATTGCATGAATGTATGTTATTGTTGCCAGCTGCCGCTGGTCTATTCAGGTGACCGAACATTGAGCGCCGACCGCCTGAATAACGGCAGCTGGTTGGCTGTGCGGAAGTGCCTATCAGAGCCAGCGGCTCTGATAGGCTTTCCGAGTACAGCTCTCGTCTCCCGGATGCTTTATCCAGGGAACGTATGTGGTGCATTCCTTGGATAAGACTGACGGCCGTCTCAGCCAATCAGGTTTGCCGCTTCTAGTTATCGGTAACCTGATTGGCTGAAGCGTCACCAAGGCGGCAGAAGACATTGAGGGATGTGGAAGGATTAAGGTAAGTGCATTTTACAGGGCACAGCGGCGACAATGGGCACAGTGGCATCAATGGGCACAGTGGCAACAAAGGGCACAGTGGCGAAAAAGGGCACAGTGGCATCAATGGGCACAGTGGTGACAATGGGCACAGTGGCAACAATTAAAGGGCACAGTGAATTGCACAGTGGCAACAATGGGCACAGTGGCGACAATTAAAGGGCACAGTGGCAACAATGGGCACAGTGGCGACAATTAAAGGGCACAGTGGTGACAATTGGCACAGTGGCGACAATTGAGGGGCACAGTGGCTGCGTTTGATGGCATGGCACAGTGGTGACAATTGATGGCACAGTGGCTGTGTTTGATGGCATGGCACAGTGACTGCGTTTGATGGCATGGCACAGCGACTGCGTTTGATGGCATGGCACAGAGACTGCGTTTGATGGCATGGCACAGCGACTGCGTTTGATGGCATGGCACAGCGACTGCGTTTGATGGCATGGCACAGAGACTGCGTTTGATGGCATGGCACAGAGACTGCGTTTGATGGCATGGCACAGAGACTGCGTTTGATGGCATGGCACAGAGACTGCGTTTGATGGCATGGCACAGAGACTGTGTTTGATGGCATAGTGGTGCGAATTGATAGCATAGTGACTGCATTTGATGGCATGGCACAGTGATTATAATTGATTGCACAGTGGCTGCGTTTGATGGTATGGCACAGTGGCTGCATTTGATGGGCACAGTGAGGCTGCAATTTTTTTTTTTTTGCGCCCCCAAAAACTTTGAGCACCAGCCGCCACTGCTGTGTGGAGTTACAGACAGAAGAACAGGAAGTGAGGGTTTCTCAGAAGAAATAAGGACATTTAAAAGGAAAATGGAAGGATGAGGTAAGTGAAGGAGGACTGCACCAAGGTAAAGGAAGCTATTTAGGGGACAACAATTGTACCTTTACAACCCCTTTAAAGAGTCTAACTGAGATGTAAGTTCATTCCTATTTTTTACGTGATACCTTTCTTTTGTGTACACCATCGGATTAAAACAATTGATGGTCTGTACTGAGTGGTGAACAGATCAGTGGGGGAGTGAAGGTATGGTAAGTATATTCTGGGGGGGGGGGGGGGGAGCGGGCTTGAAAGAGGTTAAAGCAAACGTGTTGCTTTGACTTGGCAGAGGGCAGGTTTGCATTATATGCAGAAAACATTTACGTTTGTCTACAGAACAGACTGTTCAGATCGATCACACTGGTCTGCAAGTGGTTAACGGCCCTGCCCACCCCCGCTCTTTCTCCGGTGAAAAATCTGGATTTGTTTGGAGGGCTGATTGAAGATCTGCAGGTTTTCCAAGAATCAGAATCCCAAGTGAAAAAGTCAACGACGGCCAAATCTTTTCCAGGAATGGGGGGAAAATGGGAGAGGACCATAAATTAAACCCAAAATATATGTCATTTTTTTTTTGCGGGTGGATTGTTGTAATATGAATCTATGAGCTGACTGCGCATTCTGGGGACCCAGGATTTTTTTTTTCAGAAACAAGAAACTTCAAAACAAAAAGAAAAAAAAATATGAGAAAAGCAGGTTGTGACTAATATTTTGTTCATGTTCATAGAAGCCAAATTTTATAAATCATTATTACTAACAAAATGTCTCCAGAGGAACTTTTTATGTGGTACCATAGAAGCTTTAATAGTAAATAAAAACAACATTGTCCTAAAAGATGATACCTATACTTCACCTAATTTAAAGGGTCACTCCACCCAGAAGTATTTCAAGAATTGGAATGCTGAAGAAAAACAAAAAACCTGCAAGACATAGACATAAAAAGCTAGTATGCATGGCATACTAGCTCATTATGAAATACTTACCTTGGATCTGCGCTGTTGCAGTGGCCCCCGTACACCGATATGACCAGCGACAAGTCTCCCAGATTTATGTCCTTGTTTGTGGGCTCCGATGCTTTGATTGGCCGATGACGCAATGACATCACTCCCGTGTATGCGTGTGGGAGTCGTCAGTCAGTGAGCATGCATGGATGACGTCGGTGCAAGCGTATACAGTGAATATCTCCTAAACTGTGCAAGTTTAGGAGATATTCACGGTACCTACAGGTAAGCCCTATTATAGGCTTACCTGTAGATAAAAGTGGTATAACTAGGTTTACAAACACTTTAAAACTGAAGTTTAGGTATGGCAATTTTTACTTAGGTACATTTGTCTGGTTTGGACCAATGGTATGTATGTGGGATCCCTATGAAAGCTAAGCTGAAAATCACTGTATTATGCACCACTACTACAGTGATTGCCCCTAACTTCTGGGTTGTATGCCAAGTGACTTCCCTGCTGCTTACCGCCTTGCTGCTTACCGAATACATTCACTAAATGGATGAGGTGGAGATTGTGATGCCACCTCCCCAACGCTCTACCTCATCCAATCAGAGAATACTTTGCATTTTTTTTTAAATGCAAAGAGTTCCCTGACTGGCGCCCATGCCAATGCAGCAGGGCAGGAAGTAGTAGTGCACAATACAGTACTTTTCAGCTCTCCTACATGTATAACACATACATACATAACTACGTATAAACTGCCATGTCTAAACTTTAAATTTAAAGTGGAAGGCAAATCAAAACCTAACTAAGCCTAAATCTACATTCTAAGCATATTCTATTCACCTGTAAAAGGAAAGATGTCTATACTTACCTATTCTAAAGTCGCTCCATTTCAGCCACATGATCTCTCCAGCGCTGGCTTCAATGAAGAGTAGAGTTCGCCGAAAAGGCTGCAGAGCCTGGGTAATGACATCATCCAATGACTTACTATGGGGCATCCGGTGTTGCCTGTCCCTCCCCTACACTGAAGTCAGCACTGGAAAGTCGATCATGTGACTGGACTTAAGCGACTTCAGAATAAGTGAGTGTAGACCGCCTTCCTCTTACAAGGTAGATAGAATAGGCTTAGAATGGGGGTGGGAGTACATTTAAGCTCTGAGTGCCCATTATGAGGGACTCCAACCTTCCCTGCTAGATTTTGTATTTATTTTATATATCATGAAAAGGAGGAGCTGGAACACACAAAGGGGACATTTATAAGAATAGTTATAGTTAGGCATGTCTTCCTCTTTAATGATTAGAAAGCTGCAATATGTAATTTTTTAGTTTTTGGGTTTAATACCAAGTTAACTGTACATAACTTAGATGTATGACGGCTCTCCTGTGCTGGATCACCTGGTGTGTGATCTGGTACTTCCGGGTACAGGGTGTGTATGCACACCACGGCTGTGCTGTGATTAGGCACAGCACAGGCCGGCCAGTGGGTGCCGGTCAATGAATGTTCTCCAGCACCCCACTGATCGGCGAGGAGAGACACTGAACAGAGCTCTGCCTATGTAAACAAGGCAGAGCTCTTTTCTGCCAGCAGACATGTGATGGATTTTCTTTCCCTGTAATGCAGGGAAAGAAAATCCATCAGATCACTTAGTAAAAACAGCACATATAGTACAAAAAAAACACTGGTTAGACACACATTTAACCCTTTGATCGCCCTAGATGTTTTACCTCTTCTGGGCCTGTGTTAATAATACAGTGACAGTGCATATTTTTAGCACTGATAACTGTACAGGCAGTCCCCGATTTACAAACATCCGACTTACATACAACTCATACTTACAAATGGAGGGACATCTACCCCTAGGATAGGGAAATTCACTCCTGTTAGGCCGCGTACACACGACCGGTTTTCTCGGCAGAATCCATCAAGAAACTTGATGGGAGACTAATTCTGCCGAGAAAAAAACGGTCGTGTGTACACTTTTCGCCGAGAAAACTGTCGAGGAACTTGTCGAGCCAAAAAGAGAGCATGTCTTCTTTTTCCTCGACGGGAATGGGAAAATTTGGCTCGACGAGTTCCTCGACAGCCGAACAAGAAATTCGACAGGGAAAACTATGTGTTTCGCCCGTTGAGTTCCTCGGTCGTGTGTACGCGGCCTTATGCCTCGTACACACGATCGGACATATCCGATGAAAACGGTCCGCGGACCATTTCCATTGGATATGTCCGATCTGGAGTTTGATCCGATGGCGTGTACACACCATCGGATCAAATTCCCCACCGGCGGACGGCGCGGTGACGCGGCGGTGACGTTGACGCCGCCACGTCACCGCTACGTCACGCACCAGGAAGTAAACACTTCCGCGCGCATGCGTCGGATCCATTCACAGGATACGACGCATGTGTGGGAGGATATGTCCGCTGGTTTACCGTACTAACCAGCGGACATATCCGACGGACAGGTTTGTAGCGGACAAATTTCAAAGCATGCTTTGAAATTTGTCCGATGGACAAATCTGTCCGCTAGCCCATACACACGATCGGAGATGTCTGCTGAAACGGTCCATCGGACCGTTTTCAGCGGACATATCCCCTCGTGTGTACGAGGCCTGAGGCCCCATACACACGATCGGACATATCCGATGAAAGCGGACCATTTCCATCGGATATGTCCGATCGGGAGTTTGATCCGATGGCGTGTACACACCATCGGATCAAATTCCCCGCCGCCGGACGGCGCGGTGACGTGGCGGTGACGCGGCGGTGACGTTGACGCCGCCGCGTCACCGCCACGTCACCGCACCAGGAAGTAAAACACTTCCGCGCATGCGCCGAATCCATTCGGCAGCGGCGCGGCGGCGGTGGAGGCCGACATGTCTGCTGGTAAGTGTACTAACCAGCAGACATATCGGGCGGACAGATTCCCACCGGATAGATTTCAAAGCTTGCTTTGAAATCTGTCGGGTGGAGAAATCTGTCCGCTAGCCCATACACACGAGCGGAGATGTCTGCTGAAACGGTCCATCGGACCGTTTTCAGCGGACATATCCCCTCGTGTGTACGCGGCCTTAGAGTTATCATGGGGAAAAAAAATCCATTTCAAAATTCAATTGTCACAGGGACAGAAAGTGAGGTGAAATCTTTTGACCAGGGGCACAAACAGCAAAACAAATGTTACATGGGTGTTAACCCTTCCCTTTCCAAAAAACATTACACTTAAAAACAATATAAGAACAAACTTACCGAACCAAATCTTGTTTGTAACCTGGGCACTAGCTGTCTTGTGTCACTGGTTCCCACAAAGTGTCCAAAGTATGAGTTAATGTAAGACTGTCCACAGTGTCTAGTGCAATATTGCAGTCCCGCCGCCATTACTAGAATAAAAATAAATAAAAAAAGAAGTAAAAATTCCATAGTTTGTAGATGCTATAACTTTTGCACAAACCAATCAATTTACCTTTATTGGGATTTTTTTTACCAGATATATGTAGCAGAATACATATTGGCATACATTTATGAAGAAATTTGATTTTGTTTTTTATTGGATATGTTTTATAGCAGAATGTAAAAAATATATATATATATATTTATTTTTTTTCAAGTTGTTGGTCTTTTTTTATTTTTTTGGCGCAAAAATTAAAAACCCAGAGGTGATAAAAATCTACCAAAAAAAAGCTAAATTTGTGGGAAAAAGGGATATAAATTTCATTTGAATACAGTGTTACATTACCGTGCAATTGTGAGTTAAAATAATGCAGGGCTGTATTGCACAAAATGGCCTGGTCATGAAGGGAGGCAACTCTTTAAGTTGTTAAGACTGATCATACACATTTTTTCTTTAATTATTTATTTTTTTTTTATTTTTTTTTTCAATAATTTAAATTACACATTTCACATTCATATTTTCCCAGATACAGTTATCATACACATATTACATCCTTCAGTAACCCCCCCTCCCCCCCCCCAAAAAAACCCCCAATATATAGTAATTTTCTCTTCTTCCCCCCTATTAACTCCCCCCCCCTTTCCCACATACACATTGGGATCATATAATTTACTTTGATTAATATTAAAGGACTGGGCATTATAATGTAGAATGTGGATTATGAACAAACACCAATTGGACTATTAAGGATATATTAAAATATATCGGTATAATATATGTGATTACTGAATTGAGTTAGTATTTGAATATTGTGGTTTTGGTTTAGTAGAAAGGAGGATACAAATGGTTATGGATCTTATGGTAGAATGTTTTTTATTAAATTTTTTGTTTAATTTAATTTTATTTATTAAAGTAAGTTCTGGGTAATTGATGCAGTTATAAACTAGCAACTTATGACTAACCACAAGAAAATAAGAAAGGTAATGATCCTTGTGGATACCACTCAGTGAACTATTAAGAGAGAAGAACAGACTGCAGATGACACTTTCACAATTTATAGGACGCGGTTCACGCATCGAGAATCGGTAATGCTACATCCAGGAGTAATTAGATGTGCCTAAGTGCCATATGAAAGAGAAAAATAACCAATCCGAATACCTTTTCCTGCACACATGAGTCATTGCTAATTCTCTGGAATAAAAGATCCATTCGCTCATGGATGGCCAGGATCTTGTCAAGCTGTAATTATTTAGGGCTTCACTCAATGACTGGTATATGATCTTAAGTACATCATAAAAGGAGATCAGGTAGAACTAGTGCTCTAATATTGTTATGTTCTAAATGGATAGTTAGAGAATTAATGAAGAGGAAGTCTTGAATGTGCTTAGGGTTTATGACAATTATGTTTAACTTGGAATGCTCAGTGCTAAAATACTAGCATATCTAAACTCAAGAACAAAGAATGTAATACAATGGAACCTCGGATCGCGAGTAACGCGTTAACGAGCGCTTCGCAATACGAGCAATAATATTTTTAAATCCTGACTCGGTTTGCGAGTGTTGTCTCGCAAAACAAACAGGATTCCACGCTCTGCGGTGTGCAGTACTGCATTTGGCCAGAGGTTCGGGGGCGCCGGAGCCATTTGAAAATACTCGGAAAAACGTGGAAATACTCTGTTCCCGAGCCTTCCGGGGGTTACCGAGGGCAGCCAAACGATCTCCGGGTATTTCAGAGTCTCTCTGGCTCCCCCCATCTCTGGCCACATGCAGTATTGCATGCCATAGAAGTCAATGTGGAACAAATTATTTTCATTTCCATTGACTTCTATGGAGAAACTTGCTTTGATATGCGAGTGCTTTGGATTACAAGCATTCTCCTGGGACAGATAAGGGTACTTTCACACTGAGTCGCTATTTTTAGCAGCGTTTGTCACAATATTCGGGTGCTAGCTTTGCAGCGTTTTGCGGGCGGTTTATAGGCGCTACTTCATTGATTTCGAAGATGCGGCTGGAAGGACTTTTCTTAGCGTCCCGTCATCAGAACGCTCCACCAGGCTTTCACACTGGATAGAAAGGAGCGGCTCTCTCAGGGCGCATTGCAGGCGCTATTTTCAGCGCAATAGCGTCTCAGTGTGAATGCAGCCTTATGCTCATAATCCAAGGTTCCACTGTATATTGAAACTTACCAGTCTGAATCACCTTTACCAAAAAACTGCCTATGCACATAAGGGACATGTGTAGATGAAAACAAACTGTGCAGCTTACTAAAGTAGAAACATTTCCTTGCTACATGTGTAGGCCATTTACTGTATGTGCCTCCTGAAGCCTGATAGGCTGCAGCACTGATCGGTGTATTCTAACAGCCAGGGAGTCCCCACTATCAGAATACAATAACACCGTAGGTAGGGTTTCTCCATCCACCTCGCTTGTGTTTGAAGTTTTATGGTAAAAAGTCCGACCGTGTGTACGAGGCTTATAAAAAAGTCTATATGAATATGGATTAGCCGCGTGTTGAAAATGAAACTAAAATACGAGTTTGCGAATGACCACGTCGCAATGTATTTACGAAAATAAAAAATTACGAATCCATTAAACGGAAATTATTATGTAACAAAATTACGAATTTCGAATCAACGAAAATAAATTAGACAGAATTACGAATCATTCAGTATAAACGAAAATAAAACTGTTACGGAAATACGAAATACGAACGGGTCGGAATAGGAAAACTTGCGAAATTACGAATCTTTACGGAACTACAGAACGAGACGAAACGAAACATGTCTAGTATTTAAGGCCAAGCACCTGGTGGCGGACATTCTCATGACTATATCTTCTTGCAAATGAGAAATCAATTTAAAGTAGAACTTTAGCCTACATTTTCTAGTTTTGGAAAGAGTGGAGAAGGGTTAAGTTTTGCTGTCTGTGCCCTTTGTGGAGACCTCCTCTAACTTTCTCTCCTGGAGACAGGACAGGAGGAAGTGATGGGAATTCGGAGTAATTTCTCACCGAAATGTGTCCCAAATGGAAGATTTCCAATACCTGACCCAATGACAACTGCAATAAAAATCTACCAAAAGTTCTAACCGTTCCCTGCTCTGTCCAAAACACAAAAAAGGTTTGTTCCAGATTTGCACTTTAAGCGCAGTCCAGGGATGGGTCAGGTGACCACATCTAGTTAGGTGACTTGACCACGTTTTTACAATTCCCAGCTCTGCTTTCCATATGGTTATTGTCAACACGGCGGACAGGCGTACCAAGGGCACGAAGTGTGGTCAGGCAACCAACCACAAGCCGCCTTGTAAATCATATGTTTTGAGTTACGGATATATTTTCTGTTGGGAAAAGTGAGACATTGCTCCTTGGGCGGCGAGGAAACATTTGCTGGAGGATTTTCTTACTGAGTGGATGAATTAGTTGGTAAACCAGCTCATCAAAGAACAATTACTGTACGCCATTTCCCATGATGCTTAGCTATTGCATAACTGTTCATAGAAGTTGTTTGTTTTTTGAGCTGTACTAGTGTTTTTGACGTATGCATTTAATAATTCTGAGGAAGAATTTGTATTACTTACATTTTCTCCCTGTCAGAGCAGAATTGTCAGGCTGTACGGTTGTCCTATGTGCTGCCTGCAATCTGTGCTCATACTAGACACCCAAAAGCTGTCATGTATAGAATACATGTAGAGCCTGTGTCAATGTTCTTTGGAGTTGGGTCAATGGCATTGATTCAATTTGATATCAGTATGAGACATTTCTTAAAGTGGTTGTAAACCCACAAACAAAAAAACAATTAACTCCAAGACAAAGGCATAACGAGCTTGTATGCTTAGCATAATATCTCATTATGAATTACTTACCTTAGATCAAAGCCCCCGCAGCGGTCCTCATACCCTGCTCTGGCCGGGGACACCACTCCCAGAGTTACTTCCGGGTATCGCAGGCTCCGGCGCTGTGATTGGTCGCAACCGCAATAAATTCACTCCCATGCATGCACGTTAGTGCCATTGCTTCAGTGCGCATGTGCCGATGACGTCGGCAGATGCAGGGGATATCTTCTAAACCAAGGATGTCAAACTCAATTTCATCGTGGGCCGCATCAGCATTATGATTGTCCTCAAAAGGGCCAGGTGTATCTGTAAGATTAGATGTCCAGCGCATCCTCTCCCCTTAGATTAGATGGTAATAGCCACCTCACCATCAGAAGTTGAGTCTCCCACTCTCCCTTACATCACAGTACACCCCCCTTTCTTTATGCTGCTGCTGGGAAGAAGCTGGATGCACTGCTTGAAAGCAGAATGTAAAGGTCTGGATGAGGACCAAGGGAGAGCTGGAGCTTTCATGCAGCTACAGGAGAGGTGCGAGAGCCACATGAAATGGCCTGGAGGGCCGGATTCGGCCTGCGGGCCTTGTGTTTGACACCTGTGTTCTAAACCATGCAGGTTTAGGAGATATCCTGGGTAGCTACAGGTAAGCCTTATTATAGCCCCCACGTACAACACTGGAGTTTAGCTGCATGTGGAGGGCATAGGACTGGCAGCCTACCAAACTCTATCAGAGGCTGACAACTGCTGTAGCTGGATGGGGCACCTAGCTGTACTTATATTTAGAGCTGTATGCACCAAGGGATGAACATCTGGAATGTAGGATGTCTGTGGGATCCAGTGTTTTGCCTACCTACCAGATTGAAATTTACTGACACAACTCCCAAATTTTACTGGCACAGTCATGTTTTTACTGGCATTTCCAAAAGTTACAAAATTACAGTTTTAGGTGCAAATTAGAGTATTTAGGCTACAAACAAATACAATATACAATTAGTAATATGATTTAAGGTAAATAATTTGGCAATTCTTATTTTATTTTCAATATAGTAAGTAAGTAGCTCAGGGACAGGAGACAGGATGGCAAGAAATTAGAATGGGCGGCACACACACATAAAATTGACTATCACAGTGACACTGACAGCAGTGTGCAGCAGCACAGATAATGATGAGACCTCTCTGACACGTCCCAGTGACAGTGTCTCTCCAAGCCCAGTGGTCCCTAAACCACTCTAAACAGCACTGATGGTCCCAACCTGCCTTGCTTCCATACCACAGACCCACACATGAGGCTCTGGCTGCTATGGCTTGGCTCGTTTGCACCATGACATCACACAACATGCTAAAGCCGCCAGAGCCGCTCGATCACACTGTAGCAGGCACTAGGATGGTCTCAGCCAGCTTTGAACCAAGTCAAGCATCACAGCCATTGTTTTTACTGGCAACCTTTTACTTTTAGGCCGCGTACACACGATCGAACATGTCTGATGAAACTGGTCTGCAGACCAGTTTCATCGGACATGTTCGATCGTGTATACGGCCTATCGGACCGTTGTCCGTCGAACAAAAGTTTTAAAACTTGCTTTAAAATCTGTCCGATGGAAACCTGTCCGTCAGACAGGTTCGATGGTTAGTACACAAAAGCATCGGACCAAAAACCTGCGCATGCTCAGAATCAAGTCGACGCATGCTTGGAAGCATTGAACTTCGTTTTTTCATCACGTCGTTGTGTTCTACGTCACCGCGTTCTGGTCTGATCGGATTTTGGTCCGATGGTGTGTACGCACATCAGACCATCAGACAAGTTCAGAGTTGTCTGATGAAAGTGGTCCGTCAGGCCACGTACACACAGAGGGACATGTCCGCTGAAACATGTCCGACGGACCATTTCCAGCGGACATGTCTCCTCCGGATTTTCGTCCGACGGTGTGTACACACCATCGGATGAAAATCCCCTCGGCCAGGGAACGCGGTGACGTGGCGGTGACGTTGACGCCGCCACGTCACCAAACCTGGAAATAAAATGCTTCTGCGCATGCGCGGACAGTTCTGTCCGCTGGTTAGTGTACTAACCAGCGGACAGATCCGACGGACAGGTTTGTAGTGGACAAATTTCAAAGCATGCTTTGAAATTTGTCTGATGGACAAACCTGTCTGCTCGCCCGTACACACGATCGGATTTGTCTGCTGAAACGGTCCGTCGGACCGGTTTCAGCAGATAAATTCGATCGTGTGTACGCGGCCTCAGACAAGTCTCATCAGACATGTCTGATCATGTGTACAGGGCCTAACTGGCATTTAAATTATTGACGGTTGGCAACACTGGTGGGATCATACTGCTTTAAATGTGCGTACAGCTAGGTGCATTTTTCAGCCCTGTCCAGCGCAGCAGCTGTGAGCCTCTTATAGAATTTGATAGGCTGCCAAAAGTAGGGCTGGACAGGTAACCTGTGCCCCTAGTAAAAGCCAGAACCCCATGCATGGGGGTTAAAAGCCCAGTGTCTGGGGCCCTAAAGTGTATCGCTTGACACCATTTTTATTTACCATTTTGGATATAGCAGGGAATGGTCAGTAGTCTTATTAGGTATTTTTGTCTGTTCCCCATTTGGGAGATTTTCCCTCACTCTATGTCTGTGTGGGTGCATGGCCTTGAATGCACACTATCAGCATTTGGGGCCATGTAACTGCCTAGATGTCATATTGGGAGTATCTGTGTCCCTGCAGCCACTGCATCCCAACTGACATCCAAAGTACTTTCTGCAGGGGATGCATGGAACACCTGTACATCCCCATGGGCCAGGCTTTCTGCACTGCAGTGCTTTACTTTAGAATTCTTCCACTCCAGACTGACCATGCAAATGACTGCAATAATGTCAAAAAGGGCAGTAACCAATAACAACCATCGGTTTCACCAAGGTCAGATCAGGGTAAGGTAAATTCTGATTGATTACTGTGGTTTACCGCATCTAATAAGTATGTCGTTGTTTATCCTTCACCGAATGGGTTCTTGCTATTCTAAAATGACATAGGGTTCCATTTTTGTGGTCAGTTTAGATGCGAGCAGTGTTTATCAGAGTTCAGCGTCTGTATATGTGGGAGAAACCATCTGTCTGTATACCCCGGCCAAGCAGCCGCAGCAGAAATCCGGCTGTGTATATGCTTTTGGTTGGAGGCAGCAATGTCCCAGCAGGGGGAAGGGGGGATGATGTCATTGTAGGATATGGAAAAAATCTTTACAAATAACGTAATGTAAAGGATTGAACTTGGAATTCGCTCCAGAAAGTATGTATTTATTTGGGAGTTTCTGCAGACCAGGGCTGGAGGCTCATATTAAAAGCCATTGTATTACAAAAGACGTTAAGTTGGTGATACTAGAATTTCATTCAATTTCTTTTTGGTTTTAGAAACATTTGTTTGATTTTCTAATTGTTAGTGGGGTCAAATCAACGTTTGTTTTCAAAAACAGTGCCGAGAAATTTTGAAAGAGCAGGAGGGAAAATGTTTCTTTAACAAATGCATTTCTTATGCCTCGTACACACGGTCGGACTTTTGACCGTGAGTCCTTTCGGAAAGAAAGAGAACAGGTTCTCTATCTAAGGTCCGTTCCGAAAAAGGACTTCCGAAAAAAAAAGTCCGATGCAGGCTACACACGGCCGGACTTTCCTAGAAAAATAGCCTGTCTGACTTGTGTACAAGGCATAAGGCTCCATTCACATCTGAGCGACAAAACGCCAGACGCCCGTCGCGCTTGTCACTCGAGATGTGAAATAACATTGCGGTCTATGCACATCTCCACGCCTGTCGCCTGAAAAAAAGTCCCGGACCCTTTTTTTCAGGCGACATTGGCGTTCGCTCATAGACCGCAATGTTAAAGAAAAAAAAAGAAAAAGTTTCATCTACAGGCAGCAAGATAAGCCGCGTACGCGGCGTATCTTGTTGCCTAGGTGTGAATGCAGCCTTACAGTGTTTGTGGTTTTTGTTTGGAAAAGTCCATTCACTCCAAAATCAAATGTTGAAAGTAAGTACTTTCGAATCACATTTGCCAAGTCATCAAATGTACCAAGAATTTTGGTATTACTTTAAAGCGATAGTAAAGCCGCTGCTCGTTTTTTTTTTTTTTCCATCCCTGAAAAGCAAAAGCCATAATGAGCTAGTATGCAAGTATGAAATACTTACCTTGGAACGAGGTTAGGGGAACTTACCTGGTCCAGGAGATGTCATCTTGTCTCGGCGTGTCTTCCGGGTATCGTCACTCCAGTACTGTGATTGGCTGGAGCGGCAATGAAGTCACTCCCCCGCATGCGCGTGGGCGACTTCTTTCCCGGCAAGGTCCGGCAGCCGACGGGCCTTTGGCCGAAGATCCCTGCTGCGCATGCACTGCTGCAGTCACCCCCTCTCTTGTCGCCCTGCACTGGCTTCCTATTTCCAAACGGATATTGTTCAAGACTGGTTGTATTATGCACAGGGTATTCTATGGTTCGGGCCCAGGCTACCTCCGTGCAAGATTCATCAAATACGTCCCCTCCCGCCCCCTCCGTTCCAGTACCTCCTTGTATTTTACGGTGCCTCGCTTTAGGAAGGCTCGTCGGGGAGGTCGCTCTTTTTCCATCCAGGGGGCGAAATTTTGGAACAGCATCCCCCTGCCCATTAGACAGGTTAGCAATCTCCTGGCTTTCCGTCGCAAACTTAAAACCTACTTGTTTACCCAAGCCTATGGCTGAGTCAGTAGAGGGGTGTTTCGAGTCCTTTTTATGTTATATTAGGTCTCTCCCATCTTAGTAACCCTTTTAATTGCTGCGGTGACGATTTTAGTTCTCCGTCATGGGTGATGTGTACTTCTTTTCTTTTGTGTTTAGCGCTTCGAGGCCCTATGGGTAAGGCTCCATTCACATCTAGGCGTACGCTGTAGCGGCGTATTGCGGCGACAAATCAATAGGCGTTTTGTCCCCGCGATTTGCGGCGACAAAACGCCTATTGATTTTTTGCAGAAGAGGTGAATTAACATTGCCGGCTATGCCCGTACGCCCGATACGCCTGAAAAAAAGGGTCCGGGACTTGTTTGAGCTTCAGGCGTATGGGCGTTTGGGCATTCGGCGTGGAGATGTGAACCATCTCCATAGCCGACAATGTTAATTCGCCCCTCCAGCGTATCTAGGGCTGCTTCAGCGTCGGGCGTAAGGCGACAAAACGCCTAGATGTGAATGGAGCCTTAGACGGGCGCGATATTAAACATCTTTTAATAATAATAATAATAATAATAATATGCAGGGGAATATCTCCTAAACCGTACAGGTTTAGGAGATATTCTTTATACTTACAGGTAAGCCTTATTATAGGCTTACCTGTAAGTGAAAGTGGTAGTACAGAGTTTAGTACCACTTTAATGTATAGTCAGCTTTAGTTTGTTAACAAAAGGGGGAATACTGCATGCACATGGCTCCTACTCCTGCTGAGTGCCACCCAATAAAAAGCCTCTTGCTATGGGTTTACTTGAGCAGGTTTGCTCCAAAGTCGCTCTCCTGGACTTTGTCCATTCCCACACAGAGCGTGGCTCGGCCCCACCCCTGCTCTTCCCTTATTGGCTCCTGCTGCGAGCTGTGAGCCAATGAGTAGAGAGAGACCTGGGAAAGACACTGCTCTCATGCACATCACTGGATTGAGATGGGGCTCAGGTAAGTATAGGGGGGCTTCTTTCTGTTAAAAAAATAAGTATGGGGGGACTGCACCAAGAAGGATTTGACCACATTGCAATATGGTCAAAAACCTTCTGCATTTAAAACAACCTCAAAAATATGCAGGCAACCGACTATTATGGCAAAAGAAAATAGTGTCAACTGCGCTAGCTATAAAGTGCTATGTATATATGTCTATAATTTGTATAGGAGAAATGAGGCTACATGTGTGACAAGTTCCGGGTCCAGGGGACTTACGACCGGTAGCGTCCCCAAAGTCACTGGAGAAATTACAGTTTAACATGGGAGTCTATGAAAGGGGTGTCCGGCTTTGAAAAATCAATGCTCCCTCAGACAACAAACTTTGTACACTTGTAGAGGAAGAGTGGGGCTATGTGTGCCAAGTTTGGGGTCCAGGGGACCTACGGCCGAGCGGCACCAGGTCTCCAAAATCCAGGAGATCAGGCACAAAAAGGTGACTCGAGTATAAGCCGAGAAAGGGCATTTTCAACACAAAAAAATGTGCTAAAAAACTTGGCTTATACTCGAGTATATACGGTATGTCTTTTTATGCTGGCTGTGTCCCTGTGTGGGAGATCTACTCTCATTTTATCCCTATGTAAAACAACAGTTAGTAGAAGAGAATCCCCCTAAAGTATAGAGGAATCCCACCTTTGACAGTCATCCCCAGGTCAGGTGTCCCTGATTGAAGGTTCTAGGACCTTTCCCCTGTGTGGACTAAAACAAATAAAAATCAACTTGGTATTTAACCCTATCAGCTGTATCCAAAACTAAAAAACAACTTTGGGCTTGATTCTCACTTTAAATTTACGCAGTCCATAGATAATTTCTGTTTTCTGTTCATCCAGGTGGTTTAACGAAAAAAAAAACAGACAGTTCCCCCCTCTACTCACTCAATATAAAGGGGAAATCCTCCCCACCGAGCTATTGTATTCTTACAGTAGGGAGACCTCCTCTCCATCAGAATACACTGATTAGCACTGCCGATTATAACCAGTGGCACTGGCACTGATGTCAATAGGGTTGTTGTACAGAAGTTGATCAGTAGATCACGTTCTGTACAACCTCTCTGCCCATGTATGGATCAAAATTGAGCCAGTCTCTACTGAACCAGCTGAATATCGATCCATGTATGGCCGGCTTTACAGGACAGTTTTAAAAATCCACACAACGCAGTAAGAAACAGTTAAATTCTTCATTTTTTTTCCTAGGTCCTGTGGTACATTTATTCCTGTCGCATTCCTGATTGTGAAATTCCACAGGTGGTTTGTATTTTGGAGATTTCGATGTGGAAATCCTAGAAGTGATTGCTTCAAGTATTACCCCTGAGGTTCAGTACTGGGCAGGGAGAATTGCTGGAGTTTTACTATGTCTGTTTACTAATGTGGTATGGTAAATTGGTGTAGAAGTAGGGCAATGTAGGGAGAGCAATGCCTATATCTTGGATCATCTATTTGGATCAAAGCCGTAGTAACTGAATAGGATTTGTCTTGACCCTGTCATGTGAAGCATCTAATACGGAAACCAAACTTAAAAAAAGGTCCAGGGACTGTGATTTGAACTGTTTTACACAGTCATATTCCATTTCTACCAAAAAGTGCCTCCTTTTGCCTGAATTAGCCAGAAGAATTTATTCGGTGCTCCTCTCTGATTTGGCTTCACTTTTATACCTGGGCCCAATTTTGCCTAACGTCACCTGACTTCATGGCTAAGGCAGCTCTGGAACGCCCCCGTCCATCCAATGAGCGTGCCCTTACTAGGCACAAAGGCACGACTGTCGGCCGGTGGAATGTGAGTTGGTCTGTCCTAATGCATTGCCTGTTAATACAAGACACAAGGCATGTTAATGTGTATACTTTTTTATATATTTATATATATATATATATATATATATATATATATATATATATATATATATATATACATATATATATATATATATATATATATAAAACTCTTTTTATTGGTTTTCAAAGAAACAAAAAAACAAACAGTAATACATACAATGGTCTTACATTGTGTCAAGTCAATCTTAGCCAGGAGCACATCAGCACAACAGCAATAAAATAATGTATGTGTAATAAATGTGTAATAAAACAAAGCATTCAGTATTGGTTGTGAAATAGAGTATAGCAGTGCGGCTTTGGGGCCATGAGATAGGGCAGTTCACAGCTGTACAGTGTCAATTATTACAGTATGTATACATCTGTGACCACCTAGTACCCAACCGGGAGCTAATTAACAAGCTGGATCATTAGGGGGCCCAGAGGCCGTGGATGGATCCGCCAGCCATTTGGACCAAACCTTGTTATATTTAAGGGGGCAGCCTCTGTTGGCATATGTGTCTTTGTAGAGTGGTAGGCTATCGTTAATTAGTCGTTTCCACAGGGAAAGAGGTGGGGGAGTGGACTTGCGCCAGCTGAGGGCAATGGCTTTGCGGGCATAGAACAGGAGCAACCCTACCAGGGTGCGGCCCTCCACCATTGGAATAAGTTGTTCTACCAAGCCTAGCATGCAGATTGGCATTGATGGTTGCGAGATAGATGTAACTTGTGTTATACAGTCTACTATTTCTCTCCAATATTCGACAATTACCGGACAGGTCCAGAATATATGAGTGAAGTCACCGGGAGTCTCACCACAGCGTCAACACTCGGGGGAGGAGTCAGGATTCATTTTGTGTAATCTATGAGGGGTGAAATATGCCCGGTGGACTATTTTGAATTGGATCAAGCGGTCTCTCAAAGAGACTAGGGAGCTAAAGGGGAAGTCCCATATGTCATCCCAGTCATCGTTATCAAAGTCGGGGATATTGTGCGACCATTGAGATCTCAGCTTCTCCAGAGACGGAAGGGAGGTGATTATCAAATGTGAATATAGGTGAGAAGTGGGTTTCTTTACACAATCTGATCTAAGAAGGCCTTCTAATGCAGACTGGACCAGCTGAGGGGGGGAGCCGCAAATTGGCGGCTGAAGGCATGGGAGAGTTGAAGGAATCGAAAAAAGTAGGACTGTGGGACATTATAATCAGAGATTAATTTGGAAAGCGGGACCAGGGATTGGCCAGAGATAACTTGGGCCACTGTTTTGATGGCATGAGGTTCGGGCAATTTGTAGATGTGCTCCAGTGTAGGGTTCAGCCATAGAGGGGCACTGGGGGAGATCGCCTGTCGGGGGTATCGTTCTAATTTTAGACCTGCCCCCCATGCACGTAGCATGGTGCGCATGGAGGGTGTCAATGGATAGGGGGCCCGGGGACCAAGAAAAAGCAAAAATTTGAGCGCCTCTAGGGAACCCAGAATGTGTATACTTTAATGGACAGCAGTGTACGAGGTTGGTGTGACTGGCCCCTTAAAGCACCCCTCACATCTGCTCATTTCGTTGTGGTGCGCTACTGCACACACATTACTATCCAGTAATAGCATCCCATTGATTTTTAGTTTCATAAGGTTTTATTAAATGTTTCAGCAAAATACAATACAAAGAATAGTATTACTAAGGATTATAGAAGTACAGAAGCACAATCTAGCCATCATAGTATGTGATAATGTTGGATATTCATATACTTACTTCAAACTATCGTATAGCCAATTCCATTAATGAATGAACTGGTTCGTGAGATAGAGCCATTATAGGCAAACTTATTGACTATCCCATTCATTTTTAATCAGCTTTCAAAACATGACAATGGAGCAAATGCCAGACCTGCACCTTTTTCAAATGCAGCATAACACAATGCACAGTATGTCCTTTGTACCTGCTGCTGTATTGTATGTTAGGGAGTCACTGCAATACTCCAGTGCCTGTGTGTTACCATGATCTGCAATAAAATGCTGTACAATGTGTGTTACTGCAATGCATGAGTGCGAAGGGGTCTAACATCATGTACAAATTCACTTTAGGCACCATGAATCACTATAGAGCCAATCAAACAAGTATACAAGGATTGAATATTTAAACAATTTTTTTTTTTCAGAACAAATATTAAAATGTCTCAATTCTTTTGATATACCCACAGAAATCAAGTGAAATTGGAAATAATACACATAACCTTTGGAACTCACTAATAAGGCTGTCTGCAGACAGGAGCTCTTTGCATACAGTTTTCTAGAAAATAAAGCATCCCCAGTATTCCTTTATATGTTCAAGGTCCCTTGACTGACAATTGACTGGCCAGTAGGGATAACCAAGAAGCATGCAGATATAAAGGAATGGTGGGGATACCTTTTTTCTATAATATATGCAAACACTGCAGTTCCTTCTTCCTTTCAGCACTTTTCCTTTCATTTGTTTGTAGCGGGTTACTGCACATCATTGCTCTTCAAACAAGTTTATTAAATAAGCCTAGGTCCTAGACTAGTGAACGAGATTCTCAGGAGCAGCTGCAGACTCCGCTATTCTCACAGGCTTCTTCGAAGGCGGACATTGATTGTTTATTCAATGCTCTGGATCTGAGGAACGGTCTCTCTGGGAGATGCTTGTGTCCTTACAGACATCCTGGCAGTGGTCCAGACTGGGAAGCATGTTGTCATACAGTACAGAAGTTTGGGGGGGGGGGGGGAAGGGGTGTTGTAGGGATGGAGGCCCAGTCCACAGAACGCTGCGCAAGAGATCTCAGCATCATTCTAATTAGGGTTTCCATAACATTTCTGGACTAAGGGAAGCTGATGAGAACCGGCTGCTGCCGTGTGCTACGTGACATATGTATCTCATTAACCTTACAGATGCTATGCATCGGCTGCCATGATATAACTGGAGTTCCTATAGCATTCATATGAATGGCCCTTCTGCATTTCCTGTAAACAAAATGGCTACTCCACCGGCAATGTGAGCCTGCAGATCACCATTCTGCCCAGATGGAACTGTAATTTCCAAAATTGAAGCTTGTACGCCCAACACATCTGCTGGAATCACCTCTTTTATGGAGAACATTTGTGGGTTTTACTGGTCCTGAGCTGGCTTAGAATATTGCTAAAGGTTACAAGTGGTGACTTCTATAGTTTAATAACTATACAGGGAAATTATGCCGATGCTCGCTGTCCAGGTTCTGCAATGAGAAATAGAATCACCATGAACGTCAAGGCATTTTCCTGTTGCTGAAGAGTTCAGGTTGCTCTTGCCATAAAATATACTTTGGGCCAGATTCTCAGCGGCGTTACGACGGAGTATCTCAGATACCCCGTCGTATCGCCGTTTTTTTTGCCTCGTATCTATGCGCGTGATGCTTGGCATCACTTTTTTAGATACGCTTCTACATCCGTCAAGTGTAAATCCATTACACTTGCGGATCGTAGTTGTAATGACAACTCCGGCCACTAGGTGGCCTTTACGTTGTTTTCTCATTTGCATATGCAAATGAGGCTAGTACGCCGATTCCCGATCGCTTTTTTACGCCGCTCCGTCGTCGCGTACATCGTTTTCGTCCGTGTAAGGTTACCCCAGCTTCTATGTGGAGTAACCTTACGAAGTACCGTCGGATGCCGTCGGGTGCCGTCGGATGCCATGTCAAGTATGGCGTCGGGTCAGCGTTGGGTTTTTCCGTCGTTTAACTAACTCGTTCGCGAATAGGGGCATTGCGTAGTGACGCTCACGTCGTTTTGACGTCGGTTTCAACGACGCTTTCCGACGTGAGCTGGAGCATGCGCACTGGGCTTTTTCCCCGGCCGGCGCATGCGCAGTTCGTTCGACGCCGGGGTGCGCTTAATTTAAATACAAGCCGCCTCATTTGAATTACGCAGGCTTACGCTGGGCCATTTTCGCTACGCCAATGCAAACGACGGAGCAAATGGTTAGGGAATACGGCACCTGCTCTAGTACGATGCGGCGGCGTAGTGCAAATGGCTTACGATACGCAAGCGAAATTCTATGAGAATCTGGCCCTATATATACTAAGGTTTTTTGAACACCACACCTAAATGACTTTGTTGGACAATTGGACATCCCATTCCAAAACTATGGGCATTAATATGGGATTTCCTTCTTTTTGGCGATAGCAGCCTCCACTATCCTGGGAAGGCTTTCCATGAGATTTTGGAGTTTGTGTGGGAAATTATGTTTTTTAGGTCAAATACTGATGCTGGATATGGAGGCTTGGCTTGCAGTTGGCATTCCAGATTATCCCAAAGGTGTTCAGTAGGGTTGGGGTCGAGGCTGTGTGTAGTCATTCCATACTCATTAAACCATGTCTTTATGGAGCTGGCTTTGTGCACAGTTATGCTGAAACAGAAAAGGGTCTTTTTTAAACTACCACAAATTTGTAACCCCTGTCAGTATTTTATTTCTTGCCATTTATGTCCCGTTGCAGAGTTTTCCCTTCACTTCCTGTGCCATAGCTAAACATGAAGTAAGAGAAAATCTCTTCAAATTAAGGGAATTCCTTGGGGACCCTCAGGTCACCAGAACTATTGTTCCCATTGGAATGTTTCCCCTCTATTGCTTTACTGGAGACAACCCAACATTTTGTATTTTCTTTTCTTTTACTTTTAATGATAATGGTAAACAGGACAAATAGATGGGGTGAATCTCCTTACAGACAAAAATAAAATCTGACAAGCGTTCAACTTCTAATCCATCTCCACTCCTGAAGTTTTGCCTGTAGTTATATTTTAACTGCACCCTTTGCTGGAAACACCTGAACTCAATAATTCAGAAGGGTGTCTACATACTTTGGCCATATAGTAGGTGTGATGGTCAGCTGTTCATAGACTTTTGGCCATATAGTTTATATACGTAGGGCCAGGTTCTTGTAGAACAGCGGCGGCGTAGCGTATCCTATTTACACTATGCCGCTGCAACTTACAGGAGCAAGTGCCGTATTCTCCAAGCACTTGCCCCGTAATTTGCGACAGCGTAGTGTAAATAGCCTGGCGTAAGGCCGCGTAATTCAAAGGGGGCGGCTTGTATTTAAATTAAGCGTGCCCCAGCGCCGAACGAACTGTTCATGCGCCGGCCGTAAAAGTAGCCCAGTGCGCATGCTCCATAGTACGCCGCAAATACATTGAACGTAATTTAGGTAAAGCCCTATTCGCGACGAGTTACGTAAACAACGTAAAATCCTGACACTGTCCCGACGTCCATACTTAACATGGCGTGCGTAAAGTTAAACCACCTTATAGCAGGGGTAACCTTACGCTTACGGAAACGACGTAAACTACGGCGACGCGGCGCAAATACGTTCGGGAATCGGCGTATCATGCTCATTTGCATATACGCCACCTATTGGCCAGCGTAGTATTGCATTTAAGATCCGACGGTGTAAGTGACTTACGCCAGTTGGATCTACGCCGTATCTATGCGTAAATGATTCTAGGAATCAGACGCATAGATACCCGGGCTCAGAAACAGAGATACGACGGTGTATCTGGAGATACACCGTCGTATCTCTTATGAGAATCTGGCCCATTGTATCTATAATTTAGCGTATTCTGAGATAATTGTGAATGAATGTTTTCCCCCAGCGTATCCATGTCTTTGTCATTTCCTGTTATCAGCAGGGTTACTTCCTCTGCCTAACGGTGAGAATTTGCATCACATCCTGTGCGTAGTGAAAGTAACAATCGAAGGTCACCAGCCAAGGGCACCTCATGAGACCTTTGTGATGCCTGCAAGACTATCTATAGAACATCTAAACATGGACTATATTTGTCAATGTGTCTTATATAAAACCTGTTTAAATTGTTCAAATCTGCTCTGGAAAATGACTTTAAGAATCATAGACTTAAACTTTGTTTAAGAATGATTTGGAGAGTGACAGTCTAAGAGACCAGTGTCGGCCGGAATTTATTCTCATCAAAACAGGTTTTGCATTCCCATACAATTCTATGTAACTGGAAACCCCACTTGGAGCAGATCAAATGCACCTATCATGACTTTTGGATGATCTTAAAAACCATCTCAAACTGATGAACTGACATCATCGACTAAAGCCTAAAGCTCATCGACACAGGCCCTAAAGCTTAACTCTAGCCTTCCCTCCTGTCTTGCACAATAATTACCTTTACCAATTCTTTTTTTTGTAACCGTTTCAAAGTCATGACAATTAGGTCCGTATGATTCGGTCCAGTGGCAACCAGTGGTAATTTACTTTGGGGGGCGGCAAAGACAAGACGAGGCGAGACTGGCTGTAATGCCACTGGATACCCAGAAGTGACATAAATGTTGGTATAAGGCAGATCCACCTTCATTCCCGGGTGTACAGTTTGAGCGTGAGTTCTAGGGATGTGAGAGGCGATCTGCAGTAGCGGTAATTAGCACTGTATTGTGTCAGTGGGAAGTGACCGCATCCGAGACTTTTTTTTACATTTAGAAGCGCAGGAACCATATTTATATATCTCCAGAGGAGATACTTTTGCATATACTCAGTCCAATGTAGTTGCACATATGTGTATATGGTTTATTTTTATTAAATTTATTTTACTATATGTAGACACTATTTATAACTGTCATGTGGCACTTTATGTATGATTTGTTGCCTCCTTGTCGTGCAAGGTGGATATCATTCTATGATTAGACCCTGGAGGAAAATGCACCACCAATTATGCTCAAAACATGTCAGCCTAGCCATCACGGACACCATTTGGTCTCCTTGCACTTTTCTAGTAATCCTAGAGATAATGGTCCGGATTCAGAAAGCACTTACGCCGACGTATCTACAGATACGCCGCGTAAGTGCACGGATGCGCCGTCGTATCTATGCGCCTGAGTCAGTAAGCAAGATACGCCTGAAATTTGGCTTCATACGACAGACGTAAGTGTCCTACGCCGTCGTATTTGGGCGCTTATTTACGCTGGCCGCAAGGGGCGCTTCCACTGATTTACGCATCGAATATGCAAATGACCGAGATACGCCGATTCACGAATGTACTTGCGCCCGTCTCTGTAATATACGCCGTTTACGTAAGGCTTATGTCCGGCGTAAAGTTACCCCTCATATAGGAGGCGCAACCCATGCAAAGGTATGGACGTCGGAACAGCCGTCGTCTTTTACATAGTTTAAGTAGTACTACGTGAATAGGGCTTGGCGTAGGTTACGTTCACGTCGTAGGCAGTGTTTAGCGTATCTTAGGCAGCTTTTTCGACGTAACTGTGAGCATGCGCACTGGGATGCGTCCAAGAGACGACGCATGCGCAGTTCGTTTTTTAAAGCTCAGCCCATCATTTGCATGGGGTCACGCTTCATTATAATATATCACGCCCACTTCCAGCCCACTTCCACCTACTTTGACTTACGTCGGCTTACGCTGACAACTATACGCTACGCCGGCGTAACGTTGAGCGCATATTCTTTGAGAATAGTATGCTTGCCTCTGAACTTTGTGCCGGCGTATCACTTTTTATTCTTGAATAAAGGTTTCAAACACCTCTTATCTTTTGTAGCTTTGAGTAATTAATAGATATTTGTCTGGAAATCTGATTTGATGTAAAAAGACAGTTTTAATGCAAATATTACTTAAGGTTTATTTTTAGCAAGAATGAGCTTTTATTCTAACATTTCCACATGTAAAAATTGCAAAGCTGGTTGGAAAATTTATTTTTTTATACAGAAAGGAATGGCAGATCAACTTACAGTATGAGAAAGTTTTAGAATTTGGGGTGGAGTTGGGACAGACAAGACAACTATTGCTCGTCGCAAGCACAGAGCTAGACAAATAATTTGTCCTGTCCCATGGTGACCTCTTCCCTCTACAGAGATGGTCCCTCAAAGATCAGGTTCTGCCCTCAAAACAAAGTTCCCTTTCCGCTTACGTGTAGAGCTGAACATACACATTTGAAATTAAATATATATAGGCAGAGACAGGAAATTGGAGCATTGCTGACTGCTAGGTTAGAAGGATAGCGTTTTTAAATAGTGGAAAATTTCATTTGGCTCTTAACAGATAATGACTTGGAAAAAGCTGATTCCGTGACGTAATCAACCTTCTATAAAAAGCATCCAAAATCAAATCAAATCATTATCAGCATTTAAACTCCAAATTTGTTCAGTTAGCTTGAAAAGATCTGTTCAACATCAGATACATAGTACATCCTTGCAAGACTGAAACGCATGCAGCACCAATGAGAGGAAATCAAATGGATTTTTTTCAGGGTCATTGCTAGGCCTTTGCACCTGCAGGACTGGTCTTGGGTCATGACCCAACCTATACAAACTCTTTAAAGTGGATGTAAACCCAACAAAAACATTTTTTTTTTTATGTCACAATGTAGAGTATAAGATTTCCTATCATATGTGCCCAGTCTTGCCACACAGAGTTAATCCAGCACTGAGTAATCCTCTTTTAATTGTCAGGGCAAATTAACAGAATTTCAGATAAAAACTTGCCAAATTATAAAGTCAGTTTTCTCCGTTTTTGCTTTCAGTGACAGGTTATTTACATATATAGCTTGGACATGTTTATCATATGTTATGTTTTGTTTAGCATAACATTAGGTGATCCAAATTTCATTGTATATTACCAGAATGTGTTATGTGGGGGAGGGGTGGATTTCTCACTTTTTATACCTAGTGTTATGATAAACATAACATAACATATGATAAACATGTCCAAACTAGATATGTAAATAACCTGTCACTCAAAGCAAGAAGAGAGAAAACTGACTTTTTATTTAGGCAGGTTTTTATCTGGAAGGCTGTTCATTTTACTGAACATTGAAAGAGGATTATTCAGATCCGGATTAACTCTGTATGGCAAGACTGGGCACAGATGATAGGAAATCTTATACTCTACATTGTGACATAAAAAAAAAAATGTGGTTTACATCCACTTTAATATAGCTATTCTTTCTGTATTTTTTATATTATTATTATTATTTTTTACACACATTTGTTTGTTTACATCTTTCTCCCCTGCAATGAGAAAATGTTGTACTGTATCTTTCTTTCCTTTCAGAAGAGAAAGAAAACAGTGATCGGAGACTATCACAGTGATCAGGTGACCAGGAACCGAGAGTCCTGGGTCTTGATCATCAGTACGAGACCCGAGGCTCTAAGCGAGAACCTGGTCCCTGTGCTGAGAGTGCGCCGCACAGACAACTACCTATATGTGCGGCCTCACAGATAAAGACCCAATTTCGTGAGGCCGCATATCTGCATACTGTCAGTGGGAAGGGGTTAAAAGACCCTGTCATGTACCTTACAGCAGAGCTGAGAAAGTGGGGGCGAGCTCTCGCACGGTCCCGGTACCCCCTGGAGGTGAGGACAGGGAAAGCAGGGGCACAAGAGGGTGCAGGTGCCTGCTGGTTCAGAGATAGTCTCTCGGATGTGCTGGGAACCTCTTCCAGTACAGGAGTTGCAGCAACCAGATGTCAGATCCGTTCAGGGAAGATCAATAGGGAAAATGGGTGCAGGCAGGATTCGGCAGCAGACAGGCGGTGAGGTACTAAATCAAGAGACAAGATCATAGTCAAAGTTTAGGCCGGGGTCAGTATAACAGGCAGAGGCAGGCAGGTAAGGAGGATCCAAGAAGGGTAGTCAAACAAGCCAGGTATTTCAGGAACAGGTTAATCCGATAACAGTTAAACAGGAACACAGGTATAGCTGAAAGACAATCCAGCACTGACGCTCAGGGGATTAATGTTTAAATAGGGCGCCGTGCGCCGGGATTGGCAGGGGCCCGCGCATGGGTCCTATTTGACCCATTCTAAGTGTCCGCGTATGCGCATTAGTGCTCAGAAGCCGGGAACTCCTTGCTGATACCCGGAAGTGGGTGTTTGCAGCACTGGGTCTCGACAAACCCCCCCAAACCCCACCTTTGCACTGAATGGCACTGATAAAGTAGGTTGAATGACGCTGACCAAATTACTGGAGTCCTGCTATGTAGTGAACCGGTGCTTTTCTTTTCCCTTGTATAGTGGGCAGCTTTTGCCCATGTGATTAAAAGAAAAGCACAGCCAAAGCTTGTTTGGCGGCACTATCCCTGTGGATCACAGGAGTCCAGTTTGTTCTGCACTCCTGTGATCTGTTTTTAGCAGACATTGAGTGAGCCACTGAGAGCCTGAGCCAGCTGCTCCCACTCCCTCCACAGCCCAGTGTTACAGTGAACGTGGGGGGGGGCAGAGTAGAGCCAGTCACCAGCTCTCTACTTAAGAAGCTGTGAGAACTGAGCGATTGGCAGTGTTTTAATGCTCAGTTTTTAGTGTTATGCCGTGTACATACGATCATTTTTCATCATGGAAAAAAACATTGTTTTTCGGCATAAAGAAAAACTATGTTTTTCGAACTTCATCATTAAAAACGACATTTGCCCACACACCATCATTTTTAAAAAATGATGAGCAAAGCGCAGTCACGGCAAGGGGAAGTTCCGTTCAAGCTCCGTCTCATAACTTGCTTCTGAGCATGCGCGGGTTTAAAACGTAATTTTAGCCCACACACGATCATTTTTTACAACCCGAAAAAATGATAAAAAACTACGTGAAGCCCACACAAGATCATTTTAAATTACGTTTTTAAAAAACTTTGTTTTTTTCATGCTGAAAAATGATCGTGTGTACGCGGCATCAGAGCCGGCGGAGGACAGATGCAGCATCGGGTCGATGCTGCATCCACCTTGGTAAGTATGATTCTCAAAAAATAAAACAAACCTCTTTTAAAGTAGAATTCAATTGTATCTAAACACCAAAAATCGAAAACATTATTTTATTCAATTTCAATATCAATATTCATAGCAAACGCATCCATCGATCTACATCTCCATGCTTCAATTTGTTGATAATTAATTAAAAAAAACTCCCCCTAACATTTTTAGCTGTAGCCATCTTGAGAAAGGGCAGGTGAATAATGTAGCATTACTTCCTTAGCTCAGCTATGTGGGCAGAAGGGCGTGCATAGCTGAGAAAGTCCTCCAGATGAAAGAGAGAAAATACCCATGAAGACTCCTGGGATGTATGAGATCAGTTTGGCCTAGGCTAGAAACCAGGAAGCAACTGAAACAATGTAAAACACTGTATACACCAGGCCACTCCATTGTGTAAGACCCTCTAGCTACTGCAAACTTGACATTCTGGAAACACCTACCCTGAGTACAAGGTTCTGCGTGTCAGAAAGTCTCATGTCTACCCACCAAAATGTCTCTTAATAAATGAAACCAATTAATTACAAAAAATTTAATTATCCTTTTCGCTGCCTGCCTGTTACAAAAATAACGTTCTCAGGGAGAGAGAAGTTGTACAGCACAGAATAAATGACAAGAGGATACAGTCCTGTCGCAAGCACAGCAAAGTCCCTTTTTAATCTGACCACAAGAGATCATGTAAACTTTCAGATTAAATTTAGCCCAGATGTGATGTTTGCTGGATAGTGGCAGCAGTCCATCGCTTGATTTTACATTCTAGCCCAGAGGTCTCCAAACTGTGGCCCGGGGGCCAGATGTGGCCCTTTGCTTACCTTTATCAGGCCCTTGAGACACTATTCCTCTTGCAGATACGAGACAGTATTTCTTCTACACTATCAATGGGGCATAATTGCCATCACTAATACCAACAATGGGGCACTACTATTCCTACCTCTGACCCCAAGAATGGGGCACTATTCCTTTCACTGACACCAACTGCAGGGCCCTACTCCTTCCAATGACACCAATGATGGGGCACTATTTTTCCCCCTAATATCAACATGAGGGCAATATTCCTCCCACTATCACCAGTGATGGGGCTATCTTTATTACCATTGAGTCCTATTACAACCCTTAAGGTCTTGAAGGACAGTAAACTGGCCCTTTATTCAGAAAGTTTGGAGACTCCTATTCTAGCCCAATAAAATCCAGTGATGAAAGTGTTAATATGTTTTGCGGCAAAGATGTCCTGTACCCACACAGCTGGTTACACTTGTTCCAGGCAAGCTCTGCCTGGCATTTCCTTTTATCCGACCCATTGATATTCTGTACAAGGTCCCAGAGAAATAGCAGCATTGCTTGCCAGGCCTCGGCTCCCTGCTAAGACCTCTCCCCCTAGATCAGCGTGAAACTTTGTCTGCCCTCTGCGTGGTCTCTCTAATTCCCATCCGCACTTTGCAGGCCAACAATACTCATTCCACAGCCAAGACATGAGCAAAGGTAAAACAGAGCGACAGCTGAATTAGAAGGCATAGACTTTCAGTACCCATTGGAGATCTGTGCATCTTCAGGGCAATTGATATTGAATATTCAACAAAGTTATTCATGTTTTAATTCGTGCAACATCACCCACATTGCACAAGATTTAAAAATAATATTTCTCCTCCCATATATACATACATCACAATTGGAACATCACTTCACCAAAAACTGATATTTCCATTTTGGACAGAGACCCTGTCACCTTGCCCTTTTAAAGCACATCACTGACCCATACTTTCCCAAAAAGTACTCTCCTAATGCTCCTTTCTCCATCCTCTTCAGAATGCCCATTAATAGAATATATGCAGAGTCAATGGCATCACGTTCTTAAGCAATAGCTAGATTCCAGCATTGCATCACTGGAGGGGGTCACATCTGTACCCAGAGAAACCTGGTGTTTTCCAGTGACTGCGACAAAGGAAGTAGTGCCAGTTGAATATAAGTGGATCGGGGGGTTGGTGACAGGGTCTCTTTAAAACAAAGGCAGTTTCTCTCTCAGGGACTCTACTGCGGCGTACACACGATCAGGTTTCTCGGTGGTGACAACACTGCCGAGAACCCCGACGGGAAAACCCGAGGATCGGCTTGGTCCCATTTTCCCGTGTACACACGGACAGTTTTCCCGACAGATTTTCTCTTGGTCGAGTAAACCGGCCATGTGTAGGCTCCCTAGCAGTGTTTCCCTATGGGAAAATTGACGAGAAAAAAAACGATGCGATTTGCGACGAGAAAATTTAGAACATTTGATTCTCTGCTTTTTTCTCGTTTTAGTGATTTTTAGTTTACTGCATATGTATGCCCATTGGGGAATTTCCCTGTCATGTCACAAAGATGAATGATGAAGACGCACTCTATCCAAAAATACTTGTGTTTGGATTTCCTTAAAAGCTAAACTCCAGCCAAAACTTTTTTTTTTTTTTTTTTGGATAGAGCAAGAAATTAATAAGATCCTTTTAAAATGTTAAAACAGAAGAGGAGCACCAAACCAAATGGTGAAAGAGCCCAAGTCGCTTTAATGATTCATCATATATACTTCATTCAGATTCATCATATGATTTTTATTTAAATATCTGTTTTAGGTTAGACCTTTCGCTGCCACTGATATAAGGCATACCGCAGAACAGAACCGCTTGCAGCTGGCCAGCTCAGTATGCGTTACATCAGCTGCATTCCCTTCTGCTGTAGGCTTATGACCCAACAGGCCATGTTTTGGGAACTTCTCTTCGATAAATAGCTGTCCAAAATACATTGGGCCAGATTCTCAAAGAATACCCGGCGGCGTAGCGTTAGGCATTTACACTACGCCGCCGCAATGTACTAGAGCAAGTGCTTTATTCTCAAAGCACTTACCTGTAAAGTTGCAGCGGCGTAGCGAAAATCCCCCGGCGCAAGCCCACGTAATTCAAATGAGCCGGGTAGGGGGCGTAGAGCATTTAAATTAGGCGCGTTGACGTGCATTGCGCAAAATGACGTCGCAAGGACGTCAGTGTTTAATACGTGTACGTTAATGGCGTCCAGCCCCATTCACGGACGTCTTACGCAAACGACGTAAAATGTTCAAATGGTGACCCGGGAATGACGGCAATACTTAACATAGGATGTGCCACCTTCGGGCTGCTTTATCTTTACGCTGCGCAAACCTTACAGAAACGACGTAAACTTCGACGGGGCGACGTAAAATCGTTCGGGAATCGGCGTATTAGGCTCATTTGCATAGGCAAATGAGAAAACAACGTTATGGCCACCTAGCGGCCAGCGTTGTCATTACATCTACGATCCGACGGTGTAATTCTTTTACACCTGTCGGATTTTTAGTGTATCTATGCGTAAGTGATTCTAATAATCACACGCATAGATACCCATTGAGATACGACGGCACAAATTAGGAAAAGTATTTGGACAGCCGCACTCCAGAAAAAAACCTTGGTTGCCTTTATTAGTAAAAATTATCAGCTGACGAGTTTTGCACTATTGGCTAGTGCTTAGTCATAATTACTCAGAAATACTCGGAGACAGCTCGGCTGAACTCGGAAACCCTTATAAAGGCTCAGAAACACTTGGGAATGGAGTATTTCCGAGTGTTTCCGAGTATTTCCAGGTGTTTCTGAGTATTTCTGAACGGCTCCAAACCGTTCCGAGTGTCACAAATGCCCCCACACCTCTGGCCAAAAGTGGTATTGCACTCCGCAGAGACTTGAATCTTGCTCGTTTTACGAGACAACACTCGAAAACGAAGTCGGGATTTAAAAAAAAAAAGTTGCTAGTCTTTAAAAACACTTATAAACCGTGTTAGTCATAAACCAAAGTTCCACTGTACTGTATTTGATGATACAAGCTCCATTTAGTGGTAAAAAGAAGTGTGAAATGCAAGATTTCGGTGGGTGTAAAAAGATGTCCACTTGGCAAAGATGTCCACTCGGACCATTTCCGATGAGAATGGTCCGAAGGACCGTTTTCATCGGTTAACCAATGAAGCTGACTGATGGTCTGATGTGCCTACACACCATCGGTTAAATAACCGATCGTGTCAGAACGCGGTGATGTAAAACAGTTCAATGCTTTCAAGCATGCGTCGACTTGATTCTGAGCATGCGTGGATTTTTAACCGATGGACGCCTAACCGATAGGTCAAAACCGATCGTTAGTACGCACGACCATCGGTTAAAAACCCACGCATGCTCAGAATCAAGTCGACGCATGCTTGGAAGGATTGAACTTAATTTTTTTTCAGCACGTCGTTATGTTCTACATCATCGCGTTCTGACACGATCGGTTATTTACCGATGGTGTGTAGGCACATTTCATCGGATGGACTGATCGTGTGTACGCAGCCTAAGCCTACAGTCTGAAATTGCCAAGTGGACATCTTTTTACACCCACCGAAATCTTGCATTTCACACTTCTTTTTACAAATTTTAAAGCAAGTTCTCTTTTTTTTGACCGAAGGATAACTGACCGACGGGGCCCACACACGATCGATTTGGACCTATGAAACGGAACTTCAGTCCGTTTTCATCGGTTTTGACACACTGTGTGTACGCGGCCTTAGTGTGGCTGAGTGGGGGGTGTACCAAGATGTCCGTGACGGAAGGTCAATTCCGTTACAAGTTTTGATGGGTCACCTAATCTGATGGAACAAAATAATTTTTTACATACTGTTCCGGGTTTTAATGAGCTTGGCAACCCGTATGGGGCCCCCTAGTGGCATGGGGCCCTCGGGCAGTGCCCAAGTTCCTCAATAATCAGTCCGCCCCTGCTTTAATATTGTGGTAGAGAGAGGATGCTATTAATACATCTGTGCCATGAGTGCAAAAATCGCCATTTACACCTCAGGAAAAGGTTTTCAGTTGCTATGAAGGGCAATAATGTTGCTTTCTTTAAACTGTTTACAGCACAAAGTCAAAACAATGTTACATAAGAGATCTGGCATGGATAGAGTTAATAGGGGACTCTGTGCCGTCATGGAACATGGCTGAGCCTTTTCTCTTGGGAAATCTGGTGGAGCCTTCTGCAGAAATGTTGTGTTCCTCTGGTCTGAACGGACCAGGAAAAATGTGCTTGTCAGCTGCCATTCGGGTGCATTGGCCGGAGAACCAAGTTTAGTATGATGATGGCTGACTAGATCAGGGCTGCGCAGAAAGGGTCTTATATAAATGAATAGAGGGAAGTGTCTGTGTTGTCTTCAGACCTGAAATGACTGACTTAATTCAACGCACAAAAATATGCCAACACGTGTGCTAAAACATCAACAGGTCTATAATATGTTTATTATTACAATTCTTAAATAGAAATTGCCTAATGGTGACCATACATGGTTGAAGAAATTACCATGTTCTTTTCCAATACATTTCTTCAATAAAAAGAATGTCGACCATTCAATCAATATGCCACACAAGGGGAAGTGGATTTCAATTGATAGCTAATTAATTGATCACATCTCTATTTCCAATATGTAATCTCATCATGTGATTGGTTGACATACAGTCGTATTCATAAACAAAATTTACCAGCGCTGCTGATCGATTAAAGCAATTGACAATCAGCTTGGTTTGATGAAATCTTATCTAAACAGAATCCATTTTGAACAGAAGTGAAGTCATGGCATGTCAGTTGATCGATCAGATTGATCGGGAAAAAAAGATACAAAGAGTGACTGAAAATCCAAGATGACATATGACAGGAACAGGAGGGGAAATCTTCTAATGAGAATAAGTGTTCTGGGGGAAAAGCCTGAGGCCGCGTACACACGAGGGGATATGTCCGCTGAAAACGGTCCGATGGACCGTTTCAGCAGACATCTCCGCTCGTGTGTATGGGCTAGCGGACAGATTTCTCCACCCGACAGATTTCAAAGCAAGCTTTGAAATCTATCCGGTGGGGATCTGTCCACCCGACATGTCTGCTGGTTAGTACACTTACCAGCAGACATGTCGTCCCCCACCGCCGCCGCGCCGCTGCCGAATGGATTCGGCGCATGCGCGGAAGTGTTTTACTTCCTGGTGCGGTGACGTGGCGGTGACGCGGCGGCGTCAACGTCACCGCCACGTCACCGCGCCGTCCGGCGGCGGGGAATTTGATCCGATGGTGTGTACACGCCATCGGATCAAACTCCCGATCGGACATATCCGATGGAAATGGTCCGCGGACCGTTTTCATCGGATATGTCCGATCGTGTGTATGGGGCCTGAGAGGCAATCTCCTCTTATGTCTTACTTTGTCTCAGGAACAGGAAGTGAAGGTAAATCTCTCTGACCGGACAGCTGCAACTTTTATTAAAATAACACCTTGTGATCTTGCTATGAAGGTCCTAACACAGGTGCTTGCTTTTATGGGGTGGCTTCGCTCTGTCCCTGTCTGCCAATTGTGCTCCTGCATTGTCCCCCTGTCACACAGACTTCCTATTGAGACTACAAGTGGCCATTTAAAGTGGTTGTAAAGGCAGAAGGTTTTTTATCTTGATTCATTCTATGCATTAAAGTGGATGTAAACCCCCCATACACCCAGTGAAGTGGACAGCCTCAGATGATACACAGAGATTAACCAAATCTCCCTACATTGGTTTTATATGTATATCTGCTGTCTTCACATTTATATACTGTTTAGAAAGTTCACATTGTGTTAGGAGATTTTCTCTTCTTGGTTAACACAGAGTGTGATGTCTGGGCATACAGCCAAGATAGCTAACATTGCTGATTGGAGTAAAGGCACACACCCCCTCTCCTCATAGGCAGAGACTCTCAGAGCTGTTTTGTAATAGGAGCTGCTCTCTGCTAATCTATTTTAGCAACCTCCTTTGACAAAAGATTCAGGCTGCTTTTGTCTAAAAAGTCAAAAAATAGTCAGGAGTTCTCAGGATGATAACAGAGGAATTGTTCAGAAGAGAGCTATAAAACTTAGCTCATTGAAACAAGATAACAAAATACTGCAGATATATGTGCCCAGCTCAAATTTCATGAATCGCGTTTACATCCACTTTAAGATATAAAGCCTTCTGTGTGTAGCAGCCCCCCTCAGCCCCCTAATACTTACCAGTGACCCTTCTCTATCCAGCAATGTCCACAAGTCCCTCAGGCCGTCCGGGACTCTCCCTCCTGATTGGGTGACACAGCAGCGGCACCATTGGCTCCTGCTGCTGTCAATCAAAGTCAGTTAGCCAATCAGGAGAGAGAGGGTGCGGGGCTGCACTGCAGCTCCGTGTCTGAAAGAACACAGGGAGCTGCAGCTCGGCTCGGGTGTCCTATAGCAAGCTGCTTGCTGTGGGGGCACTCAACAGGAAGGAGGGGCCAGGAGCACCAACAAAGGACCTGAGAACAGGAGGATCTGGGCCACTCTGTGCAAATCCAATGCAACAGAGCAGGTAAGTATAACATGTTTGTAATTAAAACATTTAAACACACATTATGCAGGCATGTTCTACTGTTGTCACCATCAGGAAATCCACACTGAGACATGCCTATGTTGTTGTCACTGAAAAACATCTAGACAGGAAGTGGCTGCAAAAGAGCTGCAGGAGAGCAACAGTACTGAGATGCAACAATGGATTAAAATGAATGCTTTCGTTAAAAATGGCAATTGCTTATGATACATTAGTAAATAAAATGTGATTCAGTTAGCATTTACAACTAAGTTTTAAAATAAAAATAAATATTGATTAAACTGCAAACCACCACCTTACATAATCCATTTTTTTCTATCGTTTTTAATGGAACTTAGGGGGTAGAATTGTGAATAGTAAGTCACAATATGTCAGGAAAGGTGAATGATTTCCTGATCCATCCATTTATATAACAGACATGAGCTATAAGGAGGCAATGAAGTGGCACAATGGATTTAAAGAGGCGTTGCAAGGTTATTCATGGCTATGCCACTTAATAGGGCGGAAGAATGCACCGGAGCAGAGAGAGATGTTTGGCAGAGAGGTGATGTCAGCTGGAAACTGAGAATACCAAGGCTACAAGGCTGTAATTCGAGGAGAGCTCAGATTGTATTGCTCTTTGGTTATATATTTAATTGCTTTTCATTTTTATCTGAGCAATGGCATTTGTAAACCCAAGATTGGCATTTATACATGTCCTGGTATTGAGTCATAGGGCCAGAGCACTCCTGCAAGCTTTTTTCATAAGGCCAATGTGCCAGAACCAATCAGAATTCTTCTTTCACTGATTTGATTACAGTAGCTGCAATCTGCCTGGTTACAGCTTATTGTAGTACTAGTTACTCATCTTTGTCCTAGGCAAACGGATCAACAGGACTATATTTTATTTTTATTACTTCATATACAAACATAAAGACTATATAAGTCAGGGGTGCCCAACTTTTTGAATTGGTAGCTGGTCGCGGGCCAGAATGAGCAGAGCTGGAGGATGACCGTTCCATGTCCACGGACAAAGCCCACTCTACTCTATGGGCCCTCTGATCCAATCTGATTCGGTCAGATGGAAGAGGGCAGATACCTTTCTATTTGTTTACATCTGCTGCTCCATAGAGGTGAATATTAAGTCCGATTGGGTCGGACCGATCCTGTGAAAGGGGCCTAAGGCTGCTTTCACACTGATGCACTGCAATTTGCCCAAATCGCGGATGCAGCGCAGTGCACCTGTGAATTTTCTGCGTGTTAGCTGCACTTTGCCGTAAACTTCTATTATCCCCTGCAGTTGTGGAACACTAATTGAAAGTGCAACAAACCCGCAGGTAATAACAGAAGTATATGGCTTAGTGCTTGTTTCCTCTACCAGCGGCTTCATTCACAAAACTGCTGCTCTTGGATGGCGGGTCGGCAATTTTTTGATCTGAGCTTGCCAACCTGCCATCCCAGAGCAATGAGGTCGACGGCCACATCAAAGGGCTCCGCGGGCCACTGGTTGGGCACCCCTGATATAAGTGAAGTCTTGAGGATGTATTCTTTATAACTGTCCTGAAGAAGCAAATACGTTTGTGAAACACGTCAACCTTCTAAGGGAATTGCAGGTGTAATATGTTAAATACTGTAATAGTCTAAAAAAAATGACTATACATATTGTCTACTTATGTTTTTGATATTCACCTTCAGCATTTTTTGGTCCTTTTGCAGGTTTTTCTTTATTTTTGAGCACTTGTACAGGTGTTTTTGTGGGCTTCTAACACTTGAGTGTTTTTATTATTATTATTATTATTTTGTAGCCAATGGAAAGCTAGTTACTCGTGGGGAAAAACAAGTTCAAATGTTTTTCAGGTACTCCTATTGAAGTCATTTGGGGCTAAAAATGCTTGAAGCTAAAAAGAAGTTCATGTACTTTTTTGAGCTACAAGCGTATTAAAGCGACACTATTCTCAGGTATGAACAGGCAAAACTGAAAACCATGGGTTCTGGGGGGCGTTCGGGACACATATAGCATTTTATGTACAGAAAATTACCTCTGTGCATATTGAAAAGGAAAGGTCATTTTTAATAATATTCAATTACAATATGACTTGTGTCACTTGTTTATATGCTATTTTAATATCTTTTAGTTGCTATTTTTTTCCATAAAAGTGGAGGTACCCTGTAAGGGTTGCCATTTTCTTAGTATTCCTTCTTTGGTCCTCATACTGTATATGCACAAAGTAATCATTAATATCACTTACTGCAATCATCCCTGAGGCAACCTGTTTGTGCCAAAATCAGAAGCTGTAAATGGAGGTGCTCTGTTTGTGTTGCTGTATGTACAACGCTGACAAGAGCGATGGGATTTCCTGTGTGAACATGATTCTGACACATTTACCTCAGTCTAATGGATTTCATGGCTTCCCTTGTGCCGCGTACACACGGTCGTTTTTTGCGATGAAAAAAAACGACGTTTTCTGTGAAGTAAAAAACGACGTTTTTGAAACATCACTTTTCAAAGACAATTTTGCATACACACCATCGTTTTTTCACAAAAAGCAAGGTTACGTTCACCACTCTTTTCCATTGAAGCTCGCTTCATAACTAGCTTCTGGGCATGCGCGGGTTGAAAAACGTCGTTTTGAACGACGTTTTTGCTACACACGGTGACTTTTTGTGAAAGTTGGAATTTTTTTTGGTCGTTTTTTTGAAGACAAAAAAACGACGTTTTGCCCACACACGATCAATTTAAATGACGTTTTAAAAAACGTCGTTTTTTTTTCATCGCAAAAAACGACCGTGTGTACGCGGCATTATGGACAGCATGCACCTTGTGCTCGACAGACCTTTCTTCCTACATGAATATTGTGTTGTTCTTTTCTTTATTCAGGTGTGGATAGCAAGGCTGAATTCCCAGAATCCTCCACTGCTTGCGATTTTTCTGTTCCCTGGCCTGTGTTAGGCTCCTTTTCACACTGGGGCGGGAGGTGCGGTGGCGGTATAGCGCTCCTAAAAATAGCGGCGTTATACCGTCGGAATTGCCGTGAGATTCGGCTGATAGCGGTGCGTTATTAACCCCCGCTAGCGGCCGAAAAAGGGTATTACTGCGGTTTGCCATTGTTTTAAATGAGAAGGAGCGGTATACACACTGCTCCTCTCACCGCTCCAAAGATGCTGCTTGCAGGAGATTTTTTTCTCTCCCGCCAGCACATCACCACGGGCTTTCACATTGAGAATGCTGGTCAGGAGTTTTTCATGTGGTATTTAGGCGCTATTTTTAGCGCTAAACCGCCTGAAAAACTCCTCAGTGTGAAAGGGGCCTAAGGCTAGGTTCACATCTAGCTGTTCCCTGAGTGCTACATTTTTACAGGCACAGCAGACCATTATTTTGAATGGACTGCTGTACCTAAGGGAAACCCAGGAACACTCTGGTCAGCACTCTCACTATGACCGCTCATCAGGAGCCATATGGCAGATCTTTCTTGGTCATAGGCCTTTGAACGGCCAGCTTCTGTGGGACAGGCTTCCATACACATGGGCCGAATGTTGGCCGGTCTTTATTAAACCGGCCAAACCAGGCCAACATTTAGCCCATGTGTACTAGACTTTAGGCTTATTATCTGCTATGGGCCTCACCTTACCTGAATGTATTCCACATAATGACAAAAACACAGAAAGAACCAGCAATGCCATTCACCCTCCTCACAGTATGTGTCCAGCCCAATCACTTTTCCTTAATTTTGGATAGAGTTTGGAAGAGGATAAGACCCCCGTTTTTTTTACTGCTGAGTGGGGCTTTGTTAGAGAGATTTCACCTAATTTCCTGCCTAGCTGACAAAGTTTTACCAGACACAATCTAAGGGGGGGGGGGGGATCCCAACAGCAACACAGACAGAAATAAAACAGTTTTACTTTAGTAGAGTAGGCAAAGTCTGGAACCCCTGTCAGATTTTTTTAATCAGTGCCCCTGTTGAAGATTTTTTCCTTGACTTCCTGTCTGGTGAAACCAATGTCAGCAGGACAGGAAATCAGAGGAAGTCTGGACTGGAGACCTGAATAGCAATAAAAGCCTGACATGAGGTAGAAAAAAACATTTTTGGTTTGATTTACACTTTACCACTTGCCGACCGCCCTATAGGAATTTTTCTGCCAAAGGACAGCCACTTTGCGCAGGATCATGTATATATATCTGTGATCCTGCACTTCAGTGTATCGGGCACGAGTGCATGCCACTAGCAGCTTGCTCCTGCTGTGATTCTACGCAGTGGGAGCTGATTAGTGGGTGCCATGGATCCAATGTCCACCTGAACCCGCTAATCGTTTGGTTAGACAGGCAGAATGGCGATCTACCTCTGTAAACAAAGCTGGTCCCCGTTCTGTCAGTAGGAAATGCATTGATCCTGTGTTCCTGCAAAGCAGAAACATGGATCAATGCCTTCCCCTAGTAAAAGCACCTCCTCCACTGTTATAAAACACTGGCTAGGCACACAGTTAACCCTGTGATCGCCCCTGATGTTAATCCCTTTTCAGCCAGTGTCAGTATAGTGACAGTGTATATTTTTAGCACTGATCACTGTATTAGTGTCACTGGTCCCCAAAAAGTGTCAGTTAGTGTCCTGACTGTCCGCTGCAATATCGCAGTCCCACTATAAGTTGCTGATCGCTGCCATTACTAGTAAAAACTAGTTAAATCCCATAGTTTGTAGCTACTATAACTTTTGCGCAAACCAATCAATATACACTTATTGGGATTTTTTTACCAAAAATATGCAGCTAAATACATATTGGCCTAAATTGATGAAGAAATTAGATTTTTTATTAGATATGTTTTATAGCAGAAAGTAAAAAATATTGGTATTTTTTCTAAATTGTAGGTCTTTTTTTGTTTATAGCGCAAAAAATAAAAAACACAGTGATGATCAAATACCACCAAAAGAAAGCAATTGTCAGTTAAATTAATGCAGTGCTATATCATAGAAAAGGGCCTGGTCATGAAGGAGGGGGGTAAATCTTCCACACCGTGCACTCCAGGTATTGTATTGTGTGATGCTGAGCATCATTTAATCTAGAAGTGATGATATTTTTGGACAGCTTGGCTTTACAAGCACCTGGATTTACTAACAGCTTTGCTTCACTTAATAAATGTTTTAAAAATATTTTGGTGTATGTAGAAATAAAAATTGTTTCTGTTCTGTTGTAGGGGAGCGGGCGTGATATCACATGCTGACACGATGACTGTGAGACGGGCGGCTGAGGTGACCAGAAATAAGGATCACACTCTGCACCAGTCAAGCCGCAGGTAAGAATACCGAGCTTCAGTTACAATAAAAAAAAAAAGTGTATTTTCAGTAAGTACATATTTTAGGTATTATTGCAATTTTTATCTTAAGGTTGAAGTCCAGGTAGATATAAAAGACACAAACAAATGCAGATCTGTACTCCGGCTCCGCTGCAGTGATGGGAAGCAGGTGAATGTGGCTGTGTAAACACATAGGTGGGTGAGTCTGTGTGCAGGAAGGGAGGGGGCGGGGCTTTTCTGGTGCTCTGACCCGCGGACGCCTCTCCTTCAGTTTAAAGTTGTTGTCGCCGCTCAGGGAAGTGGAAGTGGCCTGTCGCTGTTGGCAGGCCACGCTGACTGTTACAAAAGTCCCGCCCTCCTCCTAGATGAGCTCTTGTGATAGACAGAAGACTGTGTCTATCACATGAGCTGGTCTAGGAGGAGGGCGGGACTTTTGTCACACGCAGCGCGGCCAAACTTTTCACAATGAACTGTGTGTGACAGGAGAAAGGAAGAGGAGCGGGGCAGCCGCGACAAAGCTCAAACCGGCCTCAGAGCAGGCAGCCTGTTGGGAAATCTCCCGGTTTCCCGGTAGGCCAGTCCAACCCTGATCAAATTGCTATTTGCCTAGCATACTTGTTTGTAGCCTAAATACTGAAATTTGCACCTAAAAATTTAATTTAGTAACTTTTGTAAAATGGCAGTAAAAACGTGGCTGCGCCAGTAAATTTTGGGTGTCGTGCCAGTAAATTTTAATCTGGTAGGTTGGTGTATACAGCTGCTTGTCCAACAAAAGCTAGTCTCATGCCTGGCTTCTGTCAAATGGGCATGTTGGAAAACCAGCATCTGACCATCTCTGAGCGCTGATCTGGGGGGTAGTTGTTGGCAGTCCCCCTGTCAAAACACAATAGCAAAGCAGGGGAGATCACTGCACTAATTTCAACGACCTCTCAGTTTTTTTTTCTTTCAGCTCACTGGGTTGAATAAAAATCAACTAAACAACTTAACATGTATCCCTAGCCTTGCCACACCAAGGATACGTTGTTTTTAAAGTGTCATTTAACTTAAAGAGGAATTCCAAGTGTAACTTTTTTAATTTTTTTTATCATAGTTATGTTGGTCCAGCAAAAACTATGCATATACCATACCTACAAGATCCCTCTAAAAGCTGGAAATCACTGTAGTGGACACGTCTACTGCAGTGATCTCCACCTCTTTTGATTTCAAAGGAGACAGGAACAACAAGCGCCCAGAGGCGATTTACTTTGCATGTGCCGCGCTATATAAGTTTTCATTCATTCATTCATTCATTCTGCGTTCCGTGCCAAGCATCTCCCTTACTGCATTCTGAACTCAGGAGGTTGATCGCTCATCACCACACCATTCAGAGAATGCTTTGCTTTTTTTTAAATGAATGCAAGGCATTCTCTGATTGGAAAAGGTGTAGAGGGGGGGGGGGGGAAACAGGCAGCACAAATTGTGGTGGTCAGCACTTCCGCCTAGCAACAATAGGGTCGTAGATTCAAATCCCAACCATGGCACTACCCACATGGAGTTTTCATGTTCTGTTCATGTGTCTTTGTGGGTTTCATCAGTTTTCCTCTCACACTACAAAAACATGCTGGAAGGTTAATTGCCTCCTGTCTAAATTGTCCCAAGTATGTGTATGGATGAATGCGAGTTATTGGTTTCAAATATTTTATTGAATTATTAAAATACAGATATAATTGTACACAACAAATACATATTGTATAACATAAGATAATGGTTGTGTGACGAGACCCTTGCTCGCTCGGTTCTGCTCTCCCGATACTCCTCTACTTCTAAGTACACAGCACACTTTTATACAGAATATGGAACATCCCGCCCCCAACAACCGCTTTCCTATTGGTCCATTGTAAAGTATGCAGTCTGCACTCAGGTCCTCCTTAACCATGCAAATGAGGACTTGAAAATTACGCAGCAGAGATTGGTCGGATAGTTTGAATAGAAAGATTGTTATGTGTATTGAGACAAAAGCCCCAGGGGGTAATCAATGTACACAATAGCCAGCCACAGAACAATGGGACCGTCTGGAGAGTGAGTTAGCCTTAAGACAGGGCAGAGACCCTTTTGACTTAAAGGGTCACTAAAGGAAAAAATAAATTTTGCTGAAATGACTGTTTACAGGGTATAGAGACATAAAAGTTAACTGATTCCTTTTCAAAATGATTAAAAATAGATAAAAATCAATCATATAATGTGCCTGCAGGTTAGTTTCACTTTTGAACTGGCATCATGTTTCTGTGAAGTAGAAATAGACACACAGAACAAAAACAAACAAATCCAGGGCAGTGTTTTGTTTTTAAAATGAATCTGATTGGTTCTGGGAAATTTTAGACACACAGTAATGACAGCTTAGACCACCGTGAGAAAGCTCCCAGCACTGTGGTTATAAGGAAACAGACAAGCAGGAAGTGTGGAGAACAGAGCTGGATTACAGCAATTTCAAAGCAAAAACAAACAATAAGGACACAAAACCAGTACTGCAGTAAGGTAAAGAAAGCTATTTAGTTAAAAAAAAATGTTTCCTTTAGTGATCCTTTAATCAGTTACAACACAGTCTTTCAATCCATATCTTTAGACAGACGGACTGTCTCAACTGACAGAGAATATTTACACCTGATAATATCCCAAGACATCCTGCAATATGTACTATCCACTATGTCTCATCTTCTGCAATACATGAATTATGATTTATTAGCCACCCTCTCCTGTGTAACAGATGTCAAGTAGAAACACTTTGGTATCTCCAGGTCCATGACAGGGTGTAATAAGCATTACAGATATCACAAAATAAAATAGAATAAGAATCGTGTCATATATGGTAAATCATATAGAAAATGGGAGAAGAGAGTTAGAAAAGAGAAAAAAAAGGGGGGGGGAGTGGGGGTGGGGGGAAGAAGGAGTGAGGGAAAAAAGAGGAATATGGAAGAAAAGATGGATACAAATCAAGCAACACATTGTGAAATCAAAAACAGAATCTCTAAGATAGCAATTAACCTGAAAATATTACGAAGAAGTACCAGGTAAACGTTGAAATTCCGTAGTAATTTTAAAATCTAGCCAGCAAGCCCAAGTATCATAAAATGTGGTGGGAGAATCTTTCGATTGATATATTAGGTTTTCCATGTTTGCAATATGAATGTGAGTTATTGACCTTAGATTGTAAGCTCCATGAGGGAAGGGATTGATGTGAATATGCAATATACAGTATATGTGTAAAACGTTACGTAAATTGATGGCGCTATATAAGCACTAAACAAACAAATAATGGGGGGGACTCTGGTGGAATGGGGGGACCCTGATGTGAAGTGAGGAACTCTACAATGAAGGGGGACACTAATAGGCTTTAATGTGAAATGGGAACATCTCATGGGAAGGAGGAGACTCTGATGTGATGGTGCGCTATAATGTGAAGGGGGTGCTCTGATGTGATGGAGGACCCTGATGTTATGGAGGGACTATAAATTAATGGTGGGACTCTGTTGTAATGTGGGGACTTCTGATGTAAAGGGAAAGGGGGAACTCTAATGAGAACTGACTTTATTGTAATGAGGAGACACTGATGTGAAGAAGGCTGACTGTGATTGCAGGATTCTGATGTAAAGAGGAGCGCTGATGTGAAGGGGGGACTTCGCCATGAGGCACCATGGAAAGGGTGACATTATCCAGTGCAGATATCATTGTTCTTTACCCCAAAAATATTCAGGAGCGCTGTGCCTCTTGAATTTACATACTTTCAAAGAGTTCCATGATTGAAAATGGTTGAGAAAAGCTGACCTCATACATTCTCTTTTTAGCTTTTTTAGTCACGTAAAGACTTAGGCAGACTCCTGTTTACTCCTTCACTGCCTCTGCATTGCACAGAAGTAATGTCAGATGTTACTTCAGCTCATGACTTGTGGTACAGAAGCCTGTCGAGTGAACAGAGAATACTGGAATCCTGGAGAAATCTTCACTGCAAGGATGCCAGTCCTCTTCCTGGCCCTGAATTGGAGAGAGTTGGATGAATGATAGAATTCTCTCACCCAATTCAGAGATTGTGTTACAGGCATTGGAAAGCAATGAAAAAACGTTTCTCAATTGAGGAGAAAGGGAGAGATGGATGCCCATCAGGTGATTTTTCTATTGAGTTCAGCCCAAAAACCTCAAGCTATTGCAGCGCTGGGAGTTCAGAGACAAGAAGCTTCCTTGCAGTGAAGATTTCTCCAGGATCCAGCTTGCTGCATGACCTGCTGGGATATACTTCATAACAGGTAAATGAAGTCACTAAAGCTCTAGACCTACAAATTTTTTTGGGTATACATTTACTTTAAATGCACATGCAGTATACTGTATTTTCCTATGGGAACATTTTTGTTCAAACGCATGGTCTGGCGACAGAGTCTTTTAAAAATTGTTGAAACCTTTGGATCAAAAAGACGGCCAGGCTTGTACAATAGAACAGTTCTTAATACTCAAAAGTTTGGATGTCTTGCAAGTCTCAGGCCCAGGGCAATCTCGTGTTCCACTCAGGCTCTTCCTGTGAATTATGGATTTCCAGCCATGTATCTCTGCCCGCGATCATTCCGCTCTTCCTCTCTCCTTCACCACGGTTGTGGCTTGTGGTTTCTGGACCTCACCAAGTCAGAGTTTTGCCTTTTTTTTCCACTTTGCTTTTTAAATTGGGAGCGAGGAGAAGGGAATGTTTAGTGTGGCTTTGCTTGGTCCCTCAGATTGCTGACTCACACACTGAGGAGTGGGACTGCTATGGACACAATAGTGTTTATTTAAGGAAAAATTCCAGTCTGAATTGCATTCTGCATTTAGATTGCAATTTGGAAGTTTTTTTTTTCAGATTCCAATTATGAGTGTGTATTAATTCTTTTTGGTTTCTCTGCTTTGAAAAAGCTGATATTGTGCAAAATAGAATCTGACTCCTGACAGATTTAATGGTCGTGTCATCCGTTCTCTGTCAGAGAATGACTGATAGCAGCTCGGCCTAGCACAGCAGAGAACGGGGAAGCCTACAGGAAAGTAGTTTAGTGTTCCCAAGTAGGGCAAACAAAGTGAAAGGTTCCCTTTAATAAACAGGCGCAAATTAGAAATAATAATTCAAAACAGGATTAGAGTGGCATAGAGCATGCATACACTGCAGAATAGATTGTTAAAGCTGCACAAATGTGGACCCTTCATAGCATGTCCCTGGGACTCATCCAGCATAATCTATGGTTGCATAACATAGGGGCTGATTTACTATAAACAATGCGCTGCGCCGGTTCATGGCTCAATTGGTGCGCCGGATAAATCATTAATTGAGCGTGTGAACCGGCGCAGCAGTGGGCGCAATGCAATAATAAATATGTAAAGCCACCAAACTCCCTTTAAAAGAGGTCTATGGGAGAAATCAAAAGTGTTAATTTTAAAGGTTAATATGCAAGTCCTGCCCCAGGGGACATGTATCAATGGCAATTTTTTTTTAAAACGGATGTTTTTTCGGGAGCAGTGAATTTAATAATGCCTAACTGTTTAAGGATCGCCTAGCGCCGATATACGTCGGCAGAATGGCATGGCTGGGCACAATCAATCCTTTTTTTTTTTTTTAAAGAAATGACGTGGGGTTCCCCCCAAATATCCATACCAGGCCCTTCAGGTCTGGTATGGATTTTAAGGGGAACTTCACCCCAAATTTTTTAAAAAATGGTGTGGAGTTCCCCCAAAAATCCACACCAGACCCCTTATCCGAGCACGCAACCAGGCAGGCCGCAGGAAAAGAGGGAGGGGGAGAGAGCGCCCCCTCCTGAACCGTACCAGGCCACATGCCCTCAACATGGGGAGGATGCTTTGGGGTCCCCCCCAAAGCACCTTGTCCCCATGTTGATGGGGACAATGGCCTCATCCCCACAACCCTGTCCGGTGGTTGTGGGGGTCTGTGGGTCGGGGGCTTATCAGAATATGGGGGCCCCCAGATACCAGCCCCCCACCCTATGTGAATGAGTATGGGGTACATCGTACCCCTACCCATTCACCTGGGGGAAAAATGTTAATTTAAAAAAAAAACACTACACTGAAGCAATTTATTAGTCAGCTGGGGGAGCTTTCTGCCGGGGCCCCCCCTTTCTTCTTTAAGCTCTTTTACAAGGGGGGTGGGCCTTCTGCCGGGGGGAGGGGAGCCGGACTTTACCGCCGTCTTCTGCTGGGGCCCCCTCCTTTCTTCTTTAAGCTCTTCTACAAGGTGCCGGGGGGGAGCCGGACTTCACAGCCACCTTCTGCCGGGGGGCCGGACTTCTTCGCCGTTTTCTCTGTTCTCTCTTCTGCCGGGCTCCATCGCTGGGGCCCAGTCTTCTCCACTGTCTTGTTCCGTCTTCTCTTCTAGCAATGTTGACACGACGAGCTCTCCCCCTGTAATGCCGTGTGTGCGTTGCGCAATGACTTATATAGGCATGGGGCGTGGTCCCCGGTTGATGCCACACGGTGTTACATCACATTCCCGGGGCATGATGGGAATGTGATGTAACAAGGGGTGGGGTCGCCGGGTGGCGTCACCCAGTGACCACGCCCCCAGGGCCATCTTAATAGCATCATGGGCCCCTGGGCAAAGTAATGGTATGGGGCCCCTACAAGCTTGCCCCAATTTACACACCTACTCTCAAGAATGAAAGTACAATATTTCTACTTTACAGCGTGTCACTTGCTACTGTCCCCTGTCACCAAATTCAGCTTGTCACTTGCCACCAGTCCCTTTGTCACTAGATTTAGAGAGTCACTTGCCACCCATTCTTCTCTAGAGACACGGACACTTTTCCCACTCCTGACAGGAGGTGGGGATAGGCAAGAAATAAAGCCCTCTTGTGACAGCGGCGGCTCAAGGGGGAGGGGCAGCACATTTTCCTTCTTCAGACCCACTCATCTTTGACACTGGAGCTTCAGCGCCCCCTCTGCCTTAGCTCGCTCCCTCACTCAGGGAGGCTCAGGAGAAGTGGTGACAGCCCAGCCCAACCAAAGATGCCGGCGCACGCTGGACTGCCTGTGCCCATTCAGCCTGACTCCCTTGTCCCACTGCTAGTGCTGTTTGTCTGGCTCTAATGGGGTCAGGGCCTGTGCAAGACTATTTTGCGCCATAGGCAAGACCAGCTTCTTGCGCCCCCCCAAAAAACAAAACTTCTGTACCTCTAAAATATAATATCTGTACGGTATAGAAAGGGCACAAAATAGTCTAGCACAAGCCATGTCTATACCCCCCTGTGATGTTTTTGCCCCCTCATTGAACTTCCATTCACAGTGAGCATAGTTGCCAACATTTGAAAGACTGGGTGACAGCAGGGGGACTGGACCACAGCAGGGCGACTGGGCCACAGCAGAGGAAATTTAGCGACAGAGGGCTGGGCGACAGCAAAGGGCTGGGCGACAGCAGAGGGCTGGGCGACAACAGAGGGCTGGGCGACAACAGAGGGCTGGGCGACAGCAGGGGGACTGGGCAACAGCAGGGGGACTGGGCAACAGCAGGGGGACTGGGCGAAAAAGGGCTGGGTGACGGCAGGGGACTGAGCGACAACAGAGGGCTGGGCGACAGCAGGGGACTAGGTGACAGCAGGGGACTGGGCGACAGCAGGGGGACTGGGCAGCAGGGGGACTGGGCGACAGCAGGGGGACTGGGCGACAGCAGGGGGACTGGGCGACAGCAGGGGACTAGGCGACAGTAGGGGACTAGGCGACAGCAGAGGACTGGGTGACAGCAGAGGACTTGGCGACAGAGGGCTGGGTGACAGCAGGGGGGCTGGGCGACAGAGGGATGGGCGACAGCAGGGGACTGGGTGACAACAGGGGGACTGGGCGACAGCAGAGGACTTGGCGACAGAGGGCTGGGCAACAACAGGGGGACTGGGCGACAGCAGGGGGACTGGGCAACAGAGGGCTGGGCAACAGCAGGGGACTAGGCGACAACTGGGGGACTGGGTGACAGCAGGGGGCCTGGGCGACAGCAGGGGGACAGAGGGATGGGTGACAGCAGGGGACTGGGCGACAGCAGAGGGGCTGGGTGACAGCAGGGGGGCTGGGTGACAGCAGGGGGGCTGGGCGACAGCAGGGAACTGGGCGAGAGAGGGCTGGGTGACAGCAGGAGACTGGGCGACAGAGGGCTGGGTGACAGCAGGGGGACTGGGCGACGGCAGGGGGACTGAGCGACGGCAGAGGGACTGGGCGATGGCAGGGGGACTGGTCGACAGAGGGCTGGGTGACAGCAAGGGGACTGGGCGACAGCAAGGGGGCTGAGTGACAGCAGGGGACTGGGCAACAGCAGGGGGACTGGGCGACAGCAGGGAACTGGGCGATAGAGGGCTGGGGGACAGCAAGGGACTGGGCGACAGAGGGCTGGGTGACAGCAGGGGACTGGGTGACAGAGGGCTGGGTGACACCTGAATGGTCAAAAATGCCGCTCACGCATGCGCAGTACACGAATAAACCTCCCCCAGGTTTAAATGTACTAGCAGGCGCAGCGGCTGGTTTTTACAAAAGTCACTTTCACTTTTTATTCAGGCCGTATACGTTACACAACACATGTCACTACACTTCCCCACATCATCCCACATCCCCCCCATAATAAACTCACCCCCAAACTCCTTCCATATACATTAGTAGATGCCGTGTGCCAGGTCCATAGTGGCGCACTGTGCGTCCCCACCTGGACACATTCGGTATAATAATAAATACGGAATCGCGCTGCATTGCCGGTGCATTCCTTTAGTAAATAGCTAAACGGCTGTTGAGCACTCCGATGCGCCATGTTTTATGGCGCAATCGGTTAGTAAATCAGCCCCATAGTCTCTATAATGCCACGTACACACGATCAGAATTTCCTACAAGAATAGTTCGATGGGAGCTCTTGGTCAGAAATTACGACCGTGTCTAGTCCCCATCGGACATTTTCTGTCTGAATTTTTTACGACAGCAAAAATTTAAGAGCCGGTTCTCAAATTTTCAGATGGGAAAAGTTCTTGACGGAAATTCCGATCGTCTGTATGCAATTCCGACGCGCAAAAAAACATGCATGCTCAGAATCAAGTCGAGGCATGCTCGGAAGCATTGAACTTAATTTTTCTCGGCTCGTCGTAGTGTTGTATGTCACTGCATTCTTGACAGTCTGAATTTTGTGTGACCATGTGTATGCAACACAAGTTTGAGCCAAAATTCAGTCGGAAAAAAATCCACGGTTTTCTTGTCGGAATTTCCGATCGTGTGTCGGTAGCATAACACCAGTGAAGAGAAAAAGTCCTCAAATAAAATAATCAGATGAACCACCAATGCGAAGTGACAACCAAATAGCTAGGATCCTCCACCACCAAAGCATATAAAACGTGAACATGCGTAATTGGGAGGGCGGAGCGTACGTCTGTTGCTCAGAATTGGGTCCCACAGCTCCGGGACCCAATTCTGGACAACAGACGTACGCTCCGCCTTCCAAATTACGCATGTTCACGTTTTTGGAGTAATGGAATGAGATAATGATCCCCAATAGACTGTCTCCATCCAGCTTGTGGCTCCGCAAATCCCTATACCTACATGCTACCTGGGGTCCCCTATAATTAAGGGACCGCTGGGATCTGGTAAGCAGATTCATATGCTTTGGTGGTGGAGGATCCTAGCTATTTGGTTGTCACTTCGCATTGGTGGTTCATCGGATTATTTTATTTGAGGACTTTTTCTCTTCACTGGTGAAGGACCATCTCACTTTGATCACTTCTGTGATCCAACTTTTTATTCACTTTCATGGACTTTTGTTTGAGATTCGTTTCATGTTAAATAATCATAAGTTTACCGATTAATTCTCAACCGGTCATCACAATTTATATTTGTTTATATATTATTGTTCACAATGTTTAGCGCAACTTGTTTTTTTTTTCCATATGTAGACCACTGTTTAATGTTACACAGTAAGATGCAGCTTTATAAATCTGCTTTATTAGCTATTATCATTTCACCTGTTTTCAGTTATGGGTCTATTTTTATTTTATTAGCGCAGTTTTTTTCTCCTTTTTTTCACATTTATAGTCAAAGCTTGATTGGCTGGGCTTCTCCTATGGATCACAGGAGTGCAATTTGTTTTGCACTTCTGTGAACCGTTTTCAGCAGAGAGCAGGCGGAAGTGTGATCACGATAATGGAAGCCGGGATCCACCAGGTGCCTGGACTGACACCCCGCTCAGACTCTCAGCGAGCCACAAAGAGTTTGAGCCGGCTGCTCCCCTTCCTTCCACAGCTCAGCGCTCCAGTGAGCGAGGAGGAAGCAGAGCGGAAAGCTGTTTATTGACAGTCAGCAGCTCTCTGCTCAGGAAGCTGTCAGAACCCGAGTGATCGGTGGTGCTCGATTGCTCCGTTCTTAGTGTAGAGGCGCTGGGGGACAGATGTAGCATCGGACAACTGAACAGCTGGAGGAATTTAAGGCCACTGAATTGAAGTATTGGGGAGGGACTCCTGACAGTAGCTGGGTTATTTTGGTAAAGATGCGTGCCACTGGACTTCACCTGGCTGCCCGCACGCCTGTTCTGTCACCTGGTTGCAGATCACTTGCCCAGCTATCTCTGCCTTATGAGGTGTGGCCTCTCTGAGCTGTTGAGGGAGAGAACTTGAGGAACTTATCTTCCCTGGGCATGTCTAGGAACCCAATTGGGGGACTTTCACAAGGAGTGGACTGAGGCTGCAGTGCTCTCGATTTGTGCAGGATAACTGGTTATGTATCTACCCCTGCTATATTTTCCTGCAGGCAGCCACTAGGGGGAGGAGTTGCTAAATACCTTTTAGGCCTCGTACACACACGATAGGTTAAACAGAGGACAACGGTCTGATGGACCGTTTTCATCGGTCAAAACCGATCGTGTGTGGGCCCCATAGGTTATTTAACCATTGGTTAAAAAAAAGCCAACTTGCTTTAAATTTAACCGATGGATTCCTAACTGATAGGTCAAAACTGATAGTTAGTAGGCACCACCATCGGTTAAAAATCCACGCATGCTCAGATTTAAGTCGACGCATGCTTGGAAGCATTGAACTTCATTTTTTTTCAGCACGTCGTGTTTTACATCACCGCGTTCTGACACGACCGTTTTTTTAACCGATGGTGTGTAGACACATCAGACCATCAGTCAGCTTCATCGGTTAATCGATGACAAAGGTCCATCAGACCTTTGTCATCAGATGGACTGACCGTGTGTACAAGGCTTTACAGCTCTGCTATGTCCACAGGCAGATAGATATGATGTCACCGCTTGAAGTTTTTGGGGCCAAAGAAATTCAGCTGACAGCAAATTTGGCCTGTTTGTTTGAATGCAAATGGAATGGATTATTAAAGCACTGTCTATCTGTAAGTAGATCTGAAGCCCCGTACACACACGGCCGAGGTTCTCGGCAGAAACCAGCTAGAACCTCGCTGGGAGCCGCATTCTGCCGAGAACCTCGGCCGTGTGTACGCTCTCGGCGAGCCCCGTCCGTCGGGAAACCCGTCAAGCAAATAGAGAGCAGGTTCTCTATTTGCTCGACGGCCCGTCGGGATGAATGGCTGGTTGCCTTTCCCGACGGGCGGGTCGCCGAATCTGACAGCCGGCAGAGAACCTCGACGGGCGGAACGGTGTGTTCCGCCCGTCGAGGTTCTCTGCCAGGTGTACGGGGCCTAAAATAAATTTTCACAATCAAATTATAACATGCATGGACAGAGCAATTCCCCTCTAATTCTTTATACAGTAATACGTTTTCTAACTGTATGGGGCACTTTTAAAGTTCTGAACTGAATACAAGTCAATCAAGCGTTACCTTTTATGATCGCCATTTTTCTGTGTTTGCATGCTGGGAATTCTTGTGCCTTATTGCCAGAAACCTTTTTCTTCTTTGTTGATGCTTTACAGTATAATAAGGTCATTCTGCATCAGCACACACCCATACTTGAGCATTTTTACTAAAATTGACCCATAGAAGTGGAAAAAATAAATAAAAAATGATATACCGTATATAGTTAAGTTGACTGATAGTCAAGCAGTTAACTGCTTAGACTCTGAAGTTGAACTTTGTTTAATCAGCTAAATACTTTCCAGGTACATCAAAACAAAAGTTGTACAGAGTCTATTCCTGTAAATAAAAAAGGCTGTCTTATGCCAGCATTGTACACAGAAGAAGCCTTGCTCTCTATGTGGAAGCAGTAGTCTCACTGCAAAGGTCTGACATGCCCCCCTGCTAAACCTTACAGAGAGATCACTGCTTCCACACAGAGAGCAAGTGTCCTTGCTGGTATAAGACAGGGATTTCTATTTGCAGAATCACAAGGTAGAAAATAAAGGAAAATCCTTAAAAAAAATAAAATTTTATGCAGCTACCACAACTAAGGACTGGTAAGCTGCGATATTAAAATGTTTTGTTCTTTGGTTTAGCTATGTTTTTAAGTGATATTAAAAGTAGATTTTTTTTTAAATAACAAAGATGTCATACTTACCTGCTTTTTGCCTTGAGTCCCCCACCGGCGCTTCTGGCCCTTCCCTCCTGCAAAGTTCCCCCATAGCAAACTGCTTGGCTTGCTCATGAGCTGCTGCTCTGTGTCCATTCACACAGAGAGCATGACTTGGCCCCGTCCCCGCTCTCTCCTCATTGGCTGTGGTTGACTAGTGAGAGCCAATAGCTCCTGCTGTGGTCTCAGCCAATAAGGAGGGAGGGAACAAGGAGAGCTGGATCGAGATGGGACTCAGGTAAGTATTAAGGGGGCTGGGAGGATGCTGCACACAGAAGGTTTTTTACTTTCATTCATAGAATGCAGGAAGGCAAAAAATCCTTGAGCCTTTACACCGACTTTAGAGAGCTGGATTGAGATGAGATTTAGGTAAGTATTAAGGGGCTGTGGAGACGCTGCACACAGAAGGTTTTTTACTTTCATTCATAGAATGCACAAAGGTAAAAAATCCTTGAGCCTTTACACCGACTTTAAGCCTGTTGTGCGAAAAAAGTTATCAAATCTTCAATAATATCTTGCGCATTGTATTACTGAAACAAGAAGAGTATGCTATAACTTTACCTAAATGCATCAATTATTGCTTTTTTTTTCAGGGTGAACCCCACAGGTAAAGAGAACTCTGGAACTTGGCAAACTGTAAGTACATTGGTGCCAGACATATACAAACAAGAGGTTGACCAAGAGAAGACTCCATTTAAAGGCCTGGAAAACTGGCCAAGTGACAAAGACTTACAAGGTTTGGGACAGAACATGATCAGCAACAAAATGATTATTAATGACCCAGTGATGGAAATTAATGTCAAAGACCCAGGACTTATAATTAAAAAACAGCTGGGTAACACCAAGTCTTCCCCATCTCCCCAAAAGATAACCCTGAAGAAAACATCAAGCATCAAGGATAAAATTTCGGAGTGGGAAGGCAAGAAGGAGACGCTGTCTCCAAACCCTGGCAGGGAAGAGCCTACGACTGTAAAGAGACAGGACTCGTTTGGTACCACTTTTGCAGATACAGCTGTTGATGATGGAAGGAACCGTCAGAAAGTTAATATCAAAAGGATGTTCAGCTGGGAAATGGAAAATAAGGACATTGAACAGAGAGAGTCTCAAAAATTTGAAAAGAAAACAGAAAAAGAGGACACCCTAACCACAGAAAGACTTCAGGAGCAAGTTACAGGCACCAAAAAGGACCAGACAACTGTGTTGAACCAAGTGAAAAGGTTTGAACGTTCACTGAAGGACAGTCCTGCAGATGGCCTTCCACAGTTACCTGGGACATATTACTCCCCACAGTGTTTACTGGATTCAGAGAACCAGGAGAACAAATTAGGGTCAAAATCAAAATGGGGATCAGACTCTGAGAATGCAGAGCCTATATTTGGGACAGTTGGAGAAGGCAATGCATCTCGAAGGACAAGCAATGCTGAAAATGTTTATACAGAGCCCGGGGCCCCTGAGAAGCCAATACCTATCAACCCCTTACCAAAGCCTAGGAGGACTTTTCGGCATGACGGAGACCTGGGCTCAGTTAGAACAGGTTTACGGAAAATAAACAGAGACTTACCTCCACTTCCTTGTATACTTCCCCCTCCACTCCCAACATCTCCACCTCCATCAGCTGTCAGCAGGAGACTTTGGAATAGCAAGCATAGAAACAATGGAGACCACAGGTAGGTGTACTTGCTTTTGTAGCATAACAGAAAGAAACCTTACAATGTTTGCATAAAGCATAGAGTATCTTTAAAAGAGAAGTAAAGGATTTATTTATTTTATTTGCCGTTTTATACTTACCTTAGTGGATGCAGCATCAAGCTGATGTTGCATCTGTCCCCTGGCACCTCTGCACTGAGAACTGAGCGATCAAACACCACTGATCGATTGTTTTTTTAGATCTCCGTGAGCAGAGAGCTGTAGACTGTCAGTCACAGTTCTCTGCTCTGCTCCCTCCTCGCTCATTGGAGCACTGAGTTGTGGAGGGGTGGAGCAGACGGCTCAGTCTCTCAGCAGCTTGCTCAGAGGCTGAATGGGGTGTCAGGGGTGTCAATCCAGGGATCTGGTGGTTCCAGACTTTATTGACGCGATTACGTGGTGCCTGGACTGACATCCATGATGTCAGCATAGAGCGGACCTCAGCCCACTCTCTGCTGAAAACGGGTCACAGCAGTGCAAAACGAATTGCACTCCTGTGATCTATAGGAGGAGTACAGCCAAAAGAGGCTTTGGCTGCTCTTCTTCTTTACCTATTAGTTTGTGTTCCTGACCTCTGTTTTGTTTGAATTTTAGTTTTCTTTTAGCATCAGTGCCTGCCCTAACAATTTTCAGGTCACTGTTTCTTGTGCTTACCGACTCTTAAAATATAATTAAAGGCAAAACTTTTTGTTTTGTTTTGGAGAAAGTGGAGAGGGATTAGAACACGTCTGTTTTTATTGCTGTCTGTGCCCCCGTTTCACCCTCTCTATTGGTCCTGTTTACCGTTATCATTGAAAGTGAAAGAAAATAAAAATCTCAAATTTTGGGTTGTCCCCAGAAAAGTAATAGAGGGAAAATCTTCCAATGGGGACACTAGTTCTGACGACCTGGAGGGTACCCAAGGGATTTCCTTAATTTTCTATTTGACTATGGGATAAGAAATGAAAGGAGATCTCCGAAATGGGAAACATATGGTAACAGAAATCTGACAGGGGTTATAACCCTCCCTTACTGTACCCAAAATGAAAAAGTTTTGGACATAGTTCTATTGTAAGTGCCCATGTTCAAATGTGTTTTATTCCTAAAATGTGTTTAACAACAATAAAAACAAAGGCAAAAGAGAAGTTCTTGTTTAGTAGGCATTTTTATTCTCTTCTCGTATACAAGGCTTTGAATTCAAGCCCCCACAAAAGGTATGGATGTAAGGCACTGGATGGTCTACTAAATCCAAAAAATAATATATTGCAGATTACCAATCCTTAAAGCAGAGCTCTACCCAAAAGGGGAAGCTCCACTTGTCTGCCTCCTTCCCCCCTGCTGCTACATTTGACACCTTTTGGGGGGGAGCAGGTACCTGGTTTTGACAGGCTCCCGCTCCCACTTTGGGCTACGTGAACCGACACAATCAGAGTGAACCGGCACAATCAGAGAGCGCAGCCGACTTTGAGCATGCACAGTAGGGAACCAGCTGTGAAGCCGCAAGGCTTCACTGCCAGTTTTCCTTAGTGGAAATGGCGGAGGTAGCACTGCATAGCCTATTAAAAAATAGATTTTCGGGTGAAGACTGGGGATTCCTGGACAGGTAAGTGTCCTAATATTACAAGTCAGCAGCTACAGTACACAACAGCTCCTCTCTGAAAGAGAACTGTACTCACCTCCACTCCACTTGGTTGTTTTGATTGGCCGGGCTGCCATCGCACTCATGCATGTGAGTGCAAGATCACCGACATTGGCAGATGCTGAAATTATACATTGAGTTGCATATCCACAGCTTAGTTTACAGTGCAAAAAGGCAGGTAAGATTGCTTTAATGCATAAGGGGGAATTTATCAAAGCTGGAACAGCCTGAACCAGGAGCAGTTGTGCATGGTATCCAAACAGCTTCTGCCTTTTTATTTTCAAAGCTTAACTAAACAAGCTGAAAAAAGAAGTTATGCTTGCCGCCCTCCGCATGCAGATATATGTCTGCAGTATGGCTCGGGCAAGCAAAAGGACATATATATATACACGTCCCCTTTAAGATAGCCGCATTGTGCTCCGTGGCTCCAACCCCGATCGTATCACGATGAAGAAGAACGGGGAAATGCTGATGTAAAGAAGCATTTCCCCAGTCTTCCAAGTGACAGGACAGTGATCACAGCTTCCTGTAATTGGAATCTGTGATCACTGTCCTGTCACACACAGCCCATCCCCCCTACAGTTAAAAGCACTCCCTAGGGCACACTTAACCCCTTCAGCGCCACCTAGTGGTTAACCCCTTCACTGCCAGTGTCATTTTTACAGTAATCAGTGCAATTTTATAGCACTGATCGCTGTTAAAGAGACAATAGTCTCAAAAAGTGTCCGATGTGTCCGCCATAATGTCGCAGTCACAAAAAAAAAAATCGCAGATCGCTGCCATTACTAGTAAAAAAAATAATAATAATAAAAATGCCATAATTCTATACCCTATTTTGTAGACGCTATAACATTTGCACAAACCAATCAATATACGCCTATTGCGATTTTTTTTACCAAACATATGTAGAAAAATACATATCGGCCTAAACTGAGGGAAAAAAATATTTTATATATTTTTAGGGGATATTTATTATAGCAAAAAGTAAAAATATAGATTTTTTTTCAAAATTGGCGCTCTATTTTTGTTTATAGTGCAAAAAATAAAAACCGCAGAGGTGATCAAATACCACCAAAAGAAAGCTCTATTTGTGGGGAAAAGGGACATCAATTTTGTTTAGGAGCCACGTCGCATGACCGTGCAATTGTCAGTTAAATCGTCGAAGTGCCGAATCGCAAAAAGTGACCTGGTCTTCGGCCAGCAAAATAGTCCGGGGCTTAAGTGGTTAAATGGCTACCATGCACAGCTGCTCCAGATTCTGTTTGCTTCAGTTTTGATAAATTCATAAATTCACCCATAGTTATGTGTCTTCTGTATTCAGTCATGTTCGCAATTTTTATTTTCAATAAAGTTCAAATTTAAATGTGGCGGCTGCATTATGTTTTTCATTATTTTCACCTGGTGATACAGCCAGTAAGTCTGTGATTTTTCAACTTTATTAAAGTTTTAAATACTTATGGTCCAAAGCCTGCAAAGTCCCTTGCTGGCACCGGCATCTTCTCCCCTGGCTGTAAAAGTGCGTGCCCATAAGGTTTGTTGGCCTTAAAGAGAAACTATTGATGCATAGCTTATCTGTTGTTTCAAGAAAAAAAAAAAGATACAAAAAAGGGACAAATTAAGAAATATACTAAAGACAGAAACACAATTTTTTTTTTTAAATTTTCAGTACATGTATGCAACGTTTTTCACTGGAAACTTAAAAAAGTAAAGCAAGTCACTGAATCCATTTCCTGGTACCATGTGACTACAGCGAGGCAAATACAAATGTGGTGTACTCAAATAAACTCAGATGGTAGCTTCCACATCTAAGACCTTCTTAAGAAATATAGCCTTCCGTTCAAGGCTTTTTTTGTTATATTGTTGAAGAGAGCTCATGCTTATTAATAGATAGATACAACTCCATGTAGCAATGAGCTATCGATTCACCAGTCAGGAAGGAAGTCTGTAGGTTTATTTTTGTTTCCTGGTCTATAAGAAGCTGTAAACCTATGAGAATTTTATCCTCAGACTGGCTTTGAAGAGTCTTCCAAATACGTTAACCCTTTTACAGTATCACTGGTTGCACTTTAGGGTGCCCAAATTATTATTTGGCAGTGAAAGACCCAAGGAAACCCATATATAATCAGTCTTGGTCAGGCATGGCAAACTCATATTAAACTAAGGCCGTACTGAGTTAGGATAGCAAGAAAAGTCACATTCGTTTTATCATGGCACAACCGGATATTCACAAAGTTATAAAACATTTTTGTTATGTTTAATATAAGTTATATAATTATATCTAAAGTTTGCATACATATTTCCTAGCTTTCTAAAACTGTAAAGAGGGACTCTTTTTAGTCTTCATGCATACTAGAAAGCTAAAAACTGCTTTAAAAGGCTAATGTTTTAGCGTTTTTTTGCTGGCGTTTAGCAGTGTTTAGCCTAGTGTGTAAGCTACATTTAGTAGCTTTAGCATGAAGGAGTGAGGCCGCTGGCGTCCTTAACCAGTAAATAGCTGGTGGTTAAGGAGCGGGTTGCCTGCTGACAGCAAAAAAAAAAAAACATTGCCTGCAATAAAAAAAAAATGAAAAGAAATGGCATGGAATCCCCCAATTTTTAACAGGCCCTTTGGGTCTGGTATTGATTTTGAAAGTAACCCCCATGCCAAAATAAGAAAATGGTGTGGGGCCCCCCCCCCCAAAATCCTAACCAGACCCTTATCCGAACATGCAGCCTGGCAGACCAGGAACGGGGAGAGGGACAGGCGATCGCCCCCCTCCTGAACCATACCAGGCCAAATGTCCTTAACATGAGGGGTGTTCTGGGGACATTGAGACTGTTGGGATAATGGCCTCTTCCCCACAACCCTGGCCGGTGGTTGTGGGGGTCTGCGGGTAGGAGGCTTATCGGAATTTGGAAGCCCCTTTAACAAAGGGATCCTCAGATTCCGCCCCCCCATGTGACATAATACCCCTATTTAGTAAATAAAAACACAACACAAGTTTTTGACAAGTCCTTTATTAAAATAAAAAAAAGGCCCCCCAGTGTAGATCCTTTGTCAATTACTACACCTGCCACCACCGCCGACCCGAAAAAAAAACAACAACTCTGGTCCAGACGAAGGCTGCTGCTATCTGACAGCTCTGCTGCTAAAAACCTATGTTGTGTTTTTATTCCCTTTATGGGGGGATCAGAGCCCCCCTGCCCCAAAGCACCCTCCCAATGTTGAAGGCATGTGGCCTGGTATGGTTCAGGAGGGGGGGGGCATACTAATTACACTTTGTGGCAACCAGTAACAGCTGGTGCTAAATATATTTCAGGGAGGTGGCAAACTTACAACCCCCCCCCCCCCCCCCCTGAGGATGGAGGGAAAGGCGGCGATCGCCGCAAGCACCCCCACGCGGACATATACACATATATACAGTAAATATGTGTGTGTATATATATATATATATATATATATATATATATATATATATATATATATATATTTATTATTATTTTTTTCAATTGCTGTCAGCGGATATGATGGGCTATTTTCTACACTCTCCCTGTATATCCATTGTATATCCATAAAGTGACAGTCACTCACACGCCAGGCTCGTGGTCTCCCGGCTTCTCAGAGATCTCTATTACCAGCAGCTCTCTGACGTCGTAGCTCCATCCTCTGATTTAGATCCAGCTGAAGGAGGGACATTGCAGCCACTCTTGTAGCTCGGGGTAGGGGTGATACTTGAAGGAGATGCCCCTCTGTTCCCAGCTCAGCCTTCGCCTCCTGCCCTCGGAGAACGAGCAGCAGCCAATGAGCAGAAGGAGCCCGCTGAGACTCCCTGTCCAATCGGGTCTCAGGACCTGCTTCACTTACTTATTGGCCAGAAGGAGAATCAGGAAGTCAACAGCTCTGTGCACCAAGTCCACCCTTTTTTCAAAGCCAATTAGAGTCTCAAGCACTAATCATGTGCGTAAAAAAAAAAAATAACATTGGATTCCATGGTCCCAGCGCTCTGCATGTAAATTAGGGGCTGACCGCATGGATTAGGGGGGGCGGCACTCCTGTGGTAGGTTGACCACATTTCCAAACTACTATTCCCAAAAATCAGCTTGTGCTGTAACGAATCACAGCACAGTGATTGGACATAATTTATGATTTCTCCAATTACAAGCAGGGGGTGGGGATTGTGCTCCTCCAAGCATTCCAGGCCAGGGCAAGTACTGTCACTGAGTAAAGCGGTGATGTGGCAGCCTTTTTTGGGGGCATCAGATTGGCCCATGGGTGGCTGTGTCAGTTTCATTCCGGGACACTGTATTGTCCTGGAATGAAGGTGCCCAGGACAGACCTGCAAAATGCGGGACTGTCCCGGGCTATTCGGGACATGTGGTCACCCTACCCTGTGCCCCACTGTTAGCAACAGAAGGTTATGTCACTGAGTGATATCTTAATATTACGCTATCTAAAAATGACAAAAAATGCCTTTAGATACATTTTAAAAGCCCTAAAGAAAACAAGCCAACACATTTTAGAGGCTATAATGTTTCCCCCTTCATCAGGGCTTCAAGTGCTTTTTTAATAGCACAAAGAACTTGTAAATGTAGCGCTACCCCCGAAGGAGCTGCTGGATTTTTTTGGGATCTACTCTCTTTTGATTTAACACACCCCTATTAACTTGCTCGAACCCTCCCTTGACACACCAGAATTGTATTGTGACCCCTGCTGGGTGGAGACACAATGACAGGCATACAATATTCAATGACAGTATAATGATAGTATTACCTCAATAATGGATGGTCCCTCCAGACTAGAAGAATACACTCACACAGTGGTATATTTAAATCAAAGAGAGTGAGTTTACATAATACTCAATTAAAACACACACTAATTTACACCATCAAATGAACAGTTGTAGGCAATAACACAGTGTGATTTCGCAAGGGCCCTTGCAGAAATTCACAAATGGCATTTATAAATGAAACAAATCTATACTAAGGAATGGTACCATTCGGCTAACTGGTGAACAGTCTGTGCTCGCGAGCTCCCTCTATCAGGTGATCCTGCAAACAGCTGAAGTTCCTGTTGCGGCAGGATGGTGCATGTTATATTTTTAATCCACAAACAAGGAAAGGTAAGGGGAAGTTAATCCAACAAAGCGTGGTCGACCTAAATGTTGATGAGCTGATCGCTAGCCAGCGTCAGTCACTTCTGTATAACCACTATAGAAAGTGAAAAAGGTATAAGTTCAAGGTGGAAACCAAGCAGGAGGGTGCAGGAGCCCTGTGAGATGGTACTAAAGTGTCTGTGTAGAGAGAGAACTAAGAGCTGAGCATGTGCCCTCTCACCCGACAGGCCGATCCGCCTGATCTCAAGTCGCATCGGTGAATCACTGCTCCATGGTGCAAAGATCCTGGACGAGGGTATTCCACTGTTTCACTGGTCAGCTGGGCTTCCTCTCCGATCTCCGGATACACAGGCTGGATGCAGAAGTCTTGCTTCCTTCTGGATGGCTGACCTCCCAGGAAATTTAGGCCCAGGCTTCTGGGCCTAGCAGCACGGCTGTTCCTGTCAGCAGTTCCGCAGAGGAGAAAAGCTGGTCCCGAGAGAGAGAAAAGGCACCCCTCCCTCTTCTTAAGTAGCCTCCCCCACAAGTCTGTGCGGAGGCGTCACATGTTCCTTCAGGGCAGGGTGTTGTGGGAAATGTAGTCTGTTTCTCATAAGAGTCTATGGAGTCCATATCTCTGGCTACTCTCCGTCCCACAATGCATAGCCCCTTAAAGGTAATGTACATATTTACAGATGTGGATATAGTCTCAGTGGGGATGGCCTGTCATTAGACTCTGACAAGGAGACCCCGCTACATAAAGGTTAAAAGAGGATGATACTCAGCAGTAGATAGCTCCTTTGCACATTGTTGGAGTAACAGGATGATGTGGGTTAATGATTAGTTCAGAAAACAGACTGGGGTCAGCAAAATGCAGGCAACACAGTGCTAAACCGGTAGCAGAGAAGGAGTCAGGTACAGGCCGGGTACCAGAACATTTGAGCTGAAATGATAGTCAGTTGGTAGGATGTGGAAAACGAGAACAAGCCAGGTCAGTAACAGAAATTAGCAGTCAGGTTACAGGATCAGAGGTCATGGGTATACTGAGAACCTGGCAGGACTTTTGTCTATTTGGCATCTCTATCAGCAACAAGCATGCATACACGGCCAAGTACATGTTGTGAGATGCATGTACAGTACAGACACACATGCCTGTGCAGAAATGCACAGGGGCTCATACTGGAAGCCCCCAATGAAGGCTGGTGCAATCTTTTTGACAGGTGTGCTGGGTGACAGTGCTTATGTTTCTACACACTGAATATTAGGTTACAAGCCAACCACATTATGCAGGTCAAAGAGAATATGTCATGGCCCATAGTGATGAAAGCTTACCGGTGTGAAAAGGTATTTGTGCAACACCTCTAGCAATCACATCATACTTGGCGATCTGCCTATATGTCTTATTAGAGAGATTACCTAACTGTAACACATCTACTGTCATTTTATTCAACAAATCATTTGGTGACTCAGAGCACTTCTCACTTCTCAGGTCACAAAGATAATTATATTATTCACTAGAAATGCATCTTAAAAATAGCTTACATAACATTTATGTTAAAGCGTAAATATGGCCAAAATAAAAATTACATACAAGATCCTGTCTGTCAGTAGCATCAACACAGCAGTCTTTGTTTTTCCCACCTGTAACATAGTTTTATTACCTGGTGATCCATCCAGTAAGTCAGTTATTTTTCAATTCCTTTTAACAGACCAAGCTGTCCTTTCACACTTGTGCGACTTTTCCTGCAACTTGCGCCTGCAAAAGTCGCATGACAAGTCATATCCCATGATTTCCAATGAGTACTGTTCATATCAGTGCAACTTCAAGTCACAGCGACATCAAAGTGGTTCATGCACTACTTTGGTCCAAATTGGATGCGACTTAATCCCCTCCCCCTTACATGCCACATTTGGCATGTAATTTTTTTTGGGGGGGGGGCTTCAGGAGAAGTGGGACTTCCTGTCCCACTTCCTGCTTCCGCCGAGGGGCTGGTTAGGCGATTAAGCCTTAATCGCCTACACCAGCCCCTCCCTGTAGGCGATCGCATGGGACACATGACAGGTCCCATGCGATCGCCTGTTCAATCAGCGTCAAGCCGCGCACGCATGCGCAGTGCGGCATGCGCAGTGGGTGCCCGGCCATGAAGCCGAAGGCTGTCACGGCTGGGTGCCCATAGTCGGGATGGAGACGCCGGCCGGGGAGGGGGGGAGAGGAGCGGAGCCCCGGGCGGCGCGTCGCTGTAACGCAGGAGCAGGTAAGTGAGTGTTTATTAGAAGCCAGCAGCTACATTTTTTGTAGCTGCTGACTTTTAATAAACACCATTTTTGGCTGGAACACCCCTTTAATGTAAAGTCCATCCAAATCTACTAGTCCATCCAACCACCATCCTCTCCAATGGTGGGTACATTGCTCCTCTATAGATGCAGTGGAGGAGTGAATGTGGCCACCCAAAGACAGGAGGTGTGCTACTGGCTGATCACCAGCTGAAAAAATTATAATTATAAAAGTTTGAAAAAGAAATCAAATGCAGCCACCACATCCACTGATGGGTAAGTTACGATATATTGAATTTTTGTTTTTGGGTTTATTTGCGCTTAATGCCCCTTTCAAACAACCATTCCGATCAGGTCTTGACTGTCAGTTTTCCAGGCCTGATTGGCAGGGCCACCATCAAGGGGGGTACAGGCATTACCCGGTTGGTCCCCCTCCCGTTTTTTTTTAATTTATTTAATCTTTTTGCACCTGCCTACCTCCAATCCGGTCTGCTAAAAACAAATGGAAAGGGGAACCGTGTAGACGTATTGGATCGGAGGTGGTTGGGTGTAAGCAGACAGTGGAGTCCATTTAGTCCCCGGCTGCCCATAGAGCTCTGCATAAACCTGACCTGTCATTTACCCACTCTACTCTGATTAGCAGGGGGTCTGTGAGCAGATCCCCTGCTGATCGGAATGCGGACTGCATTCCGATCAGCAGTCACCACGTGAAAGGGGTCTTAATGATGCCAAATTGCAAAAATGCCTAATTCGATTTATTTTTTTCATTTTGGCTACGAAGGGGGAAGAGTTAAGTTTTCTGTCAAGCTTTTATTTCAGTCTGTGACCCCTTTAGAGAGATTTGCCCCAACTTTTTCAAGTGATTGTCATTTAAGAAATGGGGGTGTGGTTGTCATAGGGACAGGAAAGCACCGACAGCAAATAAACTAATTGGCAGAAGCTCTAATCTTTCCTAAGGCCCTTTTCACACTGGGGCGGGAGCCGCGCTGGCGGTATAGCACCGCTAAAAATAGCGGCGCTATACCATCGGATTTGCCACGAGTTGCGACCGCTAGCGGTGTGGTATTAACCCCCACTAGCGGCCGTGAAAGGGTTAATACCGCCCGCATTGCGCCTCTATAGAGGCGCATTGCGGGCGGTATTGCTTCGGTTTCCCATTGCTTTCAATGGGAAGGAGCGGTATACACGCCGCTCCTCTCACTGCTCCAAAGATGCTGCTGACAGGAGATTTTTTTCTCTCCCGCCAGCGCATCGCCTCAGTGTGAAATCCCTCGGGCTTTCACATTGAGGTTGCTTGGCAGGAGTTTTTCAGGCGGTATAGCAGCGCTATTTTTAGCGCTGTACCGATTGAAAAACTCCTCAATGTGAATAGGGATGGAAAATCTCTCCAAAATCTCTCACAGGGGTGGCTATAAAAACCTGACAAAGGTCCCAACCCTTCCCCACTTTACAAAAAAAATAAATTTGGGTGGAGTTTGTCTTTAAGCTGCAGCTTTGAGAGCATCATTTTGGTTTGGTAAGAATATCAGAGCATGGACTTATGGTAGAAAGTCATCAACACAAAATGGATGTGTACGGTATGTGAGTTGCAACAATATTTTTAAATAAAGCAAAAGATCTAAACAAAACACCTGGAATAATTTACTGCCTATGCGCACCGGAGTCAAGCTGGGTGTACGTGGATCAAAATCTGGCCAGTTCAGCAGGGACCAGCCAAATTTGGATCCATGTATGGCAACTTTCGTTGAACAGAAGTTGATCTACCAATCTACTTCTTTTCAACCTCCCTGGGGAATAGAATTAAAGGGGTTGTAAAGGTACAATTATTTTTCCTAAATAGCTTCCTTTACCTTAGTGCAGTCCTCCTTCACTTACCTCATTTTTCGATTTTGCTTTTAAATGTCCTTATTTCTTCTGAGAAATGCTCACTTCCTGTTCTTCTGGCTGTATCTCCACACAGTAATGCAAGGCTTTCTCCCTGGTGTGGAGTGTCATGCTCGCCCCCTCCCTTGGACTACAGGAGAGTCAGAACACTCTCTACGTTGCAGATAGAGAAAGGAGCTGTGTGTTAGTGGGCGTCCTGACTCTCCTGTAGTCCAAGGGAGGGGGCGAGCACAACACTCCACACCAGGGAGAAAGTCTTGCTTTACTATGTTGAGTTACAGACAGAAGAACAGGAAGTGAGAATTTCTCAGAAGAAATAAGGACATTTATAAGCAAAATCGAAGGATGAGGTAAGTGAAGGAGGACTGCACTAAGGTAAAGGAAGCTATTTAGGGACTTTTTTTTACCTTTACAACCCCTTTAAGTTGGCTTATTCTTACAATTGAAAACTAGGGGAGTTTTAGGGAACTGAACCATCAGCATGGGGGGACTGGAAAGTCCAATAATACACTTAACAAGTACGCTAATTGGCCAACAGTGTGTAGATACTCGACCATGACACCAACATGATCACGTTGGACAGGGGTCAAGTCCTGGGAAAAAAAGTGTGGGAACTCCCACCCAAGATCCACTCCCCCACCAAAAAAATTAAATGATACGCTCATATGCATAATAACTAAACCGCATGTTTTTTTTTTCCGATCCACTGTACCTTAGTAATCCTTTATGTTACTGTCTGATTCCTGTATATGGATTCATCGGGTAGTGTGCGGGTATTCCGTCACTTCCCCGATGCCGCAATGTCTCCTGGGAGCTTTTTTCATTGTTCCCAGGAGATATTGCGGAGGTCTGCGCAAGTTCTTTCTAAATCCTGCGATAACTCGCCTCAGACCTCCGCAATGTCTCCTGGAAAACAATGACAAAAGCTCCCAGGAGACATTGTGGCATCAAGGAAGTGACGGAATACCCGCACACTACCCGATTAATTCATATACAGGAATCGGACAGTAACAAAAAGGATTACTAAGGTTCGCCTGCCCCTGACAGTGACTCAAACTGGGCATCTATTATTTATATAGAGTTAACCCCCCACTGTGGCTATAACCAATAGTCTTCTTTCATCTGGGCAGGCTTTCCAAAAAATTGTAGTGTATGTCTGTGGGAATTGGTGCTCCTTCAGCCAAAAGAGCATTTGTGAGGTCAAGTACTGTTTAAGAAGTCCTGGGTCGCAAATTTGCATCCCAAAAACACTCAATAAGGCTGAGGTCATGGCTTTCTACAGGCCACTCAACCTCTTCCACAACTCCTCACCATATCTCTAAGGACCGAGCTTTGGGCACAGGGGCACAGTCAAGCTGGGAAAAAAAGGTACTTTCCCCAAATTGTTGCTAAAGGAAGTGCACCGATGAGGGAGCTCCGACACCTCATTGCTGGAGTGGAGGTTAGTACGATTCCACTTTAAAATGTCTTTCTATGTTGTAGCTTTCACAGTACACTTTACTGGAAGGACCTAAAAACTAACTTGAAGAAGTCTCCTTATAGGTTTAGTCATACTGTATATATTGCTAATTCACAAGCCATTGGTCACATACTAGTTTCAGCACAATGTGTGTTTTACGCAAATGTATACACTTCATGCATTTGCGATTATATTACAAATCTGCCGTGTCATGGGACAGCTATGTGTCATTATCTCTTCCTGAAGAACAAGTTTGTTTGTTTTCTGAAGAAATAATAAACCGTCTTAATTTTCAGCTGCTGTTATCTTCTATCAGCTTCTAACATTTCATTTCCTTGTCCTTTCCTTTCACTTTCAACGCCAGAAAATCCTATGAATTTGAAGATGTAATGCAGTCGTCAGAGAACGGACGGGTAGACTGGTACGCACAGACTAAGTTGGCCCTAACACGCACTTTATCTGAGGAGAACGTCTACGAGGACATTTTAGGTAGGATATTAATACCTCTTATTTTCAGTATAAGATTCAGAATACTAACAACTACCTACAAAGTCATCCGCAACTCTGCCCCCAGCTACATCGCTGACCTAGTCTCTAAATAGCAACCTAATAGTTCTCTTCATTATTCTCAAGACCTCCTTCTCTCTAGTTCTCTCATCACCTGCTCCCATGCTCGTCTCCAGGACTTTTCCAGAGCCTCTCCAAGCCTATGGAACTCCTTACCCCAATCTGTCCATCTATCTCCTTCTCTATTAACTTTTAGAGGATCCCTGAAAACCCTCTTCTTCAGAGAAGCCTATCCTACTCACACTTAACAACTGTATATTCATTTAATTTTGTCCATCTGAGCATCCCCCACAGCTACTACCCTTTGTTCCACTTGACCCTCCCTTCTAGATTGTAGGCTCTAATGAGCAGGGACCCCTGATCCCTCCTGTATTGAATTGTATTGTAATTGTAATGTCTTCCATGATGTTGTAAAGCACTGCGCAAACTGTTGGCGCCATATAAATCCTGTATAATAATTATATCAAAGCCACTCTATTTAAAAAAAAAAAAGCAATGTTTCAGCTTGGTAGTTAACAGCATAAGCTTCCGTTTACATTGCACAGCGCATATGAACTCCTTCTTTTGATGCATTTCTTTCATTGATTAAAGGGGTTGTAAAGGTAAAAGCTTTTTCACCTTAATGCATTCTATGCATTAAGATGAAAAAGCATCTGTGGATTAACGGCCCCCTGAGCCAACCGCTTACTTATCTGACCCCTCGAAAGTCCCACGCTGTGAACGTGCAGGCTTCTCGGCTCATTCATTGGTTGATTGAAAGCAGCGCAGCCATTGGCTCACGCTGATGTCAATCACATCTAATGGCGTGACGCGGCAGGGGGCAGGATCAAGTGATATACAGTGAGTATACAGTAACATGTCTGTTATTTTTATTTTTGTTATCTTTAGTGTTCCTTTAAGCTTAGCGGTGGGTTGTGCAGTACAGTACCTATAAAATTTATGGTGGACCGATCGCAGAGTGTGGCATCTACTTCCTTGAACCTGATACAATTTTAATGGAGTCTAATCTGCGCCATGAAACCTTTGCTTACTCTCATGGTTTCCATTTTGAGCCTTTCCAGATCTCCTTCAAAAATTGGTTTGTTATGTAATCTGTGGACTTTTTCTGAAAGGCTCAATAGCTGAATTTTACATTTTTGTAGAAAACAATGGCTGTCCGCTGAGAAATTTAAACAGAAAGAGAGAGACAGCATCCCATTACAACTCTGAAACCAAAGTAAATAGAATCAAGCCCGAACCTAGGTCCTCTTGGGATATTGTCTAAACAGGAATTTATTGTATCCAGCACTTGGCTGGCTCTTGTTAAACCTCCTGCCTTCAAAACAACATTTCCCCTTCCTGCCTCTCTATGGGCATGTAGACCCAGAGATTTATGTGCGGGAACTGAGTTTACATCCATAAATTTACCTATATAAAGGGCATGGGGGGTTGTAATGCTATGGCAAGAAGCCCCAAATATAAAGGATATCTTGCCTGGTTTGATGTGAATGGTTTGACCATACTGATCTCCAGGCGGATATCAAAAACACAATTATGCAGCTCTGTAAGGGTCCTTTCACAGGTCCGTTCCGTTCGTCCGTTTTTTGGACGTCCGGTAACGGACCTCAACGCTTCCCTATGGGAGCGGATCCGTTAGCGGATGATGCATCCGCTAACGTCCGCTAGATCCGCATCCGTTTTTGCGGACGGAAGAATGCCCTATTTTTCTTCCGTCCGCCCAAACGGATCGGATGCAAACGGACAGACGGTCCGTTTCCATCCGACTCCCCATAGGGGAGAGCGGAGGAGAGACAGGGCGGTCCCTGCACAGTGTGCGGGGACCGCCCCGTCCGCCGACAGCTGAGCGGAGACCCCCCCGCTGAGCTGACGGACACACGGAGCGGACCGAAAAACGGTCCGCTTCGTGTGAAAGGACCCTAAGAAAGAAAGTTACCGCTCCAGGTGGATGGTGTTAGGATGATCAGTATGGTCTCAGGAGATCAAGGGTGCTGGCAATTCACAAGGCAACAAATGGAAAAAGAAAATATGGACAGCCGCACTCCAAAAACTTTAATGGCTGTCTTTAACCACTGAACCCCCGGACCATATTGCTGCCCAATGACCAGAGCACTTTTTGCAATTCGGCACTGCGTTGATTTAACTGACAATAGCGCGGTCGTGTGACGTGGCTCCCAAACAAAATTGGCGTCCTTTTTTTCCCACAAATAGAGCTTTTTTTTGGTGGTATTTGATCATTTCTGCGGTTTTTATTTTTTGCGCTATAAACAAAAATAGGAAAAATGCACTACAAGTCACAGCACACAACACGGGAGTAAAACAGCTGACGCGTTTCGCACTATAAATTAGTGCTTAATCATAGCTATGATAAAGCACTAACTTATAGTGCAAAACGCGTCAGCTGTTTTACTCCCGTGTTGTGTGCTGTGACTTGTAGTGCATTTTTCCTTTTTTTTTAATAAAGACAACCATCAAGGTTTTTTGGAGTGTGGCCGTCCATATTTTCTTTTTCCATATGCAGCTCTGTACTCATGAATACATTGATAAAGGTTCAGCTGAACTTTTGCAAAAATGAAATACGGTAAATGCACCCATATTGGTAATATAAACAATGTGATCACAATGTGATGTGTAGAGCATTGGAACTGTGCATTGCGGGTCCTGCAAAGTCTTCCCTGAGCCCCTAGTTGATACAGAGGTACAGTCTTTCACTTCCACGAGTCCCTCTGCCACAGCAGAAGATGAGACATGTAGTATTTCCATTCACAGATCCCTGTAAATGGATCTGTGACTGGATGACACAGTTGTGCAGGTGGAGACATGCAAGCTGCACTAAATTACAAAAATTAACAAGACACCCCAGGGAGAAGCCGCCCACATTTTATGTATAGGATTGGGGGGATTGTGACTATGTTCCATTAAACATCCTAATAGTTGTAACATAAAATATGGTCACAAAGGTAGACTATACTTCAATTGTATTTTAATTTTTTCTGTAAGCAGTCTCAGTTCCTAAATTTAACTTAGTACAGAGGCAGACTGACAACTCATGGGGCCCCCGGGCAATAGAAGACTATGGGGCCCCCCGGCTTACAGATGGCCACCACGCCAGGAGGCAGTGCAGAGGTGGGGCAGCTAAAATCTCTGGATTTTCACATCAAAAGCATGTCAGTTTCGGACATATCAGGGACAAATGTAAAAAAAACACAGATGTTTACATACTGTCCCTGGTTTTACTGAGCCTGGCAACCCTGATGGGGCCCCCTAGTGGCATGGGGCCCTCGGGCAGTGCCCGAGTAACTCAATGGTCAGTCTGCCCCTGACTTAGTATAAGGCTTTTATGTTACCTGTAAAACAAAGCTCAGACTAGAAATAGAAGAAGCAGCACAAGGAGCCAGTCAGCTGTGATGCCGTGCCGATTAGAGGAAAGAGCAGAGTCACAGAGAGATGAGCTCATCAGTCTGTTACTTCTCTTTTCACTGCCCAGTCACAGACTGGGAGAGGGACAAGACCTGTAAGCCTCTGTTCACACTGTAGCAAAATCAGATCAGGACTGTGTGGCAGTGTTGTATAAGTCCCAGAACCAGATTGTGGACCTAAAATGCAACTTTGGATCTCTGCTCAGGATTCCCAAGTCCTATTCGGTGGGTTCCACTGATGAGTGCAGACTGGAACCGCGTCTGTCCCAGCTCAAAGCATACTATACTGGCATAGAAAATGTTCCGGTGACCAGACCATGCCAAGTCATATTTCGGAGAAATGGTAGCAGCCTCAACTCACTCTGTCTAGGAAATGCCCTCTTATACGGTTCACTCGTCGGGGGCGTGTCCTAGACAGAGTGAGCTGAGGCAACTACCATCTCTTTAAAGTATAGTCTGGTATGATGTGCCATCCCAGAACTAGATTAACAGAAACAGAAACTCGTTTTCAGCTGAGAGTGGGCTGAAATCTGATCTCTGCTGACGTCACAAAGTCGCTCCAGGCTCAATGTCATTATGACCATAGAGTTGGGATCCGCCCAGATCCCTGGAAGGGGGCACCCGGCTCAGCTTCTCAGTGAGCCGCTGAGAGCTTATTGAGTGTGCCCCCCTGTCCTGTCGCTGCTTATTTGTGTAACAATATCAGAAATGGGTTAAGACTAATTACTGAACAAATATACACAAAACCTAGGACCACTCCTTGTACCTGAAAGCTTCGGAAGTTGCGATATGACGTGGAACCACATACTGTAGGTGTAATATGCAGAGTGTACCCCTGTGTATAAGATCTAATTCAAACACTTCCAAACATTTCAGAAATATTTCACAAACCCAAGTAAGAAGCAAATCATAAATGTCTATGTACACTGACCCAATAAAATCAGTGGGGAACCAATAGAGCCCGGAGCCTGGGGTACAAATAAACTAACACTGGTGGATGGAGTCGTTTCCCAGCTCTTACAGTATAGGCTCCGTATTTAATAATTGAAAAACTTGTGTGTATGGCCTCACAGAGAAGGAGGGCCATCTGAATAAACAACGCACACACATTTTATTTTTATCCACAGTAACAGAGGATAAGACTGATGAGAAGCACTGATAGCACTCAGACACTGACAGCAGATACACAATCACCCCCCCAGGGCTGGCAGTCTCTGGCAGGGGTCTAATGAATGCCAAGAATGCTCTGTTTTGACCTGGGTGAATATCTTTCATTCCATTTAACTGTTTAGTTTACCTCATCTTTCTGAACAAATTGAGAATGAGTATCTAGTCATGGAAACAACAAAACATGTCAACATTATTTTGGATGAAGTGAGGAAGGTTTAAAGCTGCACCCTGAACAGATATAAATGAGACAAGAAATTTGTCTTTTCTTCCTGTTCACTAGAAAATAGATTTTTCCCTTGTGAATGTCAGACAGGACAGTGGCCCATGACACCCAGAGACTTTTGAGGGATGCGGGGTGCTCCTGTGCCAGCGTCACCAATGTCTAGGGTCACCTTATGTCCAATAGGGGCATAGGGTGACTGAGAAATTATATCATAAATTACATGAGATGGGACATTACTGATAAATCATGCAATGCAGGATATATTATAATATTACAGTTTGGTTAATGTTGACGCACAACCGGTCAATAGTGACTCATTCCCTGTGTAACAGGCTGTTGAGATGCTAATTGAGTCTGCTTCTGTAAGACATTTCATTGTGTGATAACACTGTTTAAAGCCCATTGATGATCAGGTGTGAATACCTTTTTGTCAGAGACAGAAGTCTGTCTAAGATGTGGATTGAGGGGAACTAATTGTGTGATGCTGTTTTGTGTGAATTCTATTGATATAGATGTGACTTGTCAACTGTAGTAATTAACTCCTGTAATTCGGAGCCCGAACGTCTGAAATAGGAATGTGTATTCTGCATGTGAATAGCTGTTGTCAGAGACAGGACGTCTGGGGGATAATTAACTCACATCAATGTCATTAACTAAAAGAATGTGATTGAAGCCCCACTGTGTGATGAGGGGGGTGGAGAGTTTTTTTGTTCCTTTGATAACTGTGACATTTTTGTAACTGTATAAGAACCAGCTGAGTTGACCATTAAAACGTTCATTCATTTGAAACCAGAGAGAACGGAGCTTGTCTCGTCTTAATTCTGGGGAATGGATCGTGTCTACATGGGTTGTCGGACTGTTGGCTAAGCTGTCGTGGTTGGGGCGATGGAATGAATATCGTAAACGGTGGTGACCATTACATCTTCCTTTTTTGGTACTCTTCTACCTTAGTTTTAAAGCGGAGGTCCGGTGGTAAAATTGTATTTATTTTTTTAAAGTCAGCAGCTACAAACACTGTAGCTTCTGACTTTTAATAAGCACACTTACCTGTCCAGGTTGCCCGCGATGTCGGCCGCCCGAGGCAGATCTGTCCCTCGGACCGTGTCCCAGCACCGCCATCCTCACTAAGGGAAACAAGCAGTGAAGCCTTACGGCATGGGTCTTCAAACTATGGCCCTCCAGTTTTTCAGTAACTACAATTCCCATCATGCCTAGTCATGTCTGTGAATGTCAGTCTATTACAATGCCTCATGGGATGTGTAGTTCTACAACAGCTGGAGGGCCGTAGTTTGAGGATCCCTGCTTTACGGCTTCACTGCCCGTTTCCTACTGCGCATTCGCAAGCTGTGCAGCTATTTGTGAATGGGAACACCGTCATGTGTGTCCCAGAAGGCAGCGCACCTCTATTTCCTAAGAGCCAGCGCAAGACATCAGTGCTGAATAGGAAGAGGCAGATTAGGACTATCTGCCTAGTAACAGCAATTTCTGGTAAGTATAAAAAAAATACAAATTTGAGCCTTTTTAGCAATTTTTTTTTTAGGGTGGACCTCCATTTTAATTATGGAGAAGACGGTGGGAGATTTCAGACTTTAGCAATTATCTCCATTCTGGAGTCCCTGGGAGAGATAGGAAGCTAGCAGATGATGGCGCCTGCCAAAATCTACCCCTAACAGAAACCCCAGTTTGGGGTGGAGCCAGCATTTAAAGGAATAAAAACATGTTAGAAATATTAGATGGAAGTTTTGGGAAAGTTTCCCTTTAACCCGTTCTTCCTTCTACTCATCAAGCAGTAGTTGCATTCATCCACTCTTTCCCGTAACATGAATAAGGAAGTCTTGGCTTTCTGTTTCACATAATTGTAATTATGGGGTGATTACCGTAAAGCATCCAAATGTTTAATTCATTATGCAAAACCGAACGGCTTGTCAAACTAGCCAGACTGCAAAGTAACAAGGTAGCAGGTAGTAGTGTTTTTTTTTTTTTTTCCATCAAAGTTTATTAAGAGAAGTGAATGTACAAGTACAAGAGTGAATTACATCATATACAAAACTTGAACAGCTGATGCAATGTTGGAATAGGAATAAGGAATTCAGACCATGTAATTCAAAACAATAGAACAAGGTAGGGGGAGCAGCAAGGTAAGTAGTGTTTTAGCATTCTTGGTGTTCAGTCCTGGAGACCTGGGTTCAGTTCCCATCACTCTCTGTCTAGAATCTGTAAGCTGTTGGGTTTTTGTGGGTTTCCTCCCACAAAGTACAAATAACCACTTAAGACCCGGACCAATATGCAGGCTAAAGACCCAAGGTGTTTTTACAATTTGTCAGTGCGCTGCTTTAACTGGTAATTGCGCGGTCATGCAATGTTCTACCGAAACGAAATTTGCGTCCTTTTCTTCCCACAAATAGAGCTTTCTTTTGATGGTATTTGATTGCCTCTGCGATTTTTATTTTTTGCGATATAAACGGAAAAAGACCGAAAATTTTGAAAAAAAAAGATTTTTCTTATAACAACAAGTAAAAAATATCGAATAAACTAAATTTTAGTCAAACATTTAGGCCAAAATGTATTCAGCCACATGTCTTTAGTAAAAAAAATCGCAATAAGCGTATATTTATTGGTTTTCGCAAAAGTTATAGCGTCTACAAACTAGGGTACATTTTCTGGAATTTACACAGCTTTTATTTTATGACTGTCCATCTCATTTCTTGAGGTGCTAAAATGGCAGGGCAGTACAAAACCCCCCAAATGACCCCATTTTGGAAAGTAGACACCCCAAGGAAACTGCTGAGAGGCATGTTGAGTCCATTGAATATTTTTTTTTTTGGTCCCAAGTCATTGAATAATGACCAAAAAAAATTAAAATAAAAAATGTTTACAAAAAGTTGTCACTAAATGATATATTGCTCACACATGATATGGTTATATGTGGAATTGCACCCCAAAATACATTCTGCTGCTTCTCCTGAGTATGGGGATACCACATGTTTGGGACTTTTTGGGAGCTTAGCCGCATACGGGACCCCAAAAACCAAGCACCGCCTTCAGCATTTCTAAGGGCGCAAATTTTTGATTTCACTCCTCACTACCTATCACAGTTTCGAAGGCCATAAAATGCCAAAATAGCACAAAACCCCCCAAATGACCCCATTTTGGAAAGTAGACACCCCAAGGAAACTGCTAAGAGGCATGTTGAGTCCATTGAATATTTTTTTTTTTGGTCCCAAGTCATTGAATAATGACCAAAAAAAAAAAATTACAAAACGTTGTCACTAAATGATATATTTCTCACACATGCCATGGGCATATGTGGAATTGCACCCCAAAATACATTCTGCTGCTTCTCCTGAGTACGGGGATACCACATGTGTGGGACTTTTTGGGAGCCTAGCCGCGTACGGGGCCCCGAAAACCAATCACCGCCTCAGGCTTTCTAAGGGCATACATTTTTGATTTCACTCCTCACTACCTATCACAGTTTTGAAGGCCATAAAATGCCAAGATGGCACACAACCCCCCCAAATGACCCCATTTTGGAAAGAAGACACCCCAAGCTATTTGCTGAGAGGCATGTTGAGTCCATGGAATATTTTTTTTTTTGGTCCCAAGTCATTGAATAATGACCAAAAAAAAATAATTACAAAACGTTGTCACTAAATTATATATTTCTCACACATGCCATGGGCATATGTGGAATTGCACCCCAAAATACATTCTGCTGCTTCTCCTGAGTACGGGGATACCACATGTGTGGGACTTTTTGGGAGCCTAGCCGCGTACGGGGCCCCGAAAACCAATCACCGCCTCAGGCTTTCTAAGGGCATACATTTTTGATTTCACTCCTCACTACCTATCACAGTTTTGAAGGCCATAAAATGCCAAGATGGCACACAACCCCCCCAAATGACCCCATTTTGGAAAGAAGACACCCCAAGCTATTTGCTGAGAGGCATGTTGAGTCCATGGAATATTTTTTTTTTTGGTCCCAAGTCATTGAATAATGACCAAAAAAAAAAAATTACAAAACTTTGTCACTAAATGATATATTTCTCACACATGCCATGGGCATATGTGGAATTGCACCCCAAAATACATTCTGCTGCTTCTCCTGAGTACAGGGATACCACATGTGTGGGACTTTTTGGGAGCCTATCCGCGTACGGGGCCCCGAAATCCAAGCACTGCCTTCAAGATTTGTGTGAGTGAAATCAAAAATTTATGTCCTTAGAAATCTTGAAGGCGGTGATTGGTTTTCGGGGTCTCATACGCGGCTAGGCTCCCAAAAAGTCCCACACATGTGGTATCCCCGTACTCAGGAGAAGCAGCAGAATGTATTTTGGGGTGCAATTCCACATATAACCATGGCATGTGTGAGAAATATATCATTTAGTGACAATGTTTTGTACATTTTTTTTTTTTATTTTTTTTTTTGGTCATTATTCAATCACTTGGGGCAAAAAAAAAAATATTCCATGGACTCAATATGCCTCTTAACAAATAGCTTGGGGTGTCTACTTTCCAAAATGGGGTCATTTGGGGGGGTTTTGTGCCATTTTGGCATTTTATGGCCTTCGAAACTGTGATAGGTAGTGCGGAGTGAAATCAAAAATTTGCGTCCTTAGAAATGCTGAAGCCGGTGCTTGGTTTTCGGGGTCCCGTACGCGGCTAGGCTCCCAAAAAGTCCCACACATGTGGTATCCCCATACTCAGGAGAAGCAGCAGAATGTATTTTAGGGTGCAACTCCACATATAACCATGGCATGTGTGAGCAATATATCATTTAGTGGCAAATTTTTTATTTTTTATTTATTTTTTTGTCATTATTCAATCACTTTGGACAAAAAAAAAAAATCTATGGACTCAACATGCCTCTCAGTAGTTTCCTTGGGGTGTCTACTTTCCAAAATGGGGTCATTTGGGTTTTTTTTTGTGCTATTTTGACATTTTATGGCCTTCGAAACTGTGATAGGTAGTGAGGAGTGAATTTATATATGCCGAAGCATGGGGGCATCCTCCCGCAAAAAAGTTATGCCGCGTACACACGGTCGGACTTTTCTATGCCGCGTACACACGGTCGGACTTTTCTATGCCGTGTACACATGGTCAGACTTCTCCACGGGTAAGGCCTCCGTAGGTGGGTCAACCGTATGTACGCGGCATTAGGAGCAAAATCGCTCCTCCGCCCCTAATGCCCCCATGCTTCGGCATATATGCTCTTTTTTGGACTGTGGTGGTGAAATCACCTCCTACAGCGTTGGAGTCGCAGCTTTATATATATCGTGGGAGCAAACGCTGTTGCTGTCACGCTAAATAAATCCGCGCTGCAACTGAATGGCGTACCTGCTAAGCAAATGATGGTTAACATTAAAACAAAGTAACATTACAGTATAACAGTAAGATCATACCATACCTGCAAAGCAAATACCAATAAAAAAAACATTTTTTTTAACGCAACCTGTGCCTAATATATATATATATATATATATATATATATATATATATATATGCCGAAGCATGGGGGCATCCTCCCGCAAAAAAGTTATGCCGCGTACACACGGTTGGACTTTTCTATGCCGTGTACACATGGTCAGACTTTTCTATGCCGTGTACACATGATCAGACTTTTCCACGGGAAAGCCTCCGTAGGAATGTCAACCGTATGTACGCGGCATTAGGAGCAAAATCGCTCCTCCACCCCTAGTGCCCCCATGCTTCGGCATATATGCTCTTTTTTTAACTGTGGTGGTGAAATCACCTCCTACAGCACTGGAGTCACGGCTTTATATATCGTGGGAGCAAACGCCGTTGCTGTCAAGATAAATAAGTCCGCGCAACAGCTGAATGGCGTACCTGAAAACAGTAAAGTAAATTACTTACCTGAAAAGCAAGCATGAAAAAACAAAACAATAAAACTTTGCAGAATAAAATAGAGTAAAAAAGAGCAGAACAATAGAGAGAGAATAGAGAGGGAGAGAACAATAAAAACGACAACTATTTTTGTTTTTTTTATTTTATATTTTTTTTTGTGTTTTACTTTTAACTTTTTTTTTACACTTTTTTTTGTAACTGTAACTGTTTAACTTTTCGGTTCCAGGTTTGGGTCTCTCAAAATGCGATGGCATCTTGGGAGACCCTGTGTACGTGTGCCTAGCCTGTGATATGTTTTGCCCTACGCTAATACTTCACTAGTGTGTGGAAGCGTTCAAAACATTTGCCAATACAAAGACCAGGATCGGCAGGACATCGGGGACAAAAATAACGGGTGTCACACCTAAATCCGCGCTTGCTACAGACACGACATCTTCTTTGGGGGGCTCGTTGGGTAGGGGTACTCTCGAGGGCATATATAAAATGCCTCTCATGCAGTCGGCTTACTGCATTTGGTAGGGGATGGTGAGGTGGCAAACCTCCTGGATACAGGAGTCCGTTGATGATATCCTTCTGGAATTGGAGGAAGGATCCATTCTGTCCTGAAGTTTTGTATAAGACAAAAGCATTCAGCAAAGTCAATTGGAATAAATGTAGAGACACTTTTTTGTACCAGCGTCTCGATTTACGGGCAATATGATACGGCGCCATCAACTGGTCGTTGAGGTCCACCCCTCCCATATTTTGGTTATATTCGTGGACACAGAGGGGTTTCTCCACAACACCAGTCGCCGTACGAATTTTTACTGTCGTGTCTGCGTGAAGGGTGGTAAGAAGGAAAACATTCTTATTGTCCCGCCACTTCACAGCGAGCAAATTATTACATCTGCAGCAGGCTCTCGCCCCCAGCTTTATACGGGCATCTACAAGCCGCTGGGGAAAGCCCCGGCGATTAGGTCGCACGGTGCCACATGCTCCAATCTGATGATCAAACAAGTGACTAAAAAGTGGCACGCTGCTGTAATAATTGTCCACATACAAGTGGTACCCCTTTCCGAATAAGGGTGACACCAAGTCCCAGACAATCTTGCCAGCGCTCCCCATGTAATCTGGGCATCCTTCCGGCTCTACGTGACTATCTTTGCCCTCATAAACCCTAAAGCTCCATGTGTAGCCTGTTGCCCTGTCACAGAGCTTATAGAGCTTGACCCCGTATCTGGCACGCTTGCTGGGAAGGAACTGCTTGAAAGACAAGCGGCCAGCAAATTTAACCAGGGACTCGTCAACGCAGACAACTTGCTGGGGATTAAACAAGGCTGCATAACGTTCGTTGAAATGGTTTATGAGGGGCCGAATTTTGTAGAGCCGGTCAAATTCAGGGTCTCCACGTGGACGACAGAGTGCATTGTCGCTGAAATGCAGGAACCGCAGGATCATCTCGTATCGTTTCCTGGCCATGTGAACAGAGAATATGGGCATTTGGTCAATTGGCTCTGTGGACCAATACATGCGCAATTGAGGAAATTTGTGTATGCCCATATTGAGGGTAAGGCCCAGAAAGGTCTTAAATTCGGAAACCTCAAGAGGTTTCCATTCTTTGGCAAGGAGGGTCTGGGGATTAGCGGCGATGTAGGTACCAGCATATAAATTAGTCTGGTCCACAATAGATCTATAGAGATCTTCTGTGAAATACAGCGAATAAAAATCAAGTGGCATAAAATTCGCTGTATCCACCTGAATTCCGGGTTTGCCAGTGAATGGGGGAAGTACGGGTGCTGCAGAAGTGGTGGGGACCCAATCAGGATAGGCGAATTCTGCAGGAAGGGCACTATGGGCACGACGGGCCTGTCTTTGTTTTCTTCTTGGTGGCAGCGGGTCACTACTTGTGCTTGCCACCTCGCCAGCTTGAACTGCACTTATGGGACTCGCCACGTCACCACGTGATACTGCAGTGCTGGATGAACGACCAGGGTGTACTAGGCCGCTGGTGCTTGCCAATCCACCAAAAGGAATAGCGGCGCTAGTACTCGCTCTCTGCTCCATACAAGGGTCCTGCGGTTCTTGCTCCTCAACAACCTTAGAACGGGGTCGGGTGCGCCTGGCCTTAGCAGGGACCACTACTCCGTCGTCCGAGCTATCTGACATGGAGCCGCTGTCGTAAACAGGATCATATTCTGAGCCCGAATCTGTCAGATGCGTGACCTCCTCATCATCATCTGACGACATGCACATGAACCTAACAGCCTCTTCACCACTGTACATCCGCTTTGCCATTTTGGGCTCTAAATTTAGTTGTAGACTGGTGATGATTCACGGGTAAAAAAAGCACCTGGCTATAGAAAGGCAAATGTAGAAAACGCTTCAAAAAAACTGTTAGCGATCGCAGGGATCAGGCCTGTCTCTGCGAACGCTGCAGTTGTGTGTGATGTGTTTTTGAAGTGACAGTGATCGATCGATACTGCACTTGTGTGGGTTGGGCTGGGCAGAGGGGCAAAACGCAAGTGCTAGCGGGTATCTGGACTGATTCCGCTAACAATGCGTTTTTGGGTACCCTAAACTGCTGGGTACGCTAGTATAGATCTGATCAGATCAGGTATAGATCTGTTCAGATACTATACCACTAAGGGGGGTGTATGCTTTGCGAGTGGGTGTAAGCGTTACTGGCACTAACCGAACACTGCCTGGGGCGATGCACACCCTAACTGGCGCTAAAATTTAATTTAAATCACCCGCCGGGCGATCAGGGGGTTAAACCTTTATTGGGTAATATACGGCGGGTGCGCTGATGCTATAAACAGCAAACTAAGTAACCAGCGTCAACCGTAACACTTATACGGTGATCACTGGTGAAAGGGTTAACTAAGGGGCAATCAGGGGGTTAAAACCTTTGTATGGTAATATATGGGGGTACCTAAAGCTTTCTAAAAACCTAAATAACGAACTGGCTAACCTGCGTCACCAGTGACACTTATATGGTGATCACTGGTGAAAGGGTTAACTCTAGGGGCAATCAGGGGTTAAAAACTTTATTTATGGGGGTACCTAGCGCTATATAAACCTGGCGGCGAACCTCAAAAAAAACTAACTGCCTAGCGGCAACAGTGACACTAATACAGCGATCAGAAAATCGATCGCTTAGTGACACTGGCAATAGGGGGTGAAAGGGTTAACTAGGGCAGTGATCAAGGGGTTAAACCTTTATTAGGGGGGGGTAGGGGGCTACCCTAGACCTAAAGGGGGCTAAGACTAACTGCCCTGACACTTTTTACTGCAACACTGACACTAAATGCAGTTATCAGAAATAAATGATAACTGTATTCAGTAAAACAATGTTACAGTGGACTGGGGGGGGGCGATCGGCGGTGACAGGAAGGGGTTAAGTGTGCCTATGTGTACCTGTGTCAGTGTACTGTTAGGTGCAACTTACTGTGTGATGTGTTCTCTCCTCGGCGTCGGACGAAAAGACCGACACGAGGAGGAACACAGCACTTCCCTCTTCCTGTGTTTACACTTAGCACAGGAAGAGGCTGGCGGGCGCGCGCATTGGCTGGGAGCGATCGCGAGGGGGTGGCTGAAAACGAGTAGCCGCCCCCTCATCCCGGATCGCTCCCGGAGCTGAAGGAACCGCCGCATGTACGGGGGGGGGGTCCGATCGGACCCCCGAACCCCCTCAAGGCACCAACGTATATATACGTTGATGTGCCTGTCGGTGCCATTCTGCCGACGTAAATGTACATGCGGCGGTCCTTAACTGGATAATGATTCTGTTTAAATGCTTCTGTTTAAATGTATTCAAGTGACTCTCTTTCCAAAAAGAAGACAACATTTTAGGGTGAGTAAATTGATAATTTTGTTGCCATGGTTTTAGTCGTAGTTTAGTCATCTGAATTGTTTTACATTTTTAATTGTATTTTAGTAGACTAAAATCTCCAGTACATTTTAGTTTACTAAAATTATTTTAGTTGACTAAAATCTAATGGGTTTAGTTAAATTGCAATGCCTAATTTAAGCATCTCTCTAGAATTGCCAAACTCATTGTATTCTTCTGGAGTAAAAATCTAAAAAACATGTTATCATTTATGGTATTAAAGGGGTTGTAAAGACAAAAATATTTTCCTCTTAAATTAAAGTCTGACAGTAGCTGATAAAGTAAAAAGTAATGTTTTGCATTATAACTAGTTTAATACCTGTTGAAATCAAGCTGTTTTATTCACCTCCGTCACTCCTGACTTCCTGGTTTGCGGTGCGCATTCATTCTTGCTACATCACGGCCTAATGGCAACTACAGTTCCCATTAGGCTTAGCCTCCATGCCTGTGAGGGATAAGAGAGCATCTTCACGCAGGGCTGTAGTCATAGGGAGGGGATGAGCACATTCTGATTTCCACCATGCAAAACAGCTCAGATGCTGGTGGAAAGCAAGAAGAGGAGAGAAAGGAAATGGCATTTTCAAACCTGGATTAGGCCCCTTTCACATTGAGGCGTTTTTCATGCGGTACAGCGCTAAAAATAGCGCTGCTATACCGCATGAAAAATCATGCCCTGTAGTGTTCAATGTGAAAGCCCGAAGGCTTTCACACTGAAGCGGTGCGCTAGCAGGAACGCTCCAAAAGTCCTGCTAGCCGCATCTTTACCGCGGTATAGGAGCGGTGTGTTCACCGCTCCTATAGCGCGCCTTCCCATTGGAATCAATGGGAAACCGCGGTAATAGCGCGGTAATACCGCCCGCAACGCGGGCGGTATTAACCCTTTTTCGGCCGCTAGCGGGGGTTAAAACCTCACCGCTAGCGCCCGAATATCGCGGTAAACACGACGGTATAGCGGCGCTACAAATAGCGCGGCTATACCGTCACCGCGGCTCCACGCCTCAATGTGAAAGGGGCCTTACTGTATTTTGGAGGTCAAAAGGAAAAACGAGGTAAGTGATATTTAAATGCTCTAGCTTACAGCAATCAATTGATCTAATAAAAAATGAACCTTTAGTGTTCCTTTAAGGTTTGAACATGCTCTACAGACGCAGATTTAGCGGTTGTGATATATAAAGTGTTATATAAAGTGTTAATTGTTACATCAAATTTCGAGTTCCTTTTAGTCATAGTCTTTTGACTAAAATGACATTTTAGTTTTAGTCGTATTTTAGTCATAAGAATTGTTTTAGTTGTATTTTAGTTATCTGAACTGTTTTAGATTTAGTCGTATTTTAGTAGACTAAAATAGTATTAATTTATTTGACTAAAACATTTTTGTGTCAAAGAAATGAACACTGCTTGGCATGTGTGTTTATGTGAGCTTGGTGATAACGTTGGAAGCTCCTCTAGGCTCAGTGACTGATAGGGAATGATCTGTGTACTTTACATATCTTTGTGGATTGTTCCTGACTTGGACATGCAGAAATATGCTGGCATCTGTAGTTCCTCCTTTCTAGAGATCACAAGTTAGATGTTACATAAGTAAGCCAATTGATTGTCATTGGTTGCACTGCTGTCTTACATCCTGTTTTGCATTAATTACAGCTGACTCAAATTTTCCATTACCACAGCTATAGGGCACTTGCGTGCTACAAACTTGCTGTTTACATGAAGAAAAGCATTAAAATATGTAACTTTTTAATCATGAATTTAAAAAAGCTTGCAGAAGTGTGCAGTTCTGTATTCATTTGTATATGATATGTTCATAAAGAAAAAATGTGAACGCATATTTGTAACTGAATTAAAAAGGCATCTTCTAAGAATCGATCCTGAATTTTGAATAACATTCAGACCGATTTTCAGTGGCGACTGGTGCTCAAAATATTTTGGGGGGCGCAAACAAACTGAAAAAAAAAAACATAAATTGCCGCCACTGTGCCCATTAACCACTTAAGACCCGCATCTTTAGTCAGCTAAAGGACCTGGCCAGGTGTTGCGATTCGGCACTGCGTCAATTTAACAGACAATTGCACGGTCTTGCGACGTGGCTCCCAAACAAAATTGGCGTCCTTTTTTTCCCACATATAGAGCTTTCTTTTGGTGGTATTTGATCACCTCTGCGGTTTTTATTTTTTGCGCTATAAACAAAGATAGAGCGTCAATTTTGAAAAAAATTCAATATTTGTTACTTTTTGCTATAATAAATATCCCCCAAAAATATATACAAAAAAAAAAAATGTTCCTCAGTTTAGGCCGATACGTATTCTTCTACTTATTTTTGGTAAAAAAAATGCAATAAGCGGTTATCAGTTGGTTTTTGTGCAAAATTTATAGTGTTTACAAAATAGGGGATAGTTTTATTGCATTTTTATGAATTATTATTTTTTTACTACTAATTGCGGCGATCAGCAATTTTTTTTCGTGACTGCGACATTATGGCAGACACTTTGTACAATTTTGACACATTTTTGGTACAATTGTAATTTTCACAGCAAAAAGTATATTTAAATTGCATTGTTTATTGTGAAATTAACATTTGCAGTTTGGGAGTTAACCACAAGGAGGCGCTGAAGGGGTTATGTGTTCCCTAATGTGTGTTTACAACTGTGTGGGGGTGTGGCTCTAGGTGTGACGTCATCGTTTGTGTCTCCCTATAAAAGGGACACACGGCTCTCACCGTTCTTCAGCTCCGGGGACCGATCGCTGGACTCCAGCGGCTATTGGGTCCGCGAGTCCCCCGGTCCCAGAGCTTCAGACCGGGTCGCGGGAGTGCGCTGCAGGCGCGCCCGCGACCCACAGCTGGGTACTAGTAGAGGACGTACATGTGCCCAGCCGTGCCATTCTGCCGACGTATATGTGCCGGAAGCGGTCCTTAAGTGGTTAAACGCAGTCACCAAATGCAGCCAGTTTTCCCTCAAATGCAGCCAGTTTCCTATCAAATGCAGCCAGTTTCCTATCAAATGCAGCCAGTTTCCCCTCAAATGCAGCCAGTGTCCTCTCAAATGCAGCCAGTGTCCTCTCAAATGCAGCCAGTGTCCTCTCAAATGCAGCCAGTTTCCCCCCAAATGCAGCCAGTTTCCCCCCAAATGCAGCCAGTTTCCCCTCAAATGCAGCCAGTTTCCCCTCAAATGCAGCCAGTTTCCCCCCAAATGCAGCCAGTTTCCCCCCAAATGCAGCCAGTTTCCCCTCAAATGCAGCCAGTTTCCCCCCAAATGCAGCCAGTTTCCCCCCAAATGCAGCCAGTTTCCCCTCAAATGCAGCCAGTTTCCCCCCAAATGCAGCCAGTTTCCTCTCAAATGCCACCAGTTTGTCCCCAAGTGCTGCCAGTTTGTCCCCAAATGCAGCCAGTTTCCCCTCAAATGCAGCCAGTGTCACTCCAAGAGACACCACAACGTTGCAAGGCTCCCTGCAAAGCTACTAGCATTTTTTTATAGCTTTTATCAGCTTCAGTGTGCATGGAGCCTTTTTCAGTGTAGCTTTTATCAGCTTTTTTTTTTTTTTTTTACGGCGTTCGGAAAAAAGCCAATAAACTCCAAAGCTCATTAACACTGAAAAACGCCCAGGTGTGCATGGGCACATAGACTAACATAGAGTTCAGTTTATGGGCTTTAAAAAAAAAAAGCCTAATGGCCCATACACACGATCCGAATATCGGCCGACGGATCGTACGACTTTTTTCGCTTAATAATCGCGAGTAAAATAAATAGGTTTTTAAACTCACGAAAATTATCGTACGATAGAAAAAAACGATCGGAAGTGATGTCACGTGTTGAAATGTATTTGTATTGTATTATCGGACGACGGCTGTACTGACTAAACGAAAATCGGACGATCGGACATCGGACGAGAAAAATTTTCGCGCTTGTCCGATCGAATTTAATCGGATGAACGGTCGTGATCGGCTGTCGAAAGTAGTGTACACATGACCTGAAAATCGGACGATTCATCATCGGACGATCGTTTTCGTCCGATATTCGGATCGTGTGTATGGGCCATAAGTGTCAAATCGCATGTCAAATCGCATGTCAAAACAGCGGATTTTGCCGCAAATTGCTGGCAATGGCACTGTCCTAATCGGCGCGACGCTGCATCTGCGGCATTGCACCGATTTCAAAAAGTAGTCTCTGTACTACTTTTTGCGATTTCAGGCCGCGAATTACATTGACATCTGTGCAGAAACCTGCACAGATGTCTCTTAAATCGCGGCCGAAATCTGGACTGCCAGCGGGAGTGAAGTCGTGCGAGTTCAGCTGAACTCGCACGACTTCATTCCCACAGCCCAGTGTGAACCTGGGCTGAAGCTGATAAAAGCTATTAAAAAAAAGCTCTGATTAAAGCTCTGCAACCTTTTTTAGCGTTTTTGCAATAGCTTTAACCAGCGTTTTTCAGTGTAGCTTTTATCAGCTTTTTTTTTTTTTACTGGAAAAAAAACACTAAAAAACGCTGGCGTCGGAGTCTTTCGGCGTTTCGCGTTTTTAAACATTTTTTCCCGCCGAAAAACGGCACTTTGAACGCAAATTTCGGGCCTTCAGAAAAAAGCCAATAAACTCCAAAGCTCATTAACACTGAAAAACGCCCAGGTGTGCATGGGCACATAGACTAACATAGACTTCAGTTTATGGGCTTTAAAAAAAAAAGCCAAAATGACAATAAACTGCAGTTTTTCAGCTTCAGTGTGCATGGAGCCTAAATGTGGCTTTTTGTATGAGTTTCCAATTTTCTCTCTTTAGTTCCACTTTCCTCTTCCTTCTATTCTCACCTAAATCACCCACAACCTATAACCTCCAAACACTGCTATGAAACCATGCAAACAGGACTGATACTGAAAGAGGATCTTCAGCTGCTGACTTTTTAAAATCAGGTACTTCCCAGTGCCTGCGGTCTTACCACTAGGGATCACTGGCAAAACATCTGTGGTTTCCTGAGGATGGACAGCTGGCTTTCCACTGCATATGTGCTATTTTACGGACCACATTATGAATGGTCGGAGGTCCTGCGGCCTCCTGGGAAATGTCACATGTCCCAGGAGGCTGCGAGAAGATAGGGGGCGGGGCAAGGGACATCCTCCTTGTCTAGGTAAGGATCGTGGAAGTCGGGGTGGATGCTGACCAAAATCGGTACTGTTTTGTTATATCAAGCAGAATCGTTGCCATTCTGCCTGTGACCTGAAATCGCACTGCAATAGTAGCAAAATACACTTTATTTTTAAAGTTATCTGCATAACAAAATACACGGTAATCCCGGCAAATCGCATCAGGCAAAGATGCTTGCCCAAAAGAAACTCCTGCTCTTTTTTTGGGGCGACAAGCATTGCGCGATTTATCGTGCGGCAAACCGCATCGTGTTTATTGTTATTATACAGGGTTTATATAGCGCCAACAGTTTGCCAGTGCTTTACAATGTTAACAAACAGTACCGTTGCAATACAATTAAATACAGGAGGAATCAGAGGGCCCTGCTTAGGTGCCAATAAAAATGAATGCCACCCAAATACGCACGGTGCATTTTGCCACTATTGCACTGCAATTTGGGTTTGCTGGCAGAATCACAGTGATTCTATCTGAGATCCCAAAACACCAGATGTGAACACCTTGCTCAATTACAGGCTGAAGGGGGAGCCAACCAGCAGGACTTTTTGAATTAGGGTCCTTTCAGACGTCCGCTCCGTTTGTCCGCTAATTACAAGTCCGTTTACGGACTTGTAATGGGCCCCTATGGGAGTGGATCCGTTAGCGGATGATGCATCCGCTAACGTCCGCAAGATCCGCATCCGTTTTTTCGGACCGAAGAACGTCCTATTTTTCTTCCGTCCGGCGGATCATATCGGATGCAAACGGACAGACGGTCCATTTCCATCCGATTTCCCATAGGGGAGAGCGGAGGAGAGACAGGGCGGTCCCTGCACAGTGTGCGAGGACCGCCCTGTCCGCCCGACAGCTCACGGACGGACACACGGACGGACGGAGCGGACCGAAAAACGGTCTGCTCCGTGTGAAAGGACCCTTAAGTTCTGCTTTATAATAGATATAAACCTTATCTGGATGACATTTTGCTTGCTAAATCACACTGGGGGTTATTTAGGAAAGGCAAATCCACTTTGCACTACAAGTGCAAACTACAAGTGAAAAGTGCACTTGAAATTGCACTGAAAGTGCATTTGGAAGTGCAGTCGCTGTGAATCTGAGGGGTAGATCTGCTGATTTTATCATCCAATCATGTGCAAGATAAAATGCTGTTTTTTATTTTCCTTGCATGTCCCCCTCGGATCTACAGCGACTGCACTTTCAGTGCACTTTGCCCTTGTAGTTTGCACTTGTAGTCAGGGCCGCCATCAGGGGGGTACAGGCAGTACACCTGTAAGGGGCCCGGAGGCCTCCAGGGCCCCCGAATGGCAACCCACCTTTTTTTATTTATTTATTATAAAAAAAATATATATTTTTTTAATATATTTTTCTTTTCTTTTTTTATTAAAGGGCCATTTTTTTTCTTTTATTTTTTGTTAGAGGTCCGGAGGGGCCCGGAGGCCCCCAGGGCCCCGGATGGCAACCCCCCCTTTTTTAGTTATTTTTTTATAATATATTTATATATATAATTATTATTATTATTATTATTATTATTATTATTATTATTATTATTATTATTACACAGAGGTCCCCAGGGCCCCGGATGACAACCCCCCTTTTATTTATAAAACTTTTTAGATTTTTTTATATTATTTTATTTCTTTTTTTTTCTTTTTATTTCTTTATATTTATATTTATTAAAGGGCTCAGAGGTTCCCAGGGCCCCATATGTCAAACCCCCTTTTTTTATAAATGTTTAATTTTTTTTTTGTTTATATATTTTTTTTTATTTTTTTGTAAAGGGCCCAGAGGTTTCTTTTTATAAAAAAAAATATTAAAGGGCCCAGAGGTCCCCAGGGCCCCAGATGGCAACCACCATTTAAAAAAAATAAAACAAATATATATATATATACATATTATATATTTTCTCTCTTTTTTTCTTTTTATTAAAGGGCCCAGAGGTCCCCAGGCTACCCCCCTTTTTATATATATTTATTCTTTTTTGTGTAAAGGCCCCCCCCCCCCGCTTCTCAATTTTAGGCGGCAGCACCCAAGACAACCCCCCCCCCCCGGTTCTCTGCTGCAGCGGGCCCATGGCTGAAAAGTTCAAACCTAATGAAAATGCGTATTCAATCCAAATTAAATTTCGAACACGAATTACGAAATACGAACTAACGGGCTACAAATAAACCCGGCAGGAACTCAGCACAGAACAGGCATGGTGGGAGCCCCTCATAATGAGCACAGCAGGGGTACAGCCCCAGGAGGAAGTCAGCACAGCACAGGGATGGTGGGAGCCCCTCATGAGCACAGCACAGGGATGGTGGGAGCCCCTCATGAGCACAGCACAGGGATGGTGGGAGCCCCCCATAATGAGCACAGCAAGGGGTACAGCTCCTGGATGAAGTCAGCACAGCACAGGGATGGTGGAAGCCCCTCATGAGCACAGCACAGGGATAGTAGGAGCCCCCCATAATGAGCACAGCAAGTAGTACAGCCCCTATAGGAAGTCAGCACAGCGCAAGGATGGTGGGAGCCCCTCATAATGAGCATAATGAGTCGACGACTGCCATTAGGTTGAATACGAATTTTCATTGAATGTTTGTTAACTTTTCGCAACAATTACAAACACTCGTTATGATAAATAAGAAAACCCAGGAAGTCAACACAGCACATGGATGGTGGGAGTCCCTCATAATAAAGTCAACGAACATTCGATGAAAATTCATATTCAATCCAATGGCAGTCGCCCACTCATTATGCTCATTACGAGGGGCTCCCACCATCCCTGTGTTGTGCTGACTTCCTGGGTTTTTAACTTCATCATAACAAATAATCGTAATGATTATAACAATAATAAAACAATATTAATGATCATTCTTATTTTGCCTGATTCTGAATCTCCCATCGACTACCAGTACCAGTCTCCCACTCCCATATTAAAAAAGGTCATTTTCCCAACCCTCACTCAGCAGCAGAAGAAAACCTCTGATTGGTCAACAAAACACCAGTCATGTTTCCGACCATTGTAAGAAATTTGGATCCGAAATTCGTCAACGAAATTTTGTATTTCGGAAAATTCAGAAGCATAGCAATTTGTATTTCGGGTGCTTCTGAATGTACGAATTTTCGATTTGTACGAAACGAACCGCACATTTCTATTGTGTGGACATGCGTTTCTGCAAAACTGAAACTGCACTAAAAAATGCATAAGTATGAACCAGGCTCAAAGTGGTAGCATACAGTAAGTAGTATGGTACTTTGGTAGACTAAAAGACAAGTATTCTTAAAAAAATTCCCTCCCACCTCCTCCTACTTATGCTGTACAGCCTGTATAAAAGATCTCAATACTTACCTTTTTTACTCATGTGATCCTGCAGTTCCAGCTCCCTTGTGTAAGGCCCCTTTCACACTGGGGCGGGAGCCACGGTGGCGGTATAGCGCCGCTAAAAATAGCGGCGCTATACTGCCGGAATGGCCGCGGGAATCGGCCGCTAGCGGAGCAGTATTAACCCCCGCTAGTGGCCGATAAAGGGTTAATACCGCCCGCAATGCGCCTCTGCAGAGGCATATTGCGGGCGGTATTGCCGCGGTTTCCCATTGTTTTAAATGGGAAGGATCGGTGAAGGAGCGAAATACACGCCGCTCCTCTCACCGCTCCAAAGATGCTGCTGACAGGAGATTTTTTTTTCTCCCGCCAGCGCATCGCCTCAGTGTGAAAGCCCTCGGGCTTTCACATTGAGTATGGAGTGCAGGAGTTTTTGAGGCGGTATAGCAGCGCTATTTTTAGCGCTGTACCGCCTGAAAAACTCCTCAGTGTGAAAGGGGTCTTAGTCTGCGCTCCTCCACAATGGATCTCAATTTCTGCAACAGGCGGTTGCAAGGTGCTTGCAGAGCAGCCGTATTTACATGAAAGTGACAGAGGGGATATTTCCAGCCGTGGCATGTGCACACCCCTGACCGCTGCCTCTGCCAGTAAATGGGGGGGTAATTGTTGGGGGCAGTAAAAGTGCAGCTCAACTGCAGGGTTTTACCTCCCCTCCAACCACCAGTGTGAACAAGCCTTTTGAATACTTGTGATTCGCCTTTTTCTTCCACTTTAACTTCATCAAAAAATGTATTACAAAACGATACAATTAAAGTTCTGGAAACTTTAGTTGCTGTGATGCAACAGATTAGAAGCCGTGTTGTACTTTCACAATCTGGAGATCATGTGTTCCCAGGTTTAGTCATATTTCATGTTAACCTCCATCATTATTACTTCATTGGATGTCTATTTCTGTTTATCCTGATCGGTAAACTGAAAATAATTGCGAAAATCACTTCTCTATTCTGTGTTCCTAAGTAACATCCGAGTTATTGTTGGCGGCTCGTGAAATCTTAGCGCTGAAGGATAAAGTCTAACTCCAGTCATTTGTTTTACTTGGGTTTTGGATAAATTGGGGAAGTGTAAACCCTCTGTTAGGTTGCTTTATTTCTCTGTTTGGGAGATTTCCCTTTATTCCTGTCCCCCGTCCCCGGGATAGACAATGAAGGGAAATCTTCAATGGAGAGATAAAAAATAATAGTGTGGGGAAGGGATAAAGCAAGTATCAGAATTTAATGCTACCTGTGTCCACATTAGATTTATTCTCTTACTTCCTTACCAGGTGACACCATCTGTGGCAATTTAACACCTGGTTTTACTGGGAAAGGAAATTGGGGCAAATCCTCTGAAGGAAGCAGGAGATGGACAGCTATCCATACCCTACCCCACTATATTCAAAGTTAAAAAAAAGTGTAGACCTGTCTCAGTGCTACATTCTCACCATACTTACCAGGTCATCATTCTACATTTGTCTCCTTTCAGCAAGCTCCCAGTGTTAAATTAACAGATGCAATTTAACTGGCTATCAAAGCTGCCCCGGCAGTGTGAATTTGACTGTGCATGGGACCACAGAATGCTTTATGCAGTATTATGTATTAGGCTCGATTCACATCTATGTATGTTGCTTTTGAGAGTTTTTGCAGTGCTTTTTGCGGTACTTGCCACGTTTTTGGACACGCATTTGTACTGCGATTTTCGTTTTTTTACACTGTATATAGCGGGTTGCTAAGGGGGGACCGGGAAGCCCGCCGCTGCATCCTTAACAACCAATGAGTCATAAGCTGTCAGTGGGTTTCCCCGCTGACAGATAAATGTAAAAAAATAAATAATTGATGGCTAAACAAAATCGTGAAGAAAATCTTAGATAATGATGGGAGCGTGGCCATCAGATGATGTCATCCGTATGCCCCACCCCTTTGTGACGTCACCACCCGGGGCATGATGGGTCTGTGACGTCACAAGGGGCAGGACCTCTGAATGACGTCATCTGATGGCCACGCTCCTATCGTTCGCTAAGAAATGCTTGATTTCGGCACGGACAGATCAGCGGAATGCAGCGGGAGTGGCAGCAAAGGAAGAAGAACACTGGAGAAGGAAGAAGAGCAAAAGCTTCCCGGCCCCCTCCTTAGCAACCAGTTATATACAGCAAATGTACAGCTAAAAAGAAAGAACACAAAATCGTGGCAATAACGCGGTACTTGCGTTTTTAATGCGGGTCCATTGAAGTCTATTACATGCAAAATGCTGCATTTTGCAGGAAATAAAGGGCCAGATTCACATACCCTTAATATTGCGCTGCGTAATCGAAATACTCTACGCTGCCGTATTTCACTAGGCTCTACACCGAATTCTGGTAGATTTTTGCCCGTACGCTACGGCGGCGTAGTCTGTTTCTCGCCGCGTAATCGAAATACGCGATTAGGGGGCGTGAAGCATTTAAATTAAGCGCGTCCCTGCGGCGATCGATTTGCGCATGCTCCGTTCAGAAATTTCCCGCCGTGCATTGCGCGAAATCACTTCGTTACGTAATTCGTTGTTTGAGTAGTGTCGTTTACGAACATTCTTATTTCCGGACGACTTACGTAAAAAATAATAAAAGACGTCGGAAAACGTAGAAATTCGACACGGGAAGGACGGCCATACTTAACATGGGCTGTCTAATATTAGAGCAGCAAAAAGCTGGTATAGTGTTACGCAAAAAAAAGATGACTAAAGATGCCGTAAGAGATTGCGATTGAAGATTGTAATTTCGGGGATCGCCGGCAAAAGCTCATTTGCATACCCCGATGCGGAAAACGACGGGAAGTCCACCCAGTGGCCGCAATTTTATTGCAGCGTAGACTAGAAGGCGTACAAACACGTAATCCAGTCAAATTAAAGCCCACAGCCGTCTATTCATGGTTTGAGGTTTTCGACTAGCTAAAAAATGCGCGTAATTTGAAATTACTCCAGTCTAACACCAGTTAGACAGGAGTAAGGGCTCTGTGAATCTGGCCCAAAGTCCTTTACCCTTTCCAAAAAAGAAAAGGCACAAAAATGCATTGATGGGAACGTGTTCCATAGGAACTCATGTTAAAAAAATTCTCTGCATTTCTGCAAAATGCATAAAAAAACGCATTTGTGTAAATCGAACCTCAGTGCTCACGGCTGGGCTGAGGGGTAGGCTGTTTTTGGTGCATCGGTGAGGAGGGATGCAGCAGTTCTTCAGCTTTTTTGCTTTATCTCTAAAAAGCTTCACTGCCAGGATATTTTAGTTATTTCCAAGCAGTGGCATTAATGCGAGGGGAGGAGAAAGCAGCTCTGTGCAAAAGGGCCGATCGCACTATGGTGTTGTGGTAATGTCTACCTTACTGCGCGGTTTAACGCAACATGCACATTACATGCGCATTTATTCAAAGGGCCGATTCACACCAGAAACTGCACATAACTGTGCAATTTTGACCGCATGTTTACATACATTTGAAGCGTGCTTGAATGCGTTTTGCACTGCGTTTAAGCCAAGAAAGCCCTTTGGCTTTCTTGGCTTAAGGGAGCGTGGTGCGGTGCATTTTATAGTGCATTTGCGGTGCAGAAAAATGCAGCAAGCTCTGTGCTGAACTGCACTGCAATGATGTGAACTATGCCCACACTATAGGATTACCTTCATTTAGGATTTTCCATCCAGTTAGAGTGCAGTTCAAAATGCATCCAACTGCATTCGGTGTGAAAGGGTCATTAGCCTCCGTTCACATTGGAGCGATTTGTCATGCTATTTGACAGCTTAAATTGCATGACAGGTTGCACCCTATTGCCGGTAATGGCTTTGTTCAAATTCATGCAATGCTGAATTTGCAGTGCCATAGTTCCTCCAATACTTTTTTGCGACTTCAGATGTGACTTGAATAGACATATCTTCATGAAGCCACGCAGATGACTTTGAAGTCTCACCTGAAGTCACACTGACATGTGGCTTTGAGATCGTGCGATTTCAAAGCGAAATGTGAACGGGTGGTTAGTGACATTACAATGTACCATCACCATGCCAACAGACGCGTGTTGCAGCGTGAAGCGTGACCACAGGTGTGAACAGGCTCTGAACCCCAGGCAGTCAAATCTTTCATTTTGCTTAATGCAAACCACTCAGTTTTTGGAAAATGTCATCTGGGTGTCTATTGGCTGTGAGTGAGTGGGTGGGGCTATAATTAGACCTGTGGCGAACTATGGAAGAAACAGATTGCAGGTTTCCTCTCCCTGCACAATGTTTTGGCTGTGGTGCTGCTGCTGTGAGTAAAATGTTGTCAATTATAAGGCCTGGTTTACACTTATGCGTTTTTTTGCACGCTTTCAGTTTTGCAGAAACACACTAAGGTCCATTTATCATGGTTTCCTATGGGTCATGTTCACTGTGCATTTAATGGAAAGGCCCAGGAACTTTTCCTGGTTTTTGGTTCCATAGACTTCAATGGATGAAAAATGTGTATTGAAAAACGCAAAATACACTTGGAATATGCAAACTGCAACCTGCATAGGTGTGAATCGGGCCTAAGGCTACATTCACACGGGTGATGGGGTATGGATATTTTTGTGCATTCAGAGGCGGCTAAACACTGAACGCAGCGATGCTCTGTGCTATGGCTGCATACAAACTGGCAGGTCAGCTGCGGCGAGTTTGTGCGATTAAAACTCTGACCCTGGACGCACGCTGTCTGCATCCAAGGTCAGTCAAAGGCTCTGTTCACATATAACAGCTCAGGTGAGAGGATGCATGGGAACAGAGGCGACGCTGGACATTTACTTGTACAGATCTGACAGTCGCTGGTCACACACATTGTGCATACAACCTATAGACCCGCTGGTAAGAATCTGCTGATTCTTGAGGGAAATTGCCCCTGGCTGCTGATATGGGGATGTAGCTTTACCCTCCCATCCATCGACCCTACTGAGCTTTCATTTACAGGTAAAGAGGTTTTATCATTATTAATGACTTGAATTCCATGAGATCCATTAAAGCGTTTGTTACCCCAACCTAGGGTTTCCACCTCATCCCTTTAAACCTGAACACATATGAATTACACAGGTCCTGAGACTAATTTAAATAAGGCAACAAGTGAGTTTAATCAGTGGCATCTCCAGCTTTCATATTTAGGGGGGGGCACATGGGGGGACAAGGACAAAAGTAGGGGGGCCAACTATAAAATGCAATTATATATATATATATATATATATATATATATATATATATAATCTCCTACAATCCCACAACGGGCCCTTTTACATTTTCTGCAGTAAGCTCCCTTCCTACTATACTGGGGCCCCCCAGGGTGGCAGAAAACAAGAGATATATGTCACCAGCACACCAAGAAAATATAAGGGTCCAAAGCAGTGGGAGAACTTTCAGGGTTGCAAAGGTTGTCTTGCCACCGAGCCCTGGTGTTCTGCCACTGTGGGGTTCCCCAGCTGTCCTGTCCCTGCTATTGACAGCGCTGGTCTGGCATCTGTCTCCTTGGCAGCGGCGGCAGTCCATTAGGACCTAGTGCTGGTGACATTATGGGTGCATGCAGGGGAAGGCTGGCACTATTGGTTATAGAGAGCTGAGCCCCCAGCCGGTCACCTAGCAGCAGTAATGCTGTATAACCTTCTCTGTTGACATGCTGATTGGGATGTGATCCAGGTAATGCTCCCAGTCAGATCTAATAAATACAGAATTTATTAGCATTAAGAGTACAACTATATATATATATATATATATATATATATATATATATAAAAATCAAATGTATGTTATGCAGCCATGTGGGCTCTATGCCTGTGAAGTGTGGGCTCTATGCCTGTAAAGTGTGGGCTTTGATCAATAAAATCTCTGATATTTAACACTAGGATTTGACTGGGAGCATCACCTGGATTGCATCCCGATCAGCATGTTAGAGAAGGCTCCACTGCTGCTAAGCAACCTGCAGGGAGCTCAACTGTCTACAACCAATAGAGATGGGCTCGGGTGTGTTTGAAATCCCACATGCCCAATCCCGCCAGGAAGCCAACTCTCCACAGTGCTAATCACAGGCAGTGAGACATTTCCTGATCTGTGCAGAGCTGCGGACCGGGAAATGTCTCATTGCCTGTGATTAGCGCTGTGCAGTGTGGGCTTCCTGGCAGGGTCTGGCATGTGGATTTTTGAACATGCCCAGCCCATCTCTAACAACAAATTGTGCTGGCCCTCCTGTACATCAGCCCCATAAAGTAACCAGCACTGAGTTCCTATGTGCTGCCGCCACTGCCAAGGAGACCGAGACCAGCGCTGTGAATAGCCGGAACAGGACAGCAACTCTGGTTATTCCAGCACTGGTCCACACTGGGAGGATTCCCCCATCCACCTATAATGTGTAGATGGGGGAATTGGATCATTTCTTTTTTTTTTTCATTCAACCTAATAGTTGAATGAAAAAAAGTGATCAATGTATGGGCTGGCTAAGAGCTAAGACCAGCCATAGACAGTTTAAATCTCAGCTGGTTCAGCAGGAACTGGCTGAGATTTGAACCATTAATGAGCAGATTCTCTTATGATTATCACTAGTGGTTGCTGTATAGCCACTAGTGAGAATCATTGTTTGTCGGGAGAATACAATTGCTGGGCAGGAGGGATATTCCCGTCAGCACTGTCTGTGTTGATGGGGGAATCATGCAAGTTTCTTTCCTGCAATCTGTGGATGTAGGAAAGAAATGTGTATGAAGCCCCCCATTGTGTGATGTGTGGGTGGAGTGTGTCTTTGTCCCTGTGATTAACTGTAACATGTTTGTACTGTATATCAGAAAGCTAAGTTACCATTAAAGGATTCATTCATTCATTTTGGAACCAGTACCAGAGCTTGTGTTGTCTCAGTTATTCTGGGAAATGAAATGGGTCGTGTCTGATGTCTGTCGGACTGTCGGATAAGCTGTCGTGGGGCGATGGAATGGAATATCGTAAACAGTGGTGACCATTACAGAAAGTAAATTGTGAATGTCTTGAAAGAACAGGAGAGGGGAGGGAGACAGATGGGGGAGAGAAGGGATGGAGATAATGCAGTTCAGTGATTACAGTGTACTGCAGTCTGCAGTGCACACACTTACCCACGGTCCAGGCTAGAATCTCAGGCATCATTCACACACATGGTGCTGATTTTCATATTTCCAGAACACACATCCCTCTCTTCAGATACAGCACACCGAGATAGTGTGGGCGGGACTGAAAGGAGGAGGAGCTGTATTCCTCCCTGCTCGTATGTAAGGAGAGTGGGGGGGTGGCTGGACTCGCTGGGCTGTAAAAGAGTGTCATAGACTGACACTCGGCTCAGCTTGCAGTCACCACTCTCGGAATTTACAGGCTGGTTCTCCTGTCCTAAGGACGGGAGAAATCAGTCTGTTTTTTCAGTAACTGAGATGAAGGCTTGGGCCCCCCCTCCCCCACAGTGCTCATGGAGTCCTTTCTGCAACTCACTCTTCTCCGTGCCAATGAGGATGCAGGGGAAGGAGCAGAGGAAGGGGGGAGGAATGCCCCGCAGAGCTGACTGGGGACGCTCTTCCTCTCAGGAGAGACTGTTACTCCAGGGGCGGCCCGAGAAAAATACAAAAAAAAAAAAGCAAAAAAAAAATTTTTTTTTGGGGGGGGCACATGGTGGGGCACAGCATAATGTTGGGGGGGTCAGGGCCCCCTCTGGCCCCCCCCCCTAGAGTCGCCTCTGAGTTTAATTACCACCTTAATCAGCCACAGAACCTGTGTAATTAATTGCATGATAAAGTAGCCTGTTCTCTTTGTATTGCTTCCTTTGTGTGAAATCCCTGGTGTTCCTGACATTTCTATTTAAAAACTGACCACACTAAGCAGGAGAGCACAACACGGTCAGTTCTCTAGCTGTGCTGCAAACTTGTGTACTCTCCTCCAATGATCAGAGTTGTCCTGACACGCCTGCGTTGCACAGCCATTCACTGGGAAGCTCAGTGTGCTGCTGCATTTCCTCCCACAACTTTTATGCAGCTGAGAACAGCGGGAATGTGATCACTTTTAAAAAAGGGGAAAAGTATAATGTGTGGGTTTTTTTTTTTTTTTTTTACATCTGCAGCTCTATGAATACCTGAACAGCGGCTGCATATTTATTGGCTGCACTCACTGTTTGGATAACAACTTTTTACTTGCCTCTTTTCTCCGATTTTTTTTATTTTTATTTTTTTTATTTTTTATAATTTATTTTTTCAAAGTTTGTCAAGCAGGGTGGTGCTGCCTTTTTTAAAGTCCAAAAGATAAATAACTTACCTGCAGCAGTTTCAGGTTCACCAGGCCAAGGGGACAGAACTTTTACAGCTAAAAAGTGTAAAAAAAAAAAACATAGTTGTTACAAATGTAACAAATTGGTTCACTGAAGAATGAATTGGCATCAGGTGATACATAGTGACCAATCAACTGTGAGACACTAGTGCCAAAAATAGTTCTTCACTGAGCAGAAACAACCACAAACTGAACAAACCTGAACAAAGACTGTTTACAAAAACAACCAATGAATTTTCTAAAATATAAATCCAAATCACAACTCAAACCAAAAAGAAGCAGGGTATTAAAGTATAACTAAAGTCGCTACGGGGTCCGCAGATCTCCGCTGAGCCGTCGGATGACAAGCTCCTCTCTGCTCACTGTCTGTGCCGCTGTCTCCTATGGAGAGATCTGATCCACCATGGATGGATGTGGACGTATCCCCATACGTCTGTATTTAGCGGATCGGATGTCAGCGGACATGTCTCCGCTGACATCTGACTCTCCATAGGATTGCATGGAGCGCCCGTTCAGGTCCGCCCTCAAAACTGACAGGCGGACCTGAACGGTCCGTCCGTGTAAAAGGAGCCAAAGAGTAGCTGCTGACTTTTAACCACTTGCTTACTGGGCACATATACCCCCCTCCTGCCCAGGTGATATTTCAGCTTCCGGGAACTGCGTCGCTTTAACTGACAATTGCGACGTGGCTCCCAAACAAAATTGACGTCCTTTTTTCCCCACAAGTAGAGTTTTCTTTTGGTGGTATTTGATCGCCTGTGCGGTTTTTATTTTTTGCGCTATAAACAAAAAAGAGCGACAATTTTGAAAAAAAAATACAATATTTTTTACTTGTTGCTATAATAAATATCCCAATTTAAAAAAAAAAACACTTTTTTTTCTCAGTTTAGGGCGATGCGTATTCTTCTTCATATTTTTGTTAAAAAAATCGCAATAGGCGTCTGGTTTGCGCAAAATGTATAGTGCCTACAAAATAGGGGAGAGAATTATTATTATTTTTTTTACTAGGACTTTTTTATTGGGACTGCAACGTTATGGCGGACACATCAGACACTTTTGACACATTTTTGGCGCCATTCACATTTATACTGCGATCAGTGCTATAAAAATGCACTAATTACTGTATAAATGTGACTGGCATTGAAGGGGTTAACACTAGGGGGTGAGGAAGGGGTTAAATGTATTCCCTGCATAGTGTTCTAACTGTGGGGGGAGGGGGGGTGACTGGGGGGTGACCGATGTACAAGAGACACAGATCGGTCTCCTCTCCAGAGACCGGACGCTGTCTCTGTGTAAAACGGCAATGAGAGATGATCTCATATGTTTACATATGAGATCATCTCTCATTCGCCCACAGATCGCATCGCAAACGGCCACTCTGGCCGTTCGCGGCAATCTGTGATTGGCTGTGTCAAAGGGACACGGCCAACACAGTGTTTCCCCGCAGCACGCTCTGGAGCGTGCGCGGGGAACGCACTAGTGACATGCCGTCAATTGACGGCGTGTTGGATATTTATATCCGCGCTGAAGCCGTCATTCGGCTATAGCGCGGATCTCAAGTAGTTAATAAACAAACACACACCAACCTGTCACACGGTCCAGCAATGCGGCTGCCCGAGCCCTCACTTCTCTCCATGCTTTGACCGCTTGAGGATTCATAGCCGGGTGCGCACTGCGCATGCGTGAGTTGCTGCCTCCCCATTGGGCAGGTAATCTTCTGGGACCTGTGATGAGTACCAGAAGATTGCAAGGAGGGGGAGAGAAGAACTAGGTGGCTCAAGCGGAAGTGGGAGCAGGTACCTGTCAAAACTAGGTACCTGAGGGCCCCCTCAAAATGACATTGGTGAGGGGAAAGTCATTAAGGCAGAACTTTACCTTTTGGGTGGAGCTCTGCTTTAAGTGATTTGTTAACCTGTTGCGGGTCACAATGAACTATGGAGTTTTACCACCCCCCAAACCACAAATGTGAACGAGCCCTTACTGTCCTGAGCCCCCTATAAGGCTGTTTTCATACTGCAGTTTACCCAAACAATTGGGTTGAAAATGGTGATTAATGTTTATAAAGTGCTGCTAGGATAGCAGGTAACTTTTATTTAGGGGGGAGGGCAGCACTTTGGTACCTTCTTGTGCACTAGGACCCAGTTTCTGCAGCAGTGATGCTTGAGGAGCTGGTGTTCCATTGAGAAATGCCTCCCGTTGAAAAATGCCCCCGATGGGTCAGCGCATGCGCAGTAACAAATGTGTTGATGAGCTGGCTTGACGTCAATTCGGTGGCATTTCTCGCTAGAACACCGGCACCAATGATACTAATTGCATTTCACATTTTCTTGAGTAAATAACTCAGATGTGTGAAACGCCGTGACTAAGGCCTCGTACACACGACCGAGGAACTCGTCGTAAATGAAACATCGTTTTCCTCGACGAGTTTCTTGTTAGGCTTGTCGAGAATCTTGTCAAGCTTTCTTTGCGTACACACTGTCAAGACAAAATCTCGTCGTTCTCAAACGCGGTGACGTACAACACGTACGACGGCACTATAAAGGGGAAGTTTGATTCCACTGGCACAACCCTTGGGGCTGCTTTTGCTAATCTCGTGTTACTGCGTGTTAGTAAAAGTTTGGTGAGAGACGATTCACGATTTTCAGTCTGTTACAGCGTGACGAATGTGCTATCTCCATTACCAAGGCTACTTTTACCGAAGGTCTTTATTCTGTGCATGTGCGGGTTTCTAAGCATACACACAAATGTGTTTCTCGTCGTAAACCAGCCCGACGAGGAAATTGAGACTCCCGACGATGAAAAAAAACATGTTCTTTTTTTTTTTCTCTTCGAGTTCCACGCCAGTTTTCTCGACGAAAAACATACACACGACCGTTTTTCTCGGCCAAAAAGCTCTGCCACCAAGATTCTTGATGGCTTCTGTCGAGGAAACCGGCCGTGTACGAGGCCTAACACCTGGTGTCCCTGGTGCATTTTGACCGTCTGCAAAAAAAGGCACTTTTGGAAACTTTGGCTGTGCAGCCATTTTTTCTTTTGCTCATGTTTTTATGGAGGCGGCCGGGGTTGGCACTCCTTGGTTCCAATCAAGGTATTGCGCACACCTGGATTAAGTGGTGTTATTTACATGCATTGTTCAGCTGTAACCAAGTACAGTTTGGAGTTCCAAAAGAATGTAAAGACAACACCGGGCGATATTAAAGCGGAGTTCCACCCAAAAGTGGAATTTCCACTTAAACCACTCCTCGCCCCCTTGCGTGCCACATTTGGCATGTCATTTTTTTTGGGGGGGGGGGTGCTTCAGTAGGAGTGGGACTTCCTCCTTCCGTCCAGGGACTGCCCTCTAGGCCATCTCCTGGGACACGTGACAGGTCCCAGGCGATCGTCTGTCCACTCGGGGAGCGCAGCGCCCCTCGCGCATGCGCAGTGAGTGCCCGGCTGTGAAGCCGAAAACTGTCACGGCCGGGTGCCCACAGTTAGAATGGAGGCGCTGGCGGAGAAAAGCGACACTCTGGGCAGCCGAGTCACTGGACAGTGGAGAAGGTGTCTGTTTATTAAATGCCAGCAGCTACACTTTTTGTGGCAGTGTGAAGGTAGTGGCAGTGTGAACCAAGCCGGAGCCCTCGTTCACGCTGAAGGCAGGTTTGAAATTGTGCGAGTTCAGCTGAATTTGCACAATTTCAAACCCGCATTTCAGCGCGCGTTCAAGGGCGATTTGAAAGACTTCTGTGCGGATTCGTGCATAGACACCTATTCAAATATCCCTCGAAGTCCTGCAAAGTCGGCAACGCACTGGTTGGGACAGTCCAGTAGGCTGCAATTTGGCATTTCAAAATCGTGTCTCAAATTGCTCCCATGTAAAAGTACTTTGGGTGCAACGGATCATCAGTGATCCGAATGAGTCACTGCGTTCGGATTGGCACACCATGCGATCCGTGGATTGCGGCAATAGGAAAGGCCGCAGCTTCGACCTAGCTCCGGAGCGGCGGCCATCTTGGTACACCCGGCGGCAGCCTAGGTGAGCTCCCTAGAGCGGCGCACTGACAAGGGGAGATGTGGATGTTGCAGTGGGGGAGATGACATGGACATTACAGTGGGGAGTATATATGGTGGTGTTCCGAAAAATTATCCAATCCGAGGAACGATCCGAACCACAAGTTTTTTTGATCTGTTGCACCCCTAGAACAGAGGCTCTGAACCCTTTTCACTTGGGGCATTGGCAGAAGTTCTGTTGCAGAATATCGGACAATATGAACTATTGCATATGGCGCCTGGAGTGATTTAGGGCAGCTGGCATAACAATGCATAGAACTTGTTTATTTCATGCATGAAAAAATGCAGCAATATTGGCACACGCGCAAAAAAAATTACTTTATTAACCGCGCCTAACTTATTTGTATAAGAAATCCAGTCATGTATGACAACTCTTGCAAAAGTAACTTCATTTTGCTATGGCAGAGCCTGGCACTTCAGCTTTTGTAGAACTACAAATCCCATGAGGCATTGCAAGTCTCTTGATGGCCACAGGCAGGTCTCCCAGAGGCATGATTGGATTTGTAATTTCACCAAAGACAGTTAACATCACTAGAGACTCTATCTGAAAATGCTTTTTGCCTGGCTGTGCCATTTTCAGTGTCACAGAACAAGTATGCAGCCATTGATGTCGGTGCACCTAACTGTTCAATGGGACAGTTCAAAGGGAGAGTTTAGGAATGCAAGCCTGCTTTGTACAGTCATTCTAGTGTGTATTGTGTGTGTGTGTGTGTGTGTATTGTGTATCAGCTTGTTCTGCAGCCACTGGGAATCCTTAGATTTCCTCACCTTGTCCAAACAGGTTGCAGGTCAGAGATCAGGCCCCGCCCCTTTCCTGTGTAACTGATCATGTTAACCCTTGCCCCTCCCTACTGAAGTTTGCTTACTCGCCTACCTGTGTTTGCATTTCCTGATCATGTGACACATCAGCAAGTTTCTGCATGACATACAATGGCGAGGAAAAAAGGTAAGCTCTATAATCAGCTAAGTGGTCCCCTGATTCCTTCCTGACCTACCTACCTCCTGTTCCCTGACCTACCTCCTGTCCCCACCCCTCTCCTGCACTAAAGTCCCTTCTCCTGTCTGTGAGTGTGACCCTGACTTGTCACTCTCAGCACAGAACATTGACCAGAAAATGAAAGTTCACAAAGTCATCAGCATGGCATGTTTGAGTCAAAGCGAAACCACACTTGTGTTTTTTTTTTTATTTGACACAAAAATGTGACTTTTGGGAAATCAGACTTGTGATCAGGGACTGAAATCCAGAAGCTGCTCGGATTTTTTATAATTTGATTTTGGATTGCAGATCACCTTGTCTGAAAAAATTAATATTGCTATGCATTTTATTGTTGTGATCAGTTTTATAAGAGCTGTGTACATTCGCTGCTGGAATATGAGCGGGGCAAGGATTTGTTATAAGAGAAATACAGAGGCGACCATTGCGAAGAACTTTACGGTCCTGATTAATCAAGTTAGATATTTACACCAACCCGCCCCGCCCCCTTTGATTCTTGTATATTGTGGCTGTATTTTTATTTTATTTTTAAACCTTGTGATCCTGCCAGATACACCTTTCCTGTCCTTGGGTGATGTACTATTACCTATGGAGAAACCGCATCACCACCCTGAGCTGAGACATGACTACAGAACACCGTCCACCATATATCCATAACATAGGGGCAGGCATTCTGTAGTCCTCATATAGCTAGGAACAGTGGGTGATGTACTATTACCTATGGAGAACCCGCATCGCCACCCTGAGCTGAGACGTGACTACAGAACACCGTCCACCATATATCCATAACATAGGGGCAGGCATTCTGTAGTCCTCATATAGCTAGGAACAGTGGGGGTTATTTATGAGAGGCAAATCCTCTTTGCACTACAAATGCAAACTACAAGTGCAGAGTGCACTTGAAATTGCACTTGGAAGTGCAGTCGCTGTAAATCTCAGGGGAAGTTCTGAAATGAGGGGAAGCTCTGCTGATTTTATTATTCAATCATGTGCAAGCTAAAATGCTGTTTTATGTTCCTTGCATGTCCCCTTCAGGTTTACAGCGACTGCACTTCCAAATGCACTTTGCACATGCAGTGCAAAGTGGATTTGCCTTTCGTAAATAACCCCCACTGTGTATGAATGATATATATCAGTGGCGGCTGGTGCTTTTTTTTTGGGAGCACAAGCTAAAAAATACTGAATAAAAGCCATCAGTTGCAGCCTTGCTGGTGCCCCATCAGTTGCAGCCTTGCTGGTGCCCCATCAGTTGCAGCCTTGCTGGTGCCCCATCAGTTGCAGCCTTGCTGGTGCCCCATCAGTTGCAGCCTTGCTGGTGCCCCATCAGTTGCAGCCTTGCTGGTGCCCCATCAGTTGCAGCCTTGCTGGTGCCCCATCAGTTGCAGCCTTGCTGCCCGCCCGCTGTCTGTCCAAAACTTACCCCATCTAAGGTGGCAGGTCAGGCAGTGGGTGACGGCGGCGAGCTGTGGGATGGCTCCTGTGTTCGCCATGCTGTCCTCCATGCGTCTTTTCTCATTCTGCTAGGCATCCTATAGGGGCAGTGATACACGTCCCCCATCTATAGCTGGCCATCGCAGTAAGCAGCATTGGAATATATAAACAGGGCTAGGAATGAATGAATTCATGGGGGGAAAAAAACAAGCTTGGACCCCTTTCACACTGGGTTGCTTTGCAGGCAATATAACGCTAAAAATGGTGCCTGCAAAGCGACCTGAAACAGCTGCTGCTGTCTCCAGTGTGGAGCGGTGCGCTAGCAGCATGGTAAAAGTCCTGCTAGCAGCATCTTTAAAGTGGTAAAGGAGCGGTGTGCATACCGCTCCTCCACCACTCCTGGCCATTGAAATCAATTGGCACCGCAGCTGTACCGCCAGCAAATCGCTTCTGCAGAGATGCTTTGCGGTGGTTTTAACCCTTTCTCGGCCGCCAGCAGAGATAATGGAGCCCCACTTGCAGCCGAATAGCGCTGCAAAATTGACGGTAAAGCGCCACTGCCCCAGTGTTAAAGGGGGGCCTTACTTACCGAACAGCTCGCAGACAACCAATTAAACCTGTCTAACAGGACGCGTTAAAAACGGGGGTTTGCAAATTCATGCGTAAGCCACGGAGCCTCGCCACGGCACCCTGATATCTGTGGCATGTGCCTCCACTCTGGGGACACTTATTAGTTAGCGTTGGGTACCACAGATTTGAGGGTGCCGTGGTGAGGCTCAGTGGCTCACACATGCGTTTGCAAGTGCATGCGGACAAAGCCCCTGTTTTTAACACATACTGTTATAGGTTTAATTGGTTGTCTGCGAGCTGGTCGGTAAGTAAGCTTAGAGGGGGTGGAGAGGAGAGAGGGGGTGGTGCCCATGCGCCCTTAATGGACACACCACCACTAATGTATAATTTATTTTTAAGAAAAGGTAATATATTAGTGGGTCAACTTCTTGGAATTACAGTGGTTGTGAGCGCCCACCCCCTCCCCCTCTCTTATAGCCCAGTCTTCATCCAGTGCTGTGCCAAAGAGCAGCAGCGCTGTTCTCTATTAAAAACAAGAAAAACTGCGCTTGGATATAGAAGAAACAAAAAGGCTGCAGCACTAGTGGAATAACACACAAAATAAACAGACTAAAAATTGGAGAGCTGCGCCAATAAACTGTCCAATGATGGCTTTAGCATCCAGAGGCTGATATGTGAAAAACGGTGCACACTTAACGAAAAAGTTAGAAATGTCCAAACTAATAAGACACATCTAGTCACCAAAATAAAGAAAATTATGTCCTGATGGATGACACCAGAAAAAAAGTTTTGTTTTCCAAAAAATGGTCATCAAAAACTAAATCAGTTTAGACTAATCCACGGTGATGACATAATCCACAATAATGATATAAATGGCAGGATGGATGTAGGTGTGTTAAACAAGAAATCTGATTCCTTGCATATCGCCCGGTGAATCGCACAACGGATAAAAGTGCCCACCGCCGTTAGGCGCCGTACACACGGCAGAGAACCTCGACGGGCAGAACACATCGTTCCGCCCGTCGAGGTTCTCTCCCGGCCGTCGAATTCGGCGACCCGCCCGTCGGGAATGGCAACCAGCCATTCTTCCAGGCGGGCCGTCGAGGAAATAGAGAGCGTGCTCTCTATTTCGGCTCGACGGGCTTCCCGACGGGAAGCTCGCCGAGACCGTACACACGGCCGAGGTCCTCGCTGGAATGTGCATTCCAGTGAGGTTCTCGCTGGTTTTCAGCGAGAACCTCGGCCGTGTGTACGGCGCCTTAAGGTTGTCAGCTTACCGGATGGCAAGTATAACCAGCAGTCGGCTATACCCCAGCCGCAGCCTTTAACTTCCACGTGTACCAGGAAATACACCAGAAAGCAGGATAACCAATATGTAGATCAGATGGATACGTTCAATGCGATCAGACAGTCCATGTGGCCATGGGCATCCGCTCCATAGGGCAAGGGGGGCAAATGACCCCCCCTGGAAAATCAAGAAGGTGTTGAAGAGTCTTGCAGTCGCGGGCTGTCTGAGCAGTCCCGGGCCGGATGTCACACAGGCACAGCGAGCAGAGTGAAGCCGCCTCCCCCTCCAGTGTTTGTGTACACGGGGAGGGAACATGGGTCTGTGCTGAAGGGGGGTCCATCTGTGCAGAATGGGAGGGTCTGTGCTGAAGGGGGGGTCTGTACATTCTCTAGGCCAGTGATGGTGAACCTTGGCACCCCAGATGTTTGTACATTCTCTAGGCCAGTGATGGTGAACCTTGGCACCCCAGATGTTTTGGAACTACATTTCCCATGAAGCTCCACTACACTGCAGAATGCATGAGCATCATGGGAAATGTAGTTCCAAAACATCTGGGGTGCCAAGGTTCGCCATCACTGCTCTCGGCTATATTTATATGGGCATTGAGTGAAGCTGAATTATCTCAAGAGCTATTTTACACTGCCAGCTGGCCGCGTTATCGGTAAAGCGCCACTAAAAAGCAGCATTTTACCATTGTTTTAGCTGCGCTATTCGGCCGTTAGTGGGGCACTTTTAACCCCCCTGAAGAAAGGGTTAAATGCAACTGAAGTGCCCCGCCCATGCATGTGGCTAATATGGAAGGATACATACCATAGTGTAATAACGTAAGGTATGTTTATAGAAGTAATGCACTTGCATAGATAGAATTAAAACTGCATAAAAATCAGTTGCCGCCACATAGGAAGCCCGTCCTCCTCTAAGCTTGGTGACGTCAGAACGTCGCAACCATACTCATTTTTGTCACAGCAGACGTTATCAATGCGCTGTTCTCTCCCTCCCTACTCGGTAAGAGCAGTGGAAGACATTGGCTCCCGCTGCTGTCAATCATATCCAGTGACACTGGGGGGGAGGGGCCAAGTCCTGCTGTGTGTTGATGGACTCAGCAGCAGGACTTGGGAGCATTCATGAGTGCCTCCATGGAAATCGGCTCTCTGTGGGGGCACTTGATGCAGAGGAGGAACCAGGAGTGCCGCTGGGGGACACCAGAAGAGGATTGGGGCCGCTCTGTGCATAACCCTTGCACAGAGGAGAGAATTATAACATGTTTGTTTTTATTTTTAAAACAAACTTTGACTTTAAGGTTTGCTAAAATGGCCTTGTGGTCAATATTGTATAGCTTGTAGCATGCCTAAATGCCGTTTGGAGCTTGATGAATCTGGTCCTCTTGAGTCTCTGACCTGAATCTTGTCTGTTTAATCTTCTTGCATGTTCCAGAACATCTTATCTGAATACTGGTCTCTGATCAGAGTATATTGAACCCTTGGAAATCTCAATATGGCAGCCAGTAAATTGGTATTTTGAGGTCAGTAATCGCAGCTTAAAGGATCACTAAAGGAAATTTTTTTTTTTAGATAAATAGCTTCTTTACCTTAACCACTTCCATACCAGGCACTTACGCACCTTCCCGCCCAAGCCAATTTTCAGCTTTCAGCACTGTCGCAATTTGAATGACAATTGCGCGGTCATGCTACACTGCACCCAAACAAAATTGGCGTCCTTTTTTCCCCACAAATAGAGCTTTCTTTTGGTGGTATTTGATCACCTCTACGATTTTTTTTTTTTTTGCGCAACAACTAAAAATAGAGCAAAGATTTTGAAAAAAAAATAGTTTTTATTTTTTTCTGTTAATTTTTTTGTAAATGAGTATTCTCTTTCAATTACGGGCACCGATGAGGTGGCACTGATGGGCACCGATGAGGTGGCACTGATGGGCACCGATGAGGTAGTTCTGATGGGCACCGATTAGGTAGCACTGATGGGCACTGATAGGCGGCGCTGGTATGGGGCACTGATGGGCACTCATGGGCGGCACTGATGGGCACTCATGGGCGGCACTGGTGGGCACTCATGGGCGGCACAGGTGGGCACTCATAGGCGGCACAGGTGGGCACTCATAGGCGGCACAGGTGGGCACTCATAGGCGGCACAGGTGGGCACTCATAGGCGGCACAGGTGGGCACTCATAGGCGGCACAGGTGGGCACTCATAGGTGGCACAGGTGGGCACTGATAGGTGGCACAGGTGGGCACTGATAGGTGGGCACTGGGCATGGATTGGCACTGTGGGGTGGCACTGACAGACACTGGGGTGGCACTGATGATCACTGAGGGGTGGCACTGATGGATCAATGTTGCCAATCAGTGCCCGTGTGTGGGCACTGATTGGCATCTTTTTTTTACTGCCCCCTTTTTTTTTCTTGCTGATTTATTTTTTTTTTGTCTTTTTTTTTTTTTTGTCTTTTTTTATGTTCCCTGGTGGTCTAGTGTGGGCACTCCCTGGTGGTCCGTGTGGCGATCCGAGGGGGGGCTGCGCTGATAAACAATCAGCGCAAACCCCCCCTGTCAGGAGAGCCGCTGATCGGCTCTCCTGTACTCGCGTCTGTCAGACGCGAGTGAGAAAGAGCCGTCGGCGGCTCTTCCTGTTTACATCGTGATCAGCCGTGATTGGACACGGCTGATCACGTGGTAACGAGGCTCCGCCGGAGACTCGTTACCGAGATCGGAGGTGCAGGGTGTCAGATTGACACCCCGCATCACCGATCGCCGCGCTGTGCGCCCGCACGGGCGCGCGCGGCATTGAAATCGTGCTAGACGTTTGAGAACGGCTAGTCACGATTTCATAACCACTTCCCGGCCGTAAATCGGCTATTGGCCGGGCGGGAAGTGGTTAATGCAGTGCTGTTTTTATGTTCTCATTGTTCGTTTTTGCTTTGAAGTAGCTGTAATACTTCTCTGATCTCCACACTTCCTGCTTGTCTGGCTCCTTATGAAAAATCTCATGGCAGCTTTTCACTGTGGTCCAAGCTGTGTCTCTAAAACTCCTCAGACCCAATCAGATTAATTTTAAAAACAAAACACTGCCCTGGGATTCAATTTAAAAACAAAACACTGCCCTGGATTTGTTTGTTTTTGTTCTGTCTCTCTCTCTACTAAACATAAACACAAAACCTTTTTAAAAACTAAAGTGAAACTAGAGGCATATTATATGATTGATTTTTATCCATTTTTAAAAGGAATCGGTTAACTTTTATGTCTCTATACCCTGTAAACAGTCATTTCAGCAAACATTTTTTTTTCCTTTAGTCTCTCATAGAAGGGTTAATTTAAAATGGATTTTCTTATACTTTATCAGTAATCAGGGCTAAATCCATTCATTTATTGTCTGCAACAAAATTATTTTGCGCTCAGTAAATGCAAATTGGCTTGTGAGGCATAAACCTCACCACACACGTTACAATCTGATTGTACATTTGTCTTTCAGATCCACCAAGTACTGTATGTAGTACAAGGGCCTGGTTATTCGGTTACAAATTGGTGGGGTAGTTTAAGCATGTCTTCATAGTAAATAGTTTTGGTAGATCTAAAGTTGACTTCACAGAGATTGTATCGTCAGATAACAATGTGTGTGGCAATCCTAAAATACGTATGTTAAGGGCCTGACAGGCATAATATTGTTGGAGCCTTTCCTGCTTCTGCATCACTTGCACTGTGCATAACAAATTATCAAACTGATCATTCAAGCCTACAGATTAAAAGGAAAATATGGGCAAAGCTCTATTGGTCATACTTCTCTTCTGGGTCACAGAAGTACATAGTTCAGCACTTCTGTGACCCAGATTCAGCTGACTGTAAGTCAAAGCTTGATGTCGTCTGACGTCGGTGCCGGTCCAGCCTCTGCAGGGATCCCAACAATAATGTAAGGATCCACCCAGATGTCTAAACGGCAGCTGGCTCAGCTACTCAGCGCATTGCCGAGAGCCTGTGCCAGCCGCTCCCATCCCCTCCACAGGGCAGCACTCCAGTGAGCACTGGAGAGGCAGTGAAGAGAGCCGGTAACTGACAGTCACTGCTCCTCTGCTCAGTGAAGACCAAGAACTGCGCAATCAGCGTTGATGTGCTTGACAGTTCATGGTCTTAGACTCCAGAAACAGTTTTCCTGATAAACAGAACACTGGAAGAGTCATTTTCATTCATGAATTGCTGTTATTTAACCACTTCACTACCACACCATGGGAATATGTTGGCCGCAGGAACCCTTTGGGCGGCCGTCATATGACGTCCTGGTATTCCCTGCATTGTGGAAAGCGTGCGCTCGTCACATTACTGGGGACCCGATGTGCATGGATGTGATGTCCGCCGGGCACCCGCGATTGCTCATCACAGAGCAAGCACGTAAATCTGTGTGTAAACACATGTCCTGTCAGGTGAGAGATCGATCTGTGTGTTCCCAGTACAGAGGAACACTTATCGGTCTCCTCCCCTTGTGAGTCCCCTCGCCCAACAGTTAGAATCACTCCCTAGGAAACTCATTTAACCCCTTCCATACCCGTTACAGTTATACAGTAATCGGTGCATTTTTATAGCACTGATGCTGTATAAATGCCAATGGTCCCAAAATGGTGTCAAAAGTGTCGTTGCAATGTGGCACACATGATAAAAATCGCAGATCGCAATCCAATCAATATACGCTTATTGCTTTTTAACAAAAATATGTAGAAGAATGCATATTGGCCTAAACTAAAGGAAAAAGATTGTTTGTTTTAAAAAAAATGTCTTTATTTCGTCTGAGAAATCCTCACTTCCTGTTCTTCTGTCTGTAACTCCACACAGTAATGCAAGGCTTTCTCCCTGGTGTGGGGAAAGCCTCTTGAGGGGGGAGGGGGCGAGCAGGCAAGTCAGGACGCTCTCTACTTTGCAGATATAGAAAGGAGCTGTGTGTTAGTGGGCATCCTGACACTCCTGCTTGCCCCTCCCCCCTCAAGAGGCTTTCTTCACACCAGGGAGAAAGCCTTCCATTACTGTGTGGAGTTAGACAGAAGAACAGAAAGTGAGGATTTCTCAGAAGAAATTAGGACATTTAAAAGCAAAATTGAAGGATGAGGTAAGTGAAGGAGGCCTGCACCAAGGTAAAGGAAGCTATTTAGGTAAAAAAAAATCCTTTGCAAAGCCTTCAAGATGGGCTTGGACTTTCTTTTTAAAATTGATTATATTTTCCATGCTTCTGTCATTCTAGATCCCCCATCAAAGGAAAATCCATATGAAGACATTGAGACGGACAGTCGGAGCATAGGAAAGAAGTGTGTTCCGGAACCTGTGGCCCCTGTTCCTGGAACACTGAGCAAGGTAAACACAGTGGCTTGTAGCACTAGGCTTTCTCAAACTGGTGACCTAATATTGGGTTTGTATATATGTAATAGAAGTCTCACCCGAAGCTTTATAATAATAAAGACCAAATCAAAACCCCAGACCTTTCAGGGTGGTCAGATGAGTTTCTAAGTGCTAGTTCACACCAGACGCAGTTCTGTTCCGTGCGCTTTTTTCCTGCAATAAAAAGGCATGCACAGTGTTTTCCAACGGCTTTAGTTCACACCATGCAGAAACTGACCGGATACTGACTGCACTTGTGTGAACTAAAGCTGTTGGAAAACTCTGTGCATGCATTTTGTGCAGAAAAAAAGCGCACGGAACTGCGTCTGGTGTGAACTAACACTCGGGGCCAGTTCACACTATAGAAAAGCAATCCGGATGCGTTCCAGGTGCTTTTTTTGATGCATTCCAATGCTTTTTTGGTACGTTTTTTTTTTTTTTTCTTGTTTTTATATAAACCTTAGATAAGGAAAAGTGTGTTCCAGTGAGTTTTTGATGCGTTTTACAGAGTTCCAGTGCAGGTAAAATTAAGCATGTTCTACTTTTTTTTTCTGGAACTGCAGGCACTGGTGTGAACTAAACCATATAACCTACTTTCCATGCGTTTTTGGTGCAGAAAAAAACGCACTGGACTGCATGTGGTGTGAACTGGCCTTTAAGTTTGAACCGTTCCGTGCACTTTTTTTCTGCACTAAAAATGTATGCACAGTGTTTTCCATGTCTTCCAATGGCTCTAGTTCAGTGGTCATCAACCCTGTCCTGCAGGACCCACTAACAGGCCAGGTTTTATGTATTACCTTGGGGAGATGCAGACTAGAATACTGCAATCACTGAGCAGCAAATTGCATCACCTGTAATGTATTTCAGTTATCTTGCAAACCTGGGCTGTTAGTGGGCCCTGCAGGACAGGGTTGATGACCACTGCTCTAGTTCACACTGGTGCAGAGGCGGCTCTCTAATTAGGCGGTCGCCCAAGGCCTCACACTTACAGGGGCCGCGCGGCTGCCTAATTTGCCTTGATCACTGGACTGACCAACACACCATGTGCCATCTGTAAAAGGGCACACAAGGCGGGCCACAAGTCTGTGGGGCCCTAAAGCAGCTGAGCTGCTCCTTCAGCTCCTTCCGATCACCTGGCCTCTCTGTGTCTGGTCAGCTGCCTATTCAGGTTAGGAGTCAGGCCAGGTGGTGGAAACTTTATCCATTATGGGTGTGAGTGGGGCCTCGTGTCTAAGGCCTCACAAAGCCTAGAGCCGAACTGTGACTGCGTTGATGTGAACTAGAGCCATTGGAATACATGGAAAACGCACTGTGCATGCATTTTTAGTGCAGAAAAAAAAGCACACAGAACTGAATCTGGTGTAAACTGGCCTTCAATAAAATACATATGTGCACGTTGTTTTGCTGCCAAAAAAATGTATTTTTGTGCATCCAGTCCTGAGATCTACAAGCTCTGCCACACAGCACAGCCCTGCCTGGCAGGGTGGGTGACCTAACTTTTTTTTTTTTTCTGCTGTGGTTTAAGAAACATTAAAGGGCTTGTCCCACCCCCAGCCTGTGATTGGATAGTGAAAGGAGAAGCAGCATACTAATGCCTGCTTTGGTTATGAAATGGCTGTTAATGTCCAATACACTTTCTCCATGTCGTCAGGCACAGCAGAAGCCGCCTTTCTTCAGGCAAAACTCAGAGCGGCGCAGCTTCAAACTGTTGGACATAAGAAAGCTGGGGAGGGATGGCGGGGCTTCTCCCAGTAAACTCAGCCCTCCGTCATCTCCAAGCAGCCCGGATGACAATTTCTTCAGTTCTGGAGACCAACAGAATGGAAGACGGAGGAGGAAAATCCCAAAGGTAATCCTTGGCATCAGAATTCTCTTACACAGAATTGTATTGCATTTCGATTGGTGTTTTCAAACTAAACTTTTCGCTGCTTGTGTGTGTGGTGTGGTATTTTTTGTTTTTTTGTAACCCTGGTACTTTTTATATACGGTAGTTGGTGATGCGAATTAATTCCATATACGAGGTACGGCGGGGGAAAAAAAAGGTGAAGAGGTTGACACAGTCTACAGACACTAACTCTGGGAGAGGTAATTCAATCGCTGTTTTGTTTTACAAAAAGTGTGTAGTTTTTTTTTTGTTTTTTTGTTTTTTTACCTTTTGGAGGGACAAAGGATCAGAACTTCTGTTAATGATCAAATACTGGAAGGGTAATGGGTGGTTGTAAAATTGCCAACACATTTCAGGATTCAAAGATGGGGGGCCCCCCCCCCCCCCCCCCCCTTCGTCATGGCTGCAATTGATAGAAAATGTATTCAGGAAAGAAATATACAACACTTCTAAATATTTTTTCTGGACTTTAAGGCTTCATTTCCATGGATGTTTTTACAGCCACTTTTCTGAGCGTTTTTTGCAGCTTAAAAACAGCTCTCCATGTTAGTCTATGGCCTCATGCCCACCATGACGTTTTTGAGCTGCAAAAAAAACCCAGGACCAGTGCGTTCTGAAGCTCCAGCAATAGAGCTGTAAAAACGCCAGACATTAAACGCTCAAACGCTACCGCGGCGTTTTTGAGCTCCAGCTTTTTTTCTCTAAAATAAACATGGAAAGGCGTTTTTAAGCTGTAAAAAAGTGGCTGTAAAAACGTCCATGGAAATGAGTGCTCCACTGAAGTATTAGGCTTCGAGTCATTGTATTAATCACCAGCAGTGGCAGCAGGTGCTCCAAATCTTTGGGGGCGCAAACAAACTGAAAAATGTAACTGATAGTAATGCAGAACTGAAAATTGCCATTTATTAGGTCATTATGTATCATTACTGTTGAATAAAATATTTAAAATGTTAGTCAACTGTTAATACAATAAATGTACCATGAATTTGTGAATTTTGTTTAAAACGGTAAACCAACCACTGTGCCCGGTTTCAGCCTCACTGTGGCCATTGTGAGGGGTTCCCATTATCCTTATGTTGAGTTCTTGGGTCTGTACACATGTTAGCTACTGTGCCTATTTATGAGGGGTTCCTGTCGTGCCTGTGCACATTTCCCGGGTCTATATATACACCTGTGCGCATTGATGTGTTCCCACCATCCCTGCACTGAGTCCCTGGGTCTGTACACCAGCTTGCTGATGTGCCCATTATAAGGGGTTCCCACCATCACTGTGCCGAGTTCCTGGGTCTGTACATACAGTGCGGAAAATAAGTATTTGAACACCCTGCTATTTTGCAAGTTCTCCCACTTGGAAATCATGGAGGGGTCTGAAATTGTCATCGTAGGTGCATGTCCACTGTGAGAGACATAATCAAAAAAAAAATATTCCAGAAATCACAATTTATGAATTTTTTAAACTATTTATTTGTATGATACAGCTGCAAAGAAGTATATGAACACCTGTCTATCAGCTAGAATTCTGAGCCTCAAAGACCTGTTAGTCTGCCTTTAAAATGTCCACCTCCACTCCATTTATTATCCTAAATTAGATGCACCTGTTTGAGGTCATTAGCTGCATAAAGACACCTGTCCACCCCATACAATCAGTAAGAATCCAACTACTAACATGGCCAAGACCAAAGAGCTGTCCAAAGACACTAGAGACAAATTTGTACACCTCCACAAGGCTGGAAAGGGCTACTGGGAAATTGCCAAGCAGCTTGGTGAAAAAAGGTCCACTGTTGGAGCAATCATTAGAAAATGGAAGAAGCTAAACATGACTGTCAATCTCCCTCGGACTGGGGCTCAATGCAAAATCTCACCTCGTGGGGTCTCAATGATCCTAAGAAAGGTGAGAAATCAGCCCAGGACTACACGGGAGGAGCTGGTCAATGACCTGAAAAGAGCTGGGACCACCGTTTCCAAGGTTACTGTTGGTAATACACTAAGACGTCATGGTTTGAAATCATGCATGGCACGGAAGGTGCCCCTGCTTAAACCAGCACATGTCAAGGCCCGTCTTAAGTTTGCCAATGACCATTTGGATGATCCAGAGGAGTCATGGGAGAAAGTCATGTGGTCAGATGAGACCAAAATATAACTTTTTGGTCATAATTCCACTAACCGTGTTTGGAGGAAGAAGAATGATGAGTATCATCCCAAGAACACCATCCCTACTGTGAAGCATGGGGGTGGTAGCATCATGCTTTGGGGGTGTTTTTCTGCACATGGGACAGGGCGACTGCACTGTATTAAGGAGAGGATGACCGGGGCCATGTATTGCGAGATTTTGGGCAACAACCTCCTTCCCTCAGAGCTTTGAAGATGGGTCGAGGCTGGGTCTTCCAACATGACAATGACCCGAAGCACACAGCCAGGATAACCAAGGAGTGGCTCTGTAAGAAGCATATCAAGGTTCTGGCGTGGCCTAGCCAGTCTCCAGACCTAAACCCAATAGAGAATCTTTGGAGGGAGCTCAAACTCCGTGTTTCTCAGCGACAGCCCAGAAACCTGACTGATCTAGAGAAGATCTGTGTGGAGGAGTGGGCCAAAATCCCTCCTCCAATGTGTGCAAACCTGGTGAAAAACTACAAGAAACGTTTGACCTCTGTAATTGCAAACAAAGGCTACTGTACCAAATATTAACATTGATTTTCTCAGGTGTTCAAATACTTCTTTGCAGCTGTATCATACAAATAAATAGTTTAAAAAAAAATCATAAATTGTGATTTCTGGAATTTTTTTTTTGATTATGTCTCTCACAGTGGACATGCACCTACGATGACAATTTCAGACCCCTCCATGATTTCCAAGTGGGAGAACTTGCAAAATAGCAGGGTGTTCAAATACTTATTTTCCGCACTGTATTGTGCGATGCAGTACAATACTTGGGTATGAGTACTTGGAAGTAACACGCTGTGCTGTCAGCATTTACACAGATGCGATGCAGTGCGTTGCACTGCATGGAGTGACTGAATGCAGAAAAACACCTACACCACGACACAGCTGTTACATGACTTGTAAACTCCTATAGAGAACTTGCAATAAAAGGGAGAAGATGAGGAAACTTCATAGAATAATCCATGCAGAGATTTGGGCTATGACCCAAATAATGGGTTACAGCTCAGACTATACCAAGGAAAAGTTAGGGGAAGTTTGGGCATGGGAGACCAGGATGTTGACACTAGAGGACAGCCCAGAGACCAAAAGCCCGAGGGCTTTCACACTGGGGCGGTGCGCTTGCAGGACGTTAGAAAAAGTCCTTCAAGCAGCATCTTTGGTGCGGTTTGACAGTTGTGTATACACTGCTCCCAAAACGCCCTGCCCATTAAATTTACTGGGCAGCCGAAGCACTGAAACACGGGCGCATTTAACCCTTGGCTGCTAGCGTGGGTTAAAAGTGCAGCTAAAGCGTCAGTAAAGCATCGGTAATGCAGCAACGGCTGTGTGAAAGGGGTCTTGCTGAGAAATCGAACTGTAACCTGACCCGGGTGGAAGTGTTCTCACTGCTGTCAGACGCTTAAACCAGAAGTGACGCTGTGTGTCCCATGAAAGCACCGCCCTACAGACCCAGCAACCCCTAACCACCATAGGACACATAATGCCAGCATGGGAGTGTTTGGAGAGCAAAGCCCTGCACCCCGAGGGCAGTCTAAAGGTGGGCCAATAGATCTTCTTGCCTTCAAACACATGATTGCAATTACTTGGTCTCCTACCAACAATTCTGTCTCTCTGACTGGCTACAGTATGTACTTATGTGGTACACAGACTAGTCCCGTCAGTGTAAGAGGGTGCTCCTAACGACAACTTTTTATGGGCCAGATTCTCCGCTGCGATCTGACGGTGCATCTCAGATACACCGTCGTATCTCAGATTTTTTTCAATGGGTATCTATGCGTGTGATTCCTAGAATCACTTACGCATAGATACACTAAAGTTCCGACAGGTGTAAAACGATTACACCGTCGGATCGGGGATGTAATGACAACGCTGGCCGCTAGGTGGCCTTTACGTTGTTTTCTCATTTGTCTATGCAAATGAGCCTAATACGCCGATTCCCGAACGTTTTTACGTCGTTAGCGTAAGGTCACCCCTGCTATAATGAGGGGTAACCTTATGAAGTTCCGTCGTTGCCATGTTAAGTATGGCGTCGGGTTAGCGTCGTCTTTTTCCGTCGGTTACGTCGTCTTACTAAGTCGTTCACGAATAGGGCATTGCGTAAATGACGATCACGTCGTTTTGACGTTGGTTTCAACTACGCTTTCCGACGTGAGCTGGAGCATGCGCACTGGGCTTTTTCCCCAGCCGCCGCATGCGCAGTTCGATCAATTTAAATACAAGCCGCCCCCTTTGAATTACGCGGCCTTACACTGGGACATTTACACTACGCCGCCGCAACTTACGGAGCAAGTGCTTTGAGAATACAGGACTTGCTCGGTTAAGTTGCGGCGGCGTAGTGTAAATGGCTTACACTACGCCGCCGCATTTCTATGAGAATCTAGCCCAATGTGTATAAAAAACATCTGTCCACAGAATCTTTACTTCCATTCAAACCTCACCATCCTGGGCAAGACTAAGGATCTGTCAAAGGACATCACATCAGGGACAAAATTGTAGACCTGCACACGGCTGGAATGGGCTACAAGACCATCAGCAAGAAGCTTGGTGAGAAGGAGACAACTGTTGGAGTGATTTTTTGAAAATGGAATGAATTGAAAATAATGTCAATCGCCCTCGGTCTGAAGTTCCATGCAAGATTTCGCCTGTAAGGATGATTGTGAGAAGTGAGGGATCAGACCAGAACTACAGGGGAGGAACTTGTGAATGATCTCAAGGCAGTTGGGACCACCGTCACCAAACAAACCATTGGTAACATAATACGCTGCCATGGATTGAAATCCTGCAGTGCCCACAAGGTCATCCTCCTCAGGAAAGAACATGTATAGGCCCGTCTGAAGATTGCAAATGAACATCTAAATGATTCAGAGAAGGATTGGGGGGGGGGGGGGGGGGGGGGGAAGTGTTGTGGTCAAATGAGACCAAAACTGAGCTCTTTGGTATTAACTCAACTGGTCGTGTTTGGAGCAGGAAAAATGCTGACTATGACCCTAAGAACACCATCCTTGCAGTCCAGCACAGTGGTACAAACCTTATGCTTTTGGGCTGTTTCTCTGCTAAAGGTACTTTGCCGCATTGAGGGGACAATGGACGGGGCCATGTATTGTAAAATGGTGCATGAGAACCTTCTTCCCTCAGCCAGAATACTGAAGATGGATCATGGATGAGTCTTTCAGCATGTCAATGACCCAAAACATACCACCAATGCAAAAAATGAGTGGCTCAAGAAGCACATTAATGTTATGGAGTAGCTTAGCTAGTTTCCATACTTTAATCCTATAGAAAATGTATGGAGGAAGTTGAAACTTCAAGTTGCCAAGTGACAGCCAAGAAACCTTAAAGTGGATGTAAACCTGATTCATGAAATTTGAGCTGGGCACATATCTGCAGTATTTTCTTATCTCTCTTCAAAGCACTAAGTAATGTGGCTTTTCCTGCTCCATTCTTCTGTTATCAGCATGATCACTTCTGACAAGTTCTCTGACCCATGTGATAAAACCAGCCTGAAATTTGTGTCGGGGTGGGTGCTATAAATTGGCAGACTTTTCAGATTTTCAGAGCTGTCCTATGTGGAGGGGGTGTGCCCTTCCTCATTCAGCAGTAGCAGTGTAGTGTTGTATTACACTAGGAGACAGGTGATTAGAGGAAGTGAACATTTTAACAATGTGCACTTTCTGCACAGTATATAAAGATGAAGACAGCAGATATACATGTAAAACTTATGTAGGAGGATTTGTTTCATCCCTGTGTATCTAAGGCTGTTCACTTTACTGGGTATATGTGAGGGTTTACATTTACTTTAAGGATTAAGAGAATATCTGTAAAGAGTGGACCAAATTCCCTCCTGAGATGTAAGCAAACCTGGTAACCAACTACAAGAAACATCTTACCTCTGTGCTTGCCAACAAGGGTTTCTCCACCAAGTACTAAGTCATGTTTTGCTTGGGGATCAAATCCTTATTTTACCCACTGAACTGTAACGCAATTTATAACATTTGTATTTTTTTTTATGGATTTTTGGTTGATATTCTTTCTCTGTCATTATTTAAAATACACCCATTGTAAAAAAATATAGACCCTTCATTTCTTTGTAAGTGGGCAACCTTACCTAAAATCTGCAGGGGATCAAAAAGATTCCCCACTGTATGTAACACTCAGCAGACATTTACTGTAGGTGAATGCATGTTTTTAAATGAGTGATTCACCACCACCGAATGTTTCTGGTGAAAGTGGCATTCACTGCTTTGCTGCAAACTACCAGTTGGATAGGATGTAAAGGAAAATCTCCACAGGACATAATTCTAATTTTACTAGAAAATTTGTACTAGAAGAATTGAGGTCAGTGCTCCTATTGCTTAGGTTTCCATCCATTCCTATTTTGGCTGACGCCTGTGACACAGACAGGAAGTGAGATGAAATCTGTTAAAGGGGAACAAAGACAGTAATTTAACTGCTTACCGACCAGCCGCCGCAGTTATACGGCGGCAGGTCGGCTCTGCTGGGGACGAGCGCACATAATATAACGTTGCCTCGCCCAGCAGCCAGTAGGGGCGCTTGCCCCCCGACTCCCGTGCCGGGCGCGGTCGCCGCCGGGCACCCGCGATCACTCGTTAGAGCGAGGACCTGGAGCTGTATGTGTAAACAAGCTCCTGGTCCTGTCAGGGGAGAAATGCCTGACATACAATGTATGAACAGCGATCGGTCATTTCCCCTAGTGAGGCCACCCCCCCCTACAGTTAGAACACACCCAGGGAACATACTTGACCCCTTCCCGGGCCCCCTAGTGTTAACCCCTTCCCTGCCAGTGGCATTTTTATAGTAATCCAATGCATTTTTATAGCACTGATCGCTATAAAAATGTCAATGGTCCCAAAAATGTGTCAAGTGTTGCAGTACCGAAAAAAAATCGCTGATCGCCGCCATTACTAGTAAAAAAATAAAATAAAAATGCCATAAAACTACCCCCCTATTTTGTAAACGCTATAACTTTTGCGCAAACCAATCAAACGCTTATTGCGATTTATTTAGTTTATGAAAAAAATGTCGAATACATATCGGCATAAACTGAGGAAAAATGATTTTTTTTACATATATTTTTGGGGATATTTATTATAGCAAAAAGTAAAAAATATTCTTTTTTTTTTTTTATTGTCGCTCTATTTTTGTTTATAGCGCAAAAACTACAAACCGCAGAGGTGATCAAATACCACCAAAAAGCTCTATTTGTGGGGAAAAAGGACACCAATTTTGGTTGGTTGGGAGCCACGTCGCACGACCACAATTGTCAGTTAAAGCGACGCAGTGCCGAATCGCAAAAAGTGCTCTGGTCTTTGACCAGCAATATGGTCTGGGGGTTATGTGGTTAAAACGTACATTTCAATTTTTTTCCCCCACTATCCAAAACAAAAAAAACGTTGGCTCCGGTTGGACCCTCAGGTCGCATAATAGAAATAAGTAATTCCTGTGTGCTTCAGTTATTGTCCGTGGGAATAATACATTTTTCCTTTTTCTAGTGACCGATGACAACAGTGAATCAGACAGTGACACAGAAGAGAAGTTGAAAGGTAAAACTTTAACTGGGTATCTTTTATCTCCTAGCATGTCCTTTACTATAATTGCCCTTTGTCAGGTTAAGTCTTTTATGAACCTCAACGACCCAGAGGAAGGCCAAACCCCAGGCTGCTGCTATGGCCAATTCTTCCTGACCCAGGGAAGAAAATTCCTTTGTGACCTCCCGAAAGCAAATGTTTCTATATTGTGAATGCAAATATTTCGAGAACATCTTATAATCATTATCACTGTAGATGGCAGTAGCTGTGGGAGAGACATGCAGTCTTAATTTTAAAACCATGTTACTGATCTTGCCATTTATAGTTGATCTGTACATGTATTCTCGTCAAGCAACAATACAGCCAAGAAAATGTGTTAAAGTGAGCAGCTAATTAAAAGCTAAAATAAATAAAAACAAAAAAACCTTTTGCTGTAAGTGCCTTTAAATCCTGAGATTTCCCCCGCAGGTTTTTTTTTTCTTTTTCTTTTTTACTTATTTTTTGCTGTCCTCCAGTCTGGTCAACATTAAATCCCATTGAGTATAGAGTAGAATAAAAGTCAAATCTTCTTGAAGTAGTAACGGAACCTTTTCTGGAGTCTGAGCCACTTCAGTAGTGCAAATTAAAGGGTCACTAAAGGAAAAAAAATTTTTTGCTGAAATGACTGTTTACAGGGTATAGAGACATAAAAATTAACTGATTCCTTTTCAAAATGATTAAAACTAGATAAAAATCAATCATATAATGTGCCTGCAGGTTAGTTTCACTTTTAAACTGGCTTCATGTTTCTGTGAAGAAGAGAGAGACACACAGAACAAAAACAAACAAATCCAGGGCAGTGTTTTGTTTTTAAAATGAATCTGATTGGTTCTGGGAAGTTTTAGACACACAGTAATGACAGCTTAGACCACAGAGAGAAAGCTCCCAGCACTGTGGTTATAAGGAAACAGACAAGCAGGAAGTGTGGAGAACAGAGCAGGATTACAGCAACTTCAAAGCAAAAACGAACAATAAGGACATGAAACCAGTACTGCAGTAAGGTAAAGGAAGCTATTTAGCTAAAAAAAAATGTTTCCTTTAGTGATCCTTTAAGACTGTTCTCATTGACTAGCATGGGATTTCACATGTCGCATGACTTGGGCCTCACAAGTCTTATCCCAAGTTGTGGCAGTGTGAATTGAGCCTTAATGCCCAAAAATTGTACTGTAGTAAGATTAAAAAAAAACAGAGTAAGAACTCTGCCTTTTTATTAAGTATTTTAAGGTGGAAACTCTGGTCTATAACCCCGCAGTTAGATGACACAAGCTACCACTTTGTAGAAAACCATCTCCTAAAATTGTACCTTCTGCTTTTTATTGTATTGCTCTGTCTTGCAGCACACAGCCAGCGACTGGTGCATGTCAAGTCCAGAATGAGCCTCACCCCGCGGTACCAAACTTTGGAGCGAGATCTCATAGAGTATCAGGAGCGGCAGTTGTTTGAGTACTTTGTTGTGGTGTCACTGCAGAAGAAGCCATCTGGTACTGTGTATGTTCCGGAGATCACCCAGCAGTTCCCGCTCAAGGTAAGAGTGTCTGAAAATTTGTTCTCGGAGGATGTGTGTCACACCATAAAAATATATAAAATTCCCAACCTGCTTGGGGTCAGACATCAAAAGATATTGGTCTATTTTTCAATTTGTTACTGGGCCATGACTTTCTCTGACTTCATGGATAGGTAGGTTCCATCCCACTATTCAATGAGTGCCACCAATGACACTCTCTCTTATTCTAACAGAGGGTGGCAGTTGGAAGGCCTTGGCCTTCAAGTTCAGGTAAATCAAAGCCTTGGTAATAAAGTAAAAGTAAATCGGATGGGGTTTTAGAAGATGCTTCTCTTGCAATTACGTAATTTCCTAAGCAAAAAAAAAAAAATGCACTACAGGTTTACTTTTTTAATTGATTAAAATAATATTGTGATGCATTTTCCATATAATATTTTTAGAAAGTATTTTAGTTGTGTGTTTGTGTTTTTTTGTTTTTTTCATTCACATTGGTTCTGTCTCGGTCCCAAAAAAGTAGAAGGCCCCTTCTTAAAGTGGAAGTAAACCCACCTATCATTTTCAGCCAAGGAAGCTTCCATCTTGGCCTATGTTTAATCTTCAACTGCCATGGTGCTGCACATGTGATCAGTTATGACACCAGCCATTGGATGGTTTGACAGTTTGGCTGAGAGCACAACCAATGTGACAGTTAGCAATCCCGGCATGCCGGAAATGTAACTGCTTTTTGAAACTGTTAAATCGATGGGTTTACTTCCGCTTTAACAGTTGCAGCATAGATATTCTTGTAGAAACTGCCTCTACTTGTGTTAGGAGACCACTTGCACACAGCTGGTTGGAGAAGTCGTTCAGTTAACACCTGCTTGTACAATTTACAAGAACTGCATATGTTTTGTATCTCACAAAATGAACAGACCTGTTATTTGTCACCAATCCAACATAACTGCGGTTTGTCAAGTGTTAATTACAGGGCAACAAGTTGGGGTGTGTTTAGAGACGGGCAACTCCCACACTGCGGGTTTTAACATTTGATGTTCATATTTCAGCTGGAGCGATCGTTCAAGTTCATGCGGGAAGCCGGCGATCAGTTCAAAGCCATTCCACAATTCTGTTTCCCAGATGCTAAAGACTGGACACCAGTGACTCAGTTTGACAGGTAAAGTGCATCTCTACTATGAGACCCTAACTACTTCCATACCAGGCACTTGCGCACCTTCCTGCCCAAGCCAATTTTCAGCTTTCAGCGCTGTCGCACTTTGAATGACAATTGCGCGGTCATGCTACACTGTACCCAAACAATATATATATATATATATATAATTATATATATATATATTTGTTCCCACAAATAGAGCTTTCTTTTGGTGAAATTTCATCACCTCTGCGTTTTTTTTTTTTTTTTTTTGAAAAAAACGTTTTTTTTTTTTTTGTAAATAAGTACCTTTTCTTCAATTATGGGCACCGATGAGGCGGCACTCATGGGTGGCACTGATGGACACTGAGAGGTGGCACTGATGGCATTGCTGGGCATCACTTCAGTCAGTGCCCATGTTGCCAGTCAGTGGGCAGTGAATGGCATCTATTGTGCTAATATTTTTTTATTGGGTTCTGGTGGTCCAGTGTGGGCATCAGTGCGAACCCCCCCCCCCCCCCCTGTCAGGAGAGCCACCGACCGTCTCTTCTCTACTCGCGTCTGACAGATGCGAGTGAGGAAGAGCCGATCAACGGCTCTTCCTGTTTACATCGTGATCAGCCGTGATTGGACACGGCTGATCACGTGGTAAAGAGCATCGGCCGGAGGCTCTTTACCGAGTTCGGAGGTGCAGGGTGTCAGACTGACACCCCGCATTACCGATTGCTGCGCGCCGCCATTTTATCCTGCAGGACGTCAATAGACGTCCAGTCAAGATGACACAACCACTTCCCGGCGTCAATATACTATTGACCGGGCGGGAAGTGGTTAAATGTTAGTTATCTGCTGACACTGCATTGAATAACATTATTTGCACACAGACAACCTGTTACTTTAGGCCCCTGGTGCCCAATCAACTTTTGGTATTTGTAGTTGTGCTGAAGCCCTCCGACCATTAAGCATTGATGGAGCATTGGTTTGTAATGTTGGTGATCTCCAGAAGTCTCTAGTAACCTGTTCCCAGTCTGTTTGCATCCTGTAGTATGTCCGCAGTCTGACCATCCCCTGCATCCCAATTGGGAAGATTCACTATTTCCAATTGTCCTGATCACCAGAGTCAGAGAATCAAAATTGAGGTAAATCCAAAAAAAAATTTTTCCTCCTGAATATTAAGGCAAAATCTTCCAATGGAGATACTAGATGTCTAATAGATTTCCCCCTCGTATTGCAAAGATATCCTCTCACTTCCTGTTGAGTGTACAGGAAGTAATAGGTGATCTTTATAATGATGATGCAAAAACTGTAGGTGGTTTTAAACATTACTCTAGCCATTAAAAAAATGGAGCTGGTTTAGGCTAATAAACTGTACTTTTTTTTTTTTTTCTGATGGCTCCTTAAAACCTATATAAGATGCAAGCCCTTAAAGTGTATGTCTGGGAGGAAAACAAACATTCTCTACAGTACATGCACATTTGCCTATAGTTCCTGTTTAAAAAAAAAAAACACCATGTACGGAAATATAACTAATCTACAAGAAATCCAGTAAGCTCCTAAATGTCCATTTCAGCTGACAGCACAGTGCCTCCGCTTCATTGTAATCCTAAACTATCTTGTCAGCCCTGCCTGAGTTCTCTCTGCTGAACTTCAGCACACCTCCCCCTTCTGTTATAGAGACGATGAGAAGAAAAATGTTCTGTAGTAGAGGACAGACATCTGGCCAGTTCTGCTTGAATAGTACTTAACCACTTAAGACCCGGACCAAAATGCAGGTAAAGGACCTTGCCCCTTTTTGCGATTCGGCACTGCGTCGTTTTAACTGACAATTGCACGGTTGTGCGACGTGGCTCCCAAACAAAATTGGCGTCCTTTTTTCCCCACAAATAGAGCTTTCTTTTGGTGGTATTTGATCACCTCTGCGGTTTTTATTTTTTGCGCTATAAACAAAAATAGAGCGACAATTTAAAAAAAAATGCAATATTTTTTACTTTTTGCTATAATATCCCCCAAAAATATATAAAAAAAATTTTTCTTTCTCAGTTTAGGCCGATACGTATTCTTCTACATATTTTTGGTAAAAAAAATCGCAATAAGCGTTTATCGGTTGGTTTCGCAAAATTTATAGCGTTTACAAAATAAGGGATAGTTTTATTGCATTTTTATTAGTTTTTTTTTTTTTTACTACTAATAGCGGCGATCAGCGATATTTTTTTTTTCGTGACTGCGACATTATGGCGGACACTTCGAACAATTTTGACACATTTTTGGGACAATTGTCATTTTCACAGCAAAAAATGCATTTAAATTGCATTGTTTACTGTGAAAATGACAGTTGCAGTTTGGGAGTTAACCACAGGGGGCGCTGTGACTTTGAGTGTTCCCTGTGTGTGTTTACAACTGTAGGGGGGTGTGGCTGTAGGTGTGACGTCATCGATCGCGTCCCCCTATAACAGGGATGACGCGATCGATGCTTACACACGGCTCTCCCGTTCTTCAGCTCCAGGGACGATCGCCGCACTGCAGCGGCGATCGGGTCCGCGAGTCCCGCGGTCCCGCTCCTGGAGCTTCGGACCGGGTCGCGGGCGCGCGCCCGTGACCCACGGCTGGGTACTAAAATCAACGTATATATACGTTGATGTGCCCAGCCGTGCCATTCTGCCGACGTATATGTGCAGTAGGCGGTCCTTAAAGAGGGGGTTCACCCTTAAAACCACTTTCTCCCATCCCATCCAGCATACTGGTGTCAGCGCCAGTATGCTGTCTTTTTTTTTTTTTATCGATGTACTTACCTCTTAATAGATAATTTAATTTTCGTCCTACCGCGGGGTATGGCGCCGCTATATAGCGTCACGCCTTCCGAAAACAGCCGACTAGCACTCGGCTGTTCTCGGCGCTATACGGCGCCCGAGCACAGACCTAGGAGCTGACTGCGCAGGCGCCGTATATAGCCGCATTGCGCCCTCCGAAAAAAGCCGAAATAGGACTCGGCTGTATACGGTGCCTGCGCAGTCAGCTCCTGGGTCTGTGTGCAGGCGCCGAGAACAGCCGAGTGCTAGTCGGCTGTTTTCGGAAGGCGTGACGCGATATAGCGGCGCCATACCCCGCGGTAGGACGAAAATTTAATTATCTATTAAGAGGTAAGTACATCGATTAAAAAAAAAAAAAAGACAGCATACTGGCGCTGACGCCAGTATGCTGGATGGGGTGGGAGAACGTGGTTTTAGGGTGAACCCCCTCTTTAAGTGGTTAAGCAAGGACTAAAAGATCAATGCCTTGGCACTGGTCACATCCATCTACTACCCGATCCCAAAGTGGCTTATGAAAGAAAAATTTTCATCGACCTACTATCTTCATTGCATATTTAATTTTAGACCCATTGACCTCACTGGTTCTCTGTGCTTTTATATATAATGCAGGCAGATTATGGCAGATGGAAGGGGCTGGCAGGGTACTGTATATGCAGTTCTAAGGCACATTGTGAGAAGCTCAGTTTGCAGTGAAAACGGAGTACTCTATTTCAGTAGAGAAGAGGAGCCTGTACAAAATTAGAGGGAAGGCTGGAGTTCAGCTTTTACATATTTTTCAAATAGTTCATTAATTTTTGCATGCTGGATTATTTACCCGTTCTTTAATTTTTTAATAAAAGTTCATTTTACGCAAACATGTACAGCCAAAGTTCATGCTACCCAGACCTGAGCCCTATCATTAGTTCTGTTCCGAGTTGACAAGCCTATTGATGGCGCCGATTTCCTTGGACAATAACTTTCATATGTAGTCGGCTCTAGAATGTCAAGTTTTGCCCTTGGAAAGGGGTGATCACATGATCATGTACACCAATCACTGGCTGCCCAGATCCACCACACGCTGCTCCATTCTGGTTGTGTGAATTAATGCAGTAGATGGTAAGGGTGAAAACATTTTAGGCCTGCAGCTACAGAAAAAGCAAAGGAACTTATGAAGAATTCCTCACAGAACTGCAAAACTTTATTTCTTTTTATTCTTTCTTTTTAGTGAGACTTTCTCGTTTGTGCTGACCGGGGAAGATGGTAGTCGGAGATTCGGTTACTGTAGACGACTTTTGGTAAATAAAACGTAACTCTATGAATCAAAACTCTGCTTCCATACCTTCAGCAAGTGTAAATTGTGTTCCTAAGCTAAAAAAAAAATGTCCCCCGTGCTACAGCACCCCTATGATTTAACCCTGCCCATACCTGAACCTTGAAGTTCAGTTTCAAAGACAGACTTTTTTATTGCTGTCTGGGAATCCACTGGGGAGATTTTACTTCTGGTCCCTGTGACACAGCACACGAAATAAAGGAAACTGGTCACCTGGACATCTATCCAGTGGGGACTTAAAAGACATCTAATACCTGACAGAGGCTCCAACCCATCCCTGAACTATTTATACCCGCAAAAACGCAGGTTGTGACTGTATGTGTTTTTTAACCTGCAACGTAGCCCCAAAAATTTGCCCGAAAGCTCAACTCCAGGATAAACTTGGAATAAAGGGTTTGTAAAGGAATATTTTTTTATTTTTTAATCTTAATAGCTTCCTTTACCTTAATGCAGTGCTGTTTTCATGTCTTTATTGTTCGTTTTTGCTCTCAAGTTGCTGTAATTCTTCTCTGATCTCCACACTTCCTGGTTGTCTGTTTCCTGATGACCACAGTACTGGGAGCTTTCTCTCTGTGGTCACTAATCAAGGAGGTGTGATTACAGTGTGTCTAGTTTCGTTTTCCAAACCATCACTGCTCTATGGCTCTGTATAGCACAGAGTCAGGAAATAACATGCAAAAATTAAACTAGATGCAAAAACGAAACTAGGAACTACAGGTACATTATATGATTGATTTTTATCTATTTTTAATCGTTTTTAAAAGGAATCGGTTAACTATTATGTCTCTATACCCTGTAAACGGTCATTTCAGCAAAAAAAAAAATTTCCTTTACAACTCCTTTTAAACTATACTACTTTTTATCAACCATAAAATCCAATTGCTAGTATATTGCATACATAATCTTGGCAAGAGGAAATCCACCTATAAAGTCAAGTCAGAGTTATATAGCTTTGCGATCGGCAAAACTTGTGCTCCTTGCTGATCATAGAAACCCTAGCTATGATTTGATTATATAAAACCCATCTGTGTTAAAATTCATCGTACCCAGAGATCTTCAAGTTGGTTAAAAAGGCAGAAGGTTCTCTACCTTAATGCATAGAATGCAAGAAACAAAAAGCAGCATTGTTGCTTGCACATGATTGGATGATAGAAGTCCGCTTCTGCTCATTTACTAAACTCTGGAGCAACTGCAATGGATGTTTTTCATTCTTTAAGCCCAGGTTCACACTGGGCTGTGGGAATGAAGCCGTGCGAGTTCAGCTGAACTTGCACAATTTCTCTCCTGCTTGTCCGTCCCGATTTCAGCTGCAATTACAGAGACATGTATGCAGCTTGTGCACAGATGTCGAATTGCACCAGTGTGAACCAGGGCTCAAACCCAATTGAACTTTAAAGCGGAGTTCCACCCAAAAATGGAACTTCCGCTTAATCCACTCCTCACCCCCTTACATGCCACATTTGACATGTATTTTTTTTGGGGGGGGGGAGTGGGGGCTTCAGGAGGAGTGGGACTTCCTGTCCCACTTCCTCCTTCCGCCGAGGGGCTGGTTAGGCGATTAAGCTTAATCGCCTACAGCAGCCCCTCCCTGTAGGCGACCGGCTAGGACACTGACAGGTCCTAGACGATCGCCTGTCCAATCAGCGGCGGGCCGCTCGCGCATTCGCAGTGCCGCTCGCGCATGCGCAGTGGGTGCCCGGCCGTGAAGCCGAAGGCTGTCACGGCCGGGTGCCCACAGTTAGAATGAAGACGCCGGCCGGGGAGGGGGGGGAGAGGAGTGGAGCGGAGCCCCGGCCGGTGCGTCGCTGGAACGCTGGAGCAGGTAAGTGAATGTTTATTAAAAGCCAGCAGCTACACTTTTTGTAGCTGCTGACTTTTAATAAACATAACATTTGGCTGGAACACCCCTTTAAGTTTAGATCAGGTAAACCTTTTCCAGGTGCATTAAAACAAAAGGTGTACAAAGTTTTAAGATTTGTTTTTCAGTCGAAAAGCCTGTCCCCTGCCAGCATGTTATCGCGGGGAAGCAGAAGTCTCTTCATATTCCCATCGCACACTTTCATGGATCCGCTCTTGGGTTTGGGTGCTTGTAGCAACAACCAGCTGGATACTGGTACACGTTACAGTAGAACTATTTGCCAGCACACCATGGAACAACAACGTAAATGGCGTCCAATCGGATGTTTTATTGCATGATCACAACACAAAGAGTGCAATGTTTCTGGGGGCCATGCAGGACCCTGTGTGGCTCCCAAAGGTTACACTTTCTTTGTGTTGTGATCATGCAATAAAACATCCGATTGGATGCGATTTACGTTGTTCTGTGGTGTGCTGGCAAATATTTCTCTGCAGAGGTTAGCGCATCCCCTTCTGATTCAGACATAGGTCTGCATCTAGCAAAACTTGTGCTCCTTTCTGATTGGGGCTGTGACGGATCTTTGCAGAGACCCAAACTTATACACAGAGCAAGAGTTCTTCTCTATGGCATGCTTGCAAGGGACAGACTTCTACTTGGAAAGTGGCTGCTTTCTAAACATAACAAACTAAGACTTTGCACACCTTTTTTGCTTTGATGCACCTGGAATGTGTTTAGCTGATTTAAACTGGATGCTCAATTTGGCCTTTAAATAAAGCTTTGGCAGCAATATGTTCTGTCACGCTGGCGTTCTGTTTTGTTCTTTTGCCCTTTGAATCCTACTGCCAAAACTCAGTTTGGTATAGGCAATATTTCCTTTGTAGGAATGTTTGAGAGGAGAGGCAGCAGAAGTCACGGTCACTGAGCTGTGACGGAAACAGTTTGGAAATCTTTGAACCCTCATTAAACCTTAATGTTCCTGTAGCGGCAACAATGTACATATTACATCATATGCTTCACTAATGCACAAAAAAAGCAAAAAAAAAAGTAATAATGAAAGACACCTGCGCCGCATTAACTGTGTTTAGTATAGATGCAGCTGCTACAAATTTCCCAGTATGCTTTGCCTTTAAACCTTCCATTTTATTCCCACAGCCCAGCGGAAAGGGAAAGAGACTTCCTGAAGTTTACTGTATTGTCAGCCGGTTGGGCTGCTTCAACCTTTTTTCAAAGGTACAGAAAGGTGCAAAGACATTGTAGTTGTGGGTAAGGGAGATTGGTTGTTTACATTTGATGGAAGCACAATAAAAGGTGGAAAGTAGTAGTTTGTGGGTCACACCATAGCAATGCCTGCTTTTCATTTACAGCATGTGTGTATTGATTGATCTGTTTCAAATTCCACTTTATTCATTTGACATACCTCTTTATACTCAATCTGTCCGGACAGTATAGTCACCTGCTGATTTGGCACCATCCACAGGCAGCTTAACCACTTCCATACCGGGCACTTACGCACCTTCCTGCCCAAGGCAATTTTCAGCTTTCGGCGCTGTTGCAATTTGAATGACAATTGCGCGGTCATGCTACTCTGTACCCAAATGACATTTTTATAATTTTGTTCCCACAAATAGAGCTTTCTTTTGGTGATATTTGATCACCTGTGCGTTTTTTTATTGTTGCTCTATAAACAAAAATAGTGTCAATTTTGAAAAAAAACACAATTTTTTTTTATTTCTTTTTATTTTTTTAGTTATCGCTATAATTGTGGCGCTACCCCATTCAGGAGCCGCTGATTAGATTGGGATCGGCGGATTAAGTTGCCTCTGTGTGGTGTCTAGGGGTGGATGTAGTGAGCAGAGCAGTGACTGAATTTCCAACCTGTAGCTGAAGTTTTCTGAATGCTTTATTTTCCTGCTCCAACACGACCAACACATCAACTTGCGGTAGATAGGAAAAGGTTGATGAAGGAAGAGTAACTTTGCAGAGTCAGGCTTGGATAAAGAAAGCAGTCCTGCCTTCTGTAATTAAGTTAATCACGTTGCCACTCCAGCCGGAGTGGGTGCAGCGCACCTGGACAGGCCTCTCACACAGACCTGGCAGCCAGAGTGTCACTGAGAATGCTGAGAAGGAACAAGTCGCTGCCACCGACTTGGCTCTAGAAGATTAGTAGAGGCCTCTGCCACAGGTCCGATACTTAAGAGCAATAGAGCATATCCTCTCAATCCCGTCCTCTTGAGATGCGGGAACCCCAGTAAGGTCACTGAGGTTCCTCAGTCACTTCAGTGTCTCTGAGCCTTGAGGGCCCAGAGTCGGGAACTCCGCGTGGCACGGCCCCGGCCAGGTAGGCCATAGTGGTGGGGCCCGCGATTTGCGCACACCCTGAAGGTGGGTGCCGCACCTGGAAACAGGAACCTGCGAAGAAACCCGGAAAAATGGCGTCTGTCACAGATATACCCTCCCCCAGCATGCCCCGTGAGGGAAACGCTCCTCCAATTGGCTGCTAGGGAAAAAGTGACTCTGCCTGAACCCCTCTGGCGCCACCTGCTGCCCAGAGATGGGACCACATCTCTGGAGCGCAGAATGACGGGCCCCGGCCAGGTAGGCCATAGTGGTGGGGCCCGCGATGTGCGCACACCCTGAAGGTGGGTGCCGCACCTAGAACCAGGAACCCGCGAAGAACCCCGGAAAATGGTGTCTGCCACAGATATACCCTCCCCCCAGCATGCCCTGCGAGGGAAACGCTCCTCCAATTGGCTGCTAGGGAAAAGTGGCTCTGCCTGAACCCCTTTGGCGCCACCTGCCGCCCAGAGATGGGACCACATCTCTGGATCGCAGAATGACCCACAGGACAATTCAGGGCTGACAGCTGCCATATTTGAACAAATCAACTTAAGTGAGAGCAAGTAAGTCTCTCACCATACTAACTTTAGCGTAGCGCCCTTTCTGAAAGTAAGGGGGCGCTACATAATAAATATATTCCTGCTGAACTGGCTGATATTCAAACCCTCTATGGCTGGCTTTAGACAGTTGTCCCCATTGTAGGGTTCTCTGTGTGTATTCCTGTTCTGGTGACCACTTTACCATTTTTAATTGCCCACCTCTATCCGTGGCATTGGCATTGGTACCCAAGGCCAATAGGGTCCATTTATGAAAGTTTACCACATTTTCACCCAAAAATCACATTGACACATTTTCCAACTGAATCAAATTCTGTGATTCTCGTGTGAAAACAATTTATGAATAGGCCCCATTTTTTGGTGTATATCTTCAGCAGGGACACAGATTGCAATAAAATCCTGACAGGTGTTTTGTCCTTTCCACACTATCCAAAACTCAAAATAGTCTTTAGATGAATTTTAAGCTTATTTTATTCACTATTTATATAAAACCTCACTTTTACCAATTCTTGCAGATTCTAGATGATGTGGAGAAAAGGAGAGGCATCTCTCCAGCTCTGGTGCAGCCATTCATGAGAGCCATCATAGATGCTCCATTTCCAGCTCTAGGAAAGAAGATTTCAGTGAAGAACTTCCTACCTGGATCTGGAACCGAGGTATGGGAAGTTTTTTTTTTAACTTGTGACTTTTTTTTTTTTTTTTTTTGTTCTCTAAGCTTATCTATTTCCAGGAGAATCCCCTTTGCTTATGATTGGCACCTGTTGATGGTGGAGGATGCTCTATGCCTCTGAAAAGCAGGAAAATCCCCCCCAAACTGTAATTGGCAAGAACATTCCCTGAGGCTGGGTTCACACTGATGCAAATTGGATGTTGGTTTCCCCGCATCCAATTTGCATGATAGTGTGACCGGCTCTCAGGTGAGCCAGTTCACACACCTCCGGGTTGCAGAAGGGTCCTGTGTGTCTTCTGGTCCATTTCAGGTGCAAATTCAACCAAAAATGTTGACCCGATTCGGACCTGAAACGGTGAACAGGGACACACCGAGCCCCCCGCTGTGAGCCGTGGCCGCAGCTAATGTGAACCCAGCCATAAACTATAACTGCCTGGAGAATTGTTATTGAGTTGTGATTGAGAGGAGGATTTCTCCCCAAGTTGTGGTTGAGGAGAACTTAAGCTATGATAGTTTTCTTGCAAGCTGTGATTGACAGAATTCTATGACGGGAGGGGTAATTCCCCCAGCTCCCGTGATTTGTCAAAATTTATTTAATTGGTGGAAGAGTGTCTTCACTTGAATTTATGAGTGCATTCACTTACTGGTTGGAGCATTTCCTATGTGTATTTGGTAGGAATGTGGCTCACCTCTGCTCTCTTCCTAGGTGATTGAACTTTGCCGTCCTCTGGATTCCAGGCTCGAACATGTGGATTTTGAAGCGCTATTCTCCACTCTCAGTGTACGGCACCTCATACAAGTCTTCGCCTCTCTCCTTCTGGAAAGAAGAGTCATTTTTATGGCAGAAACACTTGGGTAGAGAAACTTTTTTATTATGTCTTTATTAGTAGAAATCCAATTCATTCCTTTGTTCACATATTTGTGCTGCAATTGAATGAATAAAAAATAAATAAATCATGCTGCAGTTTTGTGTCTTTTTACCCATGTTAAAACGGGTCTATTGAATGCTATGTTAACACCGCTATTGTGCCGTAGCCCGTATAACATCTCTGCAGTATGAAGACTCACTGTGATGAATTTATCTGCTCCATATTCCATCACAAACAAAAACTTATATTTGAAAAACTGATTACTAAATATACTTGCGTTTTTGAAGAACCCCGAGGGCTCGTTTGAAGCGACTGTGGGGATCTGTATTGGTCAATGCTAGCTTAACTCAAGAACACTGCAAATACTATTGCTGTCTATGCGCCCAGTTCACACCAAACCGTTGTGCTGGTGTGCAGTGTGTAAAAAATTAAATATGCTGCACACGTACATCACCACTCTGCAGTGCATAGAGTTACATAGATGTTTAAAAAAAAAAAGCACTGTAGTGCCTGCATGTTATTTGCACAAAAATGTCTACATAAAAAAAAAGGAAGAAGCTTGGAAAGGGGAGGGAAGGAGGGAGTCTGGAATGGGAAAGAAAGGAAATGGGAAGAAATTAAGAGAAGGGGAAAGGTGGAAGTGGGATAAATGTAGGGACAAAGGTTAGGGGAATAAACTCTAGAGAAGTAAGGGAAAGGAAGATGGTGAGGAATGGGTGAAGGAAAAGGGGGTAGAAATGAAGGGAAGGAAGGCAAAAGATATTTTTTTTTGGGGGTTGGAGGTGGTGAGGAGGGAAAGGCTGTGGTGCATCTTCCATGTGTGCGGGGTGTTCACTGCACACAGGCCCCGAGAGAGGGGGGGGGGGTGCCTGCACACATGATGATGCCCTGGTTGACAGTGAAGTGGCTGACAGATGTTTTTACACCTCTCGCTGTCGGCTGAAATGCCATACAGGGATGCTTGCAACTGTCCCTCCTGCTGCACCGATCATCCATGACTTCTGTGTCATCCTCCTCCCCAGCCCCCCTCCATGTCCCTGTGCTTTCCCCCCCCTCCCCCAACCACGCAGCCAGCTTCTTTCCTCTTCTGCCGCCGGCTGCTGTGGGAATTTCAGGATAGAGACTGTAGGAAGGGGCAGGCCAGTAAGTATGTTCTTTCTTACCGGCCCCTTCATTTTCTGAATTGGACGCAGTTATCGATTTTTGATAACTGAGCAAAGTAATCGGTGTTTAATTCAGTTAACGAATGAACAGGAGACTCTTGTGTCCTGTCCATTCATCTTCAATACTGAGGCTGCTGAGAAATGGGCTCTGTTCTCGGTCCCTTTGTATGTCTCAAAAGGGGAGATGTCAAGGGTCTATTTAGACCACCCACCTCCATACACTCTGTCCGCCTCTCCTGCACATACTAACCACCTCCATACACTCCACACCACTCTCCTGCACATGCTACCCCACGCTGTACACGCTGCCCTATAAATTTCCTATTTAACATTACCACATTCTGCACTATGTAAGTCCTCTCGCTCTATGAAGCCACACCCAATATATAGTGCAATTTAGGCCATGCACAATTTTTATTCTTATTTTCATCTTTCAAACTGACCCAGCTGATTTCATAATGTGCCCCTGGAAAGAGGGTTAGAAGCGGGGGAAAGGAGGTAGAAGAAATGAAGGGAGGAAACTAAGAGCGGGAAGGGGAGGATGGGAGGGTAAGATACAGAGAGAAGAAAGGGAAAGATGGCGGAAGAATGAGCGAAGAAGGGGAAAGGAGGAAGAGAATGTAATGGAGAGTGTAAGTAAGGCCCCTTTTTACACGATCGGACCGTTCAGGTCCGCCTGTTAGTTTTGACGGCGGATCTGAACGGCCTCTCCATACAGTGCTATGGAGCGTCAGATGTCAGTGGAGACATGTCCGCTGACATCCGATCCGCCAAAATTAAACGTATGACGATATGTCCCCATCCGTCTGTGTTAAAGGAGCCTTAGGGAAAGAAAAAAAAAAGAAGGGGGGGGGGGAGAGAAAGGTATGGAGAAGACTGTAGAGAACGAAGGGAAAAACTTGAGGGGAAGAGAAAGATGGGAAGGAATGGAGGGAAGGGAGGATGTGTCGAGTCACCTTTTATCCCTATGTAGTGTTTATGAATTTTCTGTTTTGGTCCCATATCTCCTTTCAATTCTAGGGAAACCCTGAGGTTATAAAACCATTTACAATGCCAAACTCATTCCAACACCTGTCCTGTTGCTATATACTCTTAGTGGTACTTCGTGAAAATACCTTCAACAAAAAAGTTTGTGCTTCTAACCCAGTGAACCTGGCCTGTATTTAACATGAAACTTCCTCTCAGATAAGTTTATTTTCACGTGTGAACTTGTTTTGCCCTCCACCAATTTCCTGGTTGCTGCAGGGTTAACTCCGTACATATTTTCCCGCTCTCTTCCTGTTGTGTTGCCATGGAGATGGCAGTAAACATTATAGCGTTCAACTCTGATGTCACCCGGCGTATAATTATAAAGTGGTGTGTGTGCGGAGTGGGATTCTGGGCATTTTTCCAGAAGTGTCCGTGTTCCAGGCGACTAGTGATACTGTCAAGCACACATGTATTGCGCTGCCTTTGCCTGTTTATTTAATCTCACGAAAAGAGACAAACTGCCCAGATTTAATAAACTTTTCTTAAGGCTTAGGCGCAGAACCCTGCAAATGAGACAGATCGTTTTTGCAAAAGACGTCAAATTTTCCATTGCTTAACGAAGGATAGTATAAAATTCCATGTTATAGTACTTGCAATTGGAATGTCTTTTTTTTTTTTTTTTTTTTCTTTTTTTTTTTTTTTTTTTAACTCCTTTTCCCTACCAGCCTTGGTCATGGGGATATACTCTAATAGAACCACTCAAATGAGTGTTACATGGTTACTGTCATGTTAAATCATATGTAGATTTCTTAAACTGGCCACATGCTTTAAATCCGATTGTACAATCTCTTTAAAACTTTCCAAGGACTATGTTATAACAGTCCAGTTAAAGCGGACCTAGCATATATTATATTATATTATATTATATTATATTAAAGTGATTTGTAAATCTTCTTTTTCTTTCTTCTACTACACACAGTAATGCAAGGCTTTCTCCCTGGTGTGGAGAAAGCCTCTTGAGGGGGCGGGAGTGTCAGGATGCCCACTAACACAGTCTAGGTTTACACTGAGCAGCCCCAATCCTCCTCTTCTGGGGTCCCCAGCTGGGGGACCCCAGACTTCCTATGAATGCACTTGTGCAGGCTTAAGACCGAGCCATGCTGCCTGTGTCTATAGGCACAGACATCATGGCATGGCCCCACCTCCTGCTCTCTTGTCACAGGATTTGATGTATGGCAGCAGCCAATGGTAATCAATCTACTCTGTGAGGAGGGAGAGAGTCGCTGCTCTCATGCATCGCACTGGATCATGATGGGGTACAGTTAAGTATAAGGGGTGGTGAACCCAGGCACAAGTTTTTTTTTTACCTTCATGCAAAGAATGCATGCATTAAGGTATACAAACTTGTCTCTTTTAGAACAATTTTAAATTACAAAAGTGCTAAATAATGATTTTAAGTAAACAAGGTGTTTACATTATCATAGTGCTCCCCCTAACAATGCCCAAGTCCTTGTTCACACTAGGCCAATTTGACATGTGATTTTTTTTTTTTTTTTGCATGTCAAATCGGAGCCTACTGCCATCAATGGCACTGTCTAAATTGGTGCAAGGGTGGCTCTACGGCACCACACAGATTCCAAAACGTAGATCCTGCACTAGTTTTGGCAACTTCGGGGCAATTTCAATAGACTTCTGTGCATGAACACAGATGTCCCCCAATCGGCTCTAACCTTGACTAAAGTTACAATGCTGCAGTCTAAAACATTGGTGGGGGGGACAATGCTTCCTCCTGCCTGAAGCAAACTGACAACATCTCAACCGAGCCACTGGACTGGAGATCTATGATGGCTTTTTAATAACGGGTTGAACTTTACTGTTGCTGTGTATTGTGAGATTTCAGATTTATTCATGCAGACTTGTTAAGTGAGTGAAAGGTCCAATTTAACACATGCCATAAACTCTTAATGCTGGGAGTATTCTGTGTTTTTGTGACCTGAATGGTGTCCAAAGACATCGGTCTTTGGGCCTTGTTATAAGCAAAGCTGAATGTAGCAGTTTTATTTTATGATGTGCTGCTTTGTCCAGTGACTTTTTTTAAGGAAGACTGTGAATGCCAACTGGCAGTTTGAGAGAGAATGAGGAAATGTTTCTTCCTGCCTGCAGCAGAATTATATAATGTCAGTCTAGGCAAAGTCACATGAAAATGAATATAATCTCCTGTGAATGTGTTTGTGTCTCATAATTATAAGATCGTTCGTCCTTATTTAACACAATCAATTACTAATTCATATTTAACACATTGTGACTTTTTGTTTTGAATTTTGTTTTTTCTTTAGCATGTTGTCCAAATGCTGTCATGCCATGGTTGCATTAATATACCCCTTTACCTGGCAACACACCTACATTCCTGTGCTTCCTCCATCAATGATTGACATCGTCTGTTCACCCACTCCATTTCTGATTGGTCTGCTGTCCAGTTCTCTGCCTCGTCTGAAGGACCTGCCTGTGGAAGAGGTGAGCTTTAGGTTGTCGGTCACATTCGTCCTTTTAGGGCAGACAAAACAAACTATTAGTACATTTTGGTTGCATGTTGAGGATCCACATTCAGCATTTTGATCATACTGTCTCCATTTCTATAAAACGGCAAGGTTTTGAAGATGTCATCCAATTGTCCATGCAGAAACTTTACAAGTTCTGCATCCCAGCCTAAACTTTGTTCCCTTACCGGTTGCAACTATTGCAGCCACAGTTGCGATTCTCTCCAGCCTAAATGATAGATCCCCGCACATTACTTGTCTCTGAAGGTTCTTATTTATCCAGGTCATAGCTTTTTAAAATGTTCCTAATTACTCATCAGTGTCCTTTCAGGACAGGATGCATTAAGGTGAAAAAACACCTTGCGGTGTCCGGCACAAGGAGTTTAAAAAATTGCAAAAAATATATATTCATGCCCCTTTGAAATTTTACAATTTTTTTTTTTGTCATTTTTACAACCAAAAAATTTAGATGTACGGTATTTTATTGGGATTTTATGTAATGGACCAACACAAAGTGGCCCGTAATTGTGAAGTGGAAGGAACATTTTTTTTAATGGGTTTCAATATAGTATTCTTATTATTCTTATTATTCTTATTTATTTTTTTGTTGGACACCGCAAACACGTGGAAGAAGGTGCTCTGGTCAGATGAGACTTTTTTTTTTTTTGGCTAAAAACGTAGCTTGCACATCAATCTGAACACACCAAAAATATATTCTATTCTATTCTTCTTTAATTTTTTTACAATTGAAAAAAATAAACTGACACTGGGCTCAGATGGAAGGTCCCCGGCTGTGGGTCAAGTGGGCCTTCATGGTTTCTTGTTACACCACTGGGCTCAGGTAAGCAGTGTGTGTGGGAGTGTGTGTGTGTGTGTGTGTAGGGGCGGACTGACCATTGAGGAACCCGGGCACTGCCCGAGGGCCCCGTGCCACTAGGGGGCCCCATCAGGGTTGCCAGGCTCATTAAAACCAGGGACAGTATGTAAAAATCTGTGTGTTTTTTTTCACATCTGTCCCTGATATGTCCAAAACCTTCATGCTTTTGATGTGAAAATCCTGAGATTTGAGCTGCCCCGCCTCTGTACTGCCACCTGGCTTGGTGGCCATCTGTAAACCTGGGGGCCCTATAATCTTCTATTGCCTGGGGGCCCCATGAGTTGTCAGTCCGCCCCTGTGTGTGTGTGGGAGTGTGTGGTGTGTTTTTTAAATGCATGGAATAAATTAAAAAATAAAAATAATATAAAAAACCTGACTTTATAAAACCTTTATGTAACACTGGAATGTAAAACGAGCACCTAGAGCATCACTTAAGTTCTGTGTAAGGATAACTAATACCAATCCAAGCATGCATTCAGTCTTTTCATAGCAGTGGGGACAGTACAGACTGGTTCTTTCTACTCAAATATCACGTCTGACATAAACAGTTCTGTTTTGCTTGATAAAAATTGATAACGCTCCAATTTAGTGGGATCAGTGATGTGGGAAAGTACAAACTACAAAGGGGTCTTTAATAGACCTTTGCACAATGGAGCTAATTATTCATTACAATAAATTTGTTTATTGATTTTTAATACAGTGCCTTATTGTCTTCTGGAACAAAGTGGCAGAAACCTTGTATGTAGGCCAAATAGTTAACAGCTGAACTCTATACAGAAAAGACACAAATGATTGCAGCTCTGTATTGACACATCAATAAATGTATTTTTAAATGGTAGGAAAAGAAATGGCAAACAAAAGAAAATATTTTAATGTATACAATTGCGACACAAGTCGTATTGTAATCGACTGTTAATAAGAATTACCTTTCCTTTCCAATCTGCAGCCGCTGTGTTTTTCTGAAAATGCAATATGGCTACCTGGAGGAGTTCTGTACATAGAATGTACTGAACACGCCCTAGAAACCTAATTTCCTGCTTGTGTGATTAGCTCACTGATTTCCCCAGAAGTCTACACTAATGGCCCATACACACGATCCGAATATCGGACGAAAGCGATCGTCCGATGATGGATCGTACGATTTTCGGATCGTGTGTACACTACTTTCGAGAGCCGATCACGACCGTTCATCCGGTATTTTTCGATCGGACATGTGCAAAAATTTTCCTCGTACGATGTCAGATCGTACGATTTTCGTTTAGTCAGTACAGCCGTCCGACAATACAATACAAATACATTACAACACGTGACATCACTTCCGATCTTTTTTTTTTCTGTCGTACGAGAATTTTCGTGAGTTTAATAACCTATTTTATTTTACTTGCGATTATTAAGCGAAAAAAGTCGTACGATCCATCGGCCGATATTCGGATCGTGTGTATGGGCCATAAGATACAAGTCAATTTTAAGGCAACCCCTGCAACAAAAATGTAATTTTTTGTGGGATACTCCCACTAGGAACACATCTAAAGGGATGCAGGCCCAGCAGCTTTCCTCATTAGTGTCCTGCAGGTGCACAGCTGACTGATAATTATGAAACCACTCCCATTAGAATAATTTCCCAACATGGACAAAGAGAAACACACAGGGATTCCTTCAGAATAACAAAAGGTAGTTATCTGCAACAAAGGTCGTTCTAATCCGTGCAATGTACTTTTTTTCTCAACAAAAGTTACACAATAAAATACAAGCATTGTAAGTACCGGAATGTTACCTGGTATTGGCCTCTTGCAGAGCTGAAATGGGAGGTAGAAGCACTACAAGGAGACTAGTGATTTGTGTGTGGACGAGAAGCATGCTGATTGGAACCGCTGGAGGGCCAAAGATTAAAGCGGAGGGCCACCCAAAAATGGAACTTCCGCTTTAAGCACGCCTCGCCCCCTGACATGCCACATTTGGCATGTCATTTTTTTCGGGGCAGAGTGTATCCTCTTTTTACTGGGACTTACTGTCCCATTTCCTACTATTTCTTTGGCCGCCTAGGCGACTGCTCCTCTCGCCCTAAGCGGCCCCTTCCTGCCAGCGATTTTCTGGGACTCTGCTAAGGTACCAGAAGATCAGCTGGCCAATAGAGCGCGACTCGCAAATGCGCAGTATGCGCCCGGCCATAAAGCCGCAAGCTTTCATGCCTGGGTGCCCACAGTTAGTATGACGGCGCAGAGGAGAGGGGGAGGAGCGAGCCTCCAGGCGGCCGCATTGCAGGACCGTGGGGCAGGTAAATGTTGGTTTATTAAAAGTCAGCAGCTATGCTTTTTGTAGCTGCTGACTTTTAATGAACTAAAAAACGGGTGGAACTCTACTTTGAGTATCCATAGAAGTGATGCTGGCCATCATGACACCTAGTGGCAGACGGCATGTCGCTTTTGATTTTGCCCATTGTTTTACTTTACCAGGGTAACCAAGTATAACAAGGCAAATGCCATGTCACAATTTTAGATAGAAATAACGCTTCTCTAAAGCATTGTTGATCACAATTTGAATGAAACAAAGATATTTTGAATCTGGACGCTCATCCATGGACATTGCTGACAGATGAGCACATTGTATCATGCTGATTCTGGCATTCGGTCAGTGGCCCAGTTTTCACAAGAGAGAAATAATTACCGTAATTAACTAATGGCTTCCGGAGGCAGAAGGGCCCTTGTATGCCAAAAACAACACCATTCTGTGTATGGCTGCAAATGATAAGCTGTCGGCCCCTGGAGAGGTTCAAAGGGAGGGAAAGAATCGCTGGTAACAAATCATTTTGTTTTTGTGTTCAGATGAAAAGTTTGGGTTTTTGATTAAAGAGAGGCAGGACCATCATAATGGCATCATGGGCACCTGGGCCGAGCAATGCACTGGGGCCCCTACCAGACTGCCCCAATTTACGCACCTACTAAATAGTTGATATAATTAAACATGTATCCATTTAGTACTTTCAGTAAATAGAATTTTAAGCAATGGCATAACAATATGCCATAAATCAAAGACTCACACAGGGCACAGTATAGTAGGGGGGAAGCAGGACACAGTACCGTGTGTGTGTGTGTGTGTGTGTGGGGGGGGGGGGGGGGGGCGTAGTCAGGAGGGCACGATGCAGGTGTGTTGTCACATTCTGCTCCCCATCACAGAATGCTGCGGCAGTGCCGTTTTTCGCCACCATCTTGCTACACCCCACACTCCTGCAAAGTAATGATTGAGTGAGAAGGGGGCAAGCGGACATCTTGTTACACCCATCGCAGTTTTAGATTTCACACTTATTTTCAACACAACAGAGCTTATATGCTTAAATACAGTGGGCCAGATTCAGATATCTCTGCCTATCTATAGGCAGGCGTAGCGTATCTCAGATACACGACGCCGCCGTAACTTTCAGTGGCAGGTTCCTTATTCAGAAACTACTTGCACTACGCCGCCGTAACTTACGGCGTATCTGTGGCGGCGCAAGGCCGCACAATTCAAATGTGTAAGATGGGGGCGTGATTCATGTAAATGAATCATGACCCCATGTTGGTGACGTATTTTCTGAACGGCGCATGCGCCGTCTGTGGACGTTTTCAGTGCGCATGCGCGAAATCACGTCGCTATTTGTCAATGTAAACGACGTGAACTTAACCAACGTTGAGCCCCATTCTCGAACGATTTACGCAAATGACGTAACCGACAGACAATTCGACGCTGTCCCGATGTCCATACTTAACATTGGCTACGCCTCCTGTAGCAGGGGTAACCTTACGCCGATATAACGCTTACGCAAACGACGTAAACTACGACGGCCGGCCGCAAGTACGTTCCGGAATCGCCGTAAACCCCTCATTTACTTATTCGACGCGTAAAACGACGGAAGCGCCACCTAGCGGCCAGCGTAAAAACTGCAACTAATATACGACGGTGTAACAGAATTACGCCGCTCGTATATTAGTAGAATTCCGCGTATCTTCTTTTCTGAATAGCAAAAAAAGATACGCCAGCTATTATTATTTACGTGGCGTATCTATTGATACGCTGCCGTAAATACTATCTGAATCTGGCCCAGTGTTTTTAAATCCGACGGACTGTTTAGATGTTACATGTGAAAATCGGAGGTGTTTTGTCACATGAGCAACCATGTAAGGTCATCAGGTTTGCTGCGGCTTTTAACATTTAAACAGTCTGTCGGATTTCCAAATACTGTCTTTAAGCGTATAAGCTCAGTTTTTGTGTTGAAAATAAGTCTCAAATCTAAAACTCTGGTGGGTGTAACAAGATGTCCGCTTGCCCCCGTCTCACTCTATCTTTACTGTGCAGGAGTGTGGAGTGTAGCAAGATGGCGGCGAAAAAACGTCATTTCCGCAGCATTCTGTGATAGGGAGCGGAATGTGACACTACACAGGTTCTGGAATACTTCCTGGACACGGCCATCCCGGGACAGTTTAAAAAGCATGACTTGGCAAGTATATTGTAATGCAAGAATGTCATGGAGGCCCCATGCACCAACATTTTACCAGACGTGAGGGGGAACTGTTTAAACCGCAATACAGACAGAATAAAATCGCTTTTCTATAGTAGCATAGGGAAAGGCTAGAACCTCAGTCAGATTTTTATTTCTGCATCCCATTTTCTGACTTTTTATTTTCTCTCCACTTCCTGTCTATTGGAACTGTTGGCAACAGGGAAGGACGTGAGGGAAAATCTCTGTAATGGAGTCAAAGATGGCCATAAAGACCTGACAGGAGTTCTAATCCTTTCTCACTCTAACTAAAACTAGAAAAAAATTGTCTAGACATACTTTAGAGATCCTGTCACCAGACCATTCGTTTCAACATTTATCCCATACAATTATATTATATTTCAAATTTTTGCTTTGTTTACCTGTAAAAGCCTCCCTTGTGTAGTAATCCAAAAGCCCTGAGACTGTTGCTGGGAGCAACCCATTTTACACGTAATGTCCGCTGCTACAGCAGACTCGCAGCTGTTGCCCAACTGTGTTCTCCACTCCTTCCCTGACTGCTACATAAAAGGTTATGAAGGGAGGTAAGAGGAGCTGGGCCAGCACAGACAGTAATTAGACACTCCCAGAAGAGAAGGCTATGAGGTGCAAGGAGGAAGAGGGCTGTGCTGGGAAACTAACATTCCCTGGAGTCTTCCTTCTCCAGCAAGTTCAGAAGTATATTACTAAATTGTTTATGGAAATAAAATAAAAATACTGCAAGTAAGTGGATTCTTCTGTGTTATCTGCAGTTTTATGTTGGTGACTGGGTCTTGTTAAAGCTTCTATGAGAATTTAGCGAATGTGTTTTAGATCTGCTTTATAGAGTTTCTCTTTCTGTAATGGGAGGTATCCTTTAATCAGTGCAGTTTCGTTTTCCTGATGTCCCTCTTCAGTGTGGGTGGAAAGCGGCGGCTGGGCAGTGATTGGACCGGCTCCAGAGCGTTGAAAGGATTTGTCATTTCTGGTCAGTGGTAGGGAAACCTCAAACCACAGCTGAGGATGTGTACACTGTAGAAATGGCTCAGACCCAGCTGCTGCGGACACTACATTTAGTCAGGAAGGAGGGCAAATGCAAAACGAGGGGACTGGAAAGCCCCCCGAGAAACAGGAAATGAAAGACTTTTTTGTTTCTATACAGGTTCTCTTGGTGGACCTCGGTAATGATCGCTTCCTCAGCCAGGTGAGTGTGACTGTCAGTACTAAAAGAACCTTGAATGTCGCCATCTGCTTCACCTTTATTATAGAAAGACCACTCATGTCTTGTACAGGAAGCACCTCATTTTCAGGCTGTGCAGGTTTTATAAATGTCCCTTTTAAAAAAAAAAAAGATATATATATATATATATATAGTTAATTCTATATTTATTGTTTAATTCTATATTTAATGATTTAACTTTATTTTTTATTTTTATTTATTTTTATATATATATATATATATATATATATATATATATATATATATATATATATATATAAATATATTATGAGGTGAGCGGACACCTGGATGTTCGGGTTCAGACCCGAACTTTAAAAAAAAAGTTCGGGTTCAGGACCCCGACCCCCTATTGAAGTCAATGGGACACAGACTTTTTTTTTTTTTTTGTAAATTATTTTTATTGAGGTTTTTCAACAACACATACAGACACAAACAAAACAAAAAACAAAAAAAAAAAAAAAAAGAAACAAGGGAGAGTCCATGGCACAACACCATGTCTCTCGCGACCAACATGGTCGCAACATTAATAACTCGCCTAACATAGGTGACTGCCTATCAAACAAAACCCCCGCCCACCCCCCCCCCTCCCATGACCCCTCAACTCAGTTCACCACCATTTGGCGTTAGTACATGCAATAGTAAAGTCACACCCTTGAAATTAGGCAAGACAAACAGTTATGAGTTCCTGTCTAGGACAAGCAATTCAGTACTTAGACCCTATTCCCACCATGTGTGAGATCCGAAGAAGAAACCAACTCGGCCTCCCCTTCTTCGCTACAGTATAGGATAGGAACCCCCACCTGTGTCACACGTAAATTGAGTAGTTCAGGATTGAAACCCCCGGTCAGCCTTCCACTTTATCCTGCAGTGACGTCAGCATTGAACCAGGCCCGCCAGACCTTGTCAAACTTCTTCCCGCACCCCCTAGAGATATAGGTCGCCTTATATAGGGGCATCATTGAGTTTACCAGGCCCTTCCAGAAGGCTAGATCCGGCGGGGCGGGCGACTTCCATTTAAGTAATATGGCCTTCCTCCCATAAAACAGTACTATGTTCAGTAGTGTTCTCAGGGCCCTGGAGGGGACCACTTCATCCACTAGGCCCAGAAGACAAACCTGCACCGACAACGGAACAGGCACATGCAGAATATCTTTTAGGCAACCAACCACCCCTTCCCAGAAAATCTTAATTTGCGGGCACTCCCAGAAGATATGGTTGGCATCGGCCGGCGAAAAGGAGCACCTCCAGCACTCCGGGGCGACTGAGGGAAACAAAACTGAGAGTCTCGCTGGGGTGAAATAGATTTTGTGTAAAAATTTAAAATGTATCAGCCTGTCCCTTGCAGATACCAAGTGCTGAAAGGGACTGTCCCACATGTCATCCCAGTCCTCACCATCTATACCAGGGACATCTCTCTCCCACCTCTCCCTGCATTTAATCAAGGCTGCCGGGCTCTTTTTAAACATTTCCTTATAAGAGACAGACAAGGTCTTAGAAAGATCCTGTTCCATGAGCATGTCCTCGAGAGACGATTTGATGGATTCAATCGCCCTCTCCCGGAACTGAGCCCGGAAGGCATGGCGAAGCTGGATATATCTAAAAAAATAGGAGTTCGGGAGATCAAACCGTGCCTTGAGCTGGTCAAAGGTGAGCAGGTCCCCATAACTAGTCACGTCCTTGAGAAGCTTAATATCCCTAGTCGCCCACACCATCGGATCCGGATAGGAATAAAAGTGTGGCAGTTTGGGGTTCCCCCACAGCGGAGTCTGCGGCGAGAATCCCAAATAGCTGGGGCAGGCCAGAGCCACCGCATCGCCCCACGCTCTGACAGTCGCCCGCATGGCCGACGTCAGCGGCAGGTCAGACCCCACTCCCCTATGTATAGCCAGTCTCAAAGTCTCGAAAGACCCCAGGTGAGCTGCCTCTAGTACCGTGGCAGAGTCCCCATCATCAGAGGTGAGCCATCTGTGGACGAAAACCATTTGGCCTGCGAGGTAGTACTTCCTCCAGTCTGGCAGCGCCAGCCCCCCTTGACCCCAGGGTTCCTGAAGCGTCTTGAGCCCTATACGCGGCATTTTGGGGGCCCATAGAAAGGAACTAGTGATGCCATCCAGCTGTTTAAAAAAGGACTTAGGGATGCGCACTGGAGCATGCCGTAGGAAGTATAGGATTACCGGGAGGATTTTCATCTTAAGAAGGTTTATTCTTCCTATCAGTGAGAGTGGGAGTTTCTGCCATGCCAGGGCCTTCTGCTTAAAAAGGGATATTAGGGGGACCAAGTTAAGGGACAAATAATCAGCGCTGTTCGCCGTGATTCTGACCCCTAGGTAAGTGAAGGACGAAACCCACTGTAGAGGTAAATTTGGATCCGCTCCCCCCCTGGCTCCTTCGTCCAATGGTAAAATCGAGGACTTGCCCCAGTTAACCTTCAGGCCAGAAAAAATAGTAAAATCATTCAGAATCCTCAGAGCTGCCTGAAGCGAGGGACCAGGGTCTTCGAGAAACAAAAGCATGTCATCAGCATATAATGCCAGACATTCCCGTATAGCGCCCACTCTAATAGCTCCCACCTCAGTAGATTTCCTAAGCGCTACAGCCAAGGGCTCCATGGTAAGAGCAAAAAGAAAAGGGGACAATGGGCACCCCTGCCTGGTTCCCCTACCCACCGGAAAAAAGGGGGAGACCGAGTGACCCAGTCTAATGGCGGCTCTAGGAGCACTATACATTAACGTTATCCAATGCCTAAAGACTGGCCCAAAACCCATCTTCTCCAGAACTCGGTGCATATACTTCCAATCAATTGAATCGAATGCCTTTTCGATGTCAATCGATACTATAATCCTGGTACCCCCCACTGGCCCGGGGAGTTGCAGATGCGTGAACAGTCGCCTTAAATTCGTGTCAGTAGACTTTCCGGGCATGAACCCCGTCTGATCAATGTCGACCAGGGAGGAAATCACCCCCACAAGCCGCGTGGCCAGGACCTTTGTCAGGATTTTAAAATCTGCATTTAGAAGGGCAATTGGCCTGTAGGCAGAGCAGACCAACAGGTCCTTGCCAGGCTTGGGCAATAATACCATGTATGCGTCTAACATGGAGGCCGGGAGCCTGTTCGACTTTAAGCATTGAGCAAATAGGGCATTTAATCTAGGGGCTAACTCATCAGCAAAACATTTATAAAAGTCCGCCGGGAAACCGTCCGGTCCCGGGGCCTTGTGAGGGGGAAAAGCGAAGATTGCCTTCATTATTTCTTTGTTGGTGATGGGAGCATCCAGAGACTCCCGGTCCTCGTCAGATAACCCCGGGAGGGCCAAGTCCCCCAAGAGGGTATCCAAGTCGGTGGTATCATAGCTTGGGATCGGCGCATAGAGTTCAGAAAAATAATCCTGGAACACCTTTAGCACCTCAGAGGGGTCACTAACCAGGGTCCCATCCTTGTTCTTGATTACGGGGACATTAGTAACCTGATTGTCTGTCGCCACTAGCCTTGCTAGCAATTTCCCATTCTTGTCACCCTCCGCGAAAACCCGTTCAGTCCTATGTCTTATCTCCGTGTGTGCTAGATCTGAGAAGTGCAGGGAAAGAGATCGCCTGGCGTCCATTAGGGATACATACGAGGCATCAGAGGGGCAGTTGGCATGCTTCTCCGTCCACTCCCGTTCAACCTCCCGCAACCTATGTAATTCTTCATTGTGAGTCACCCTCTCCGCCTTAATAGCAGATACACATTCACCCCTCATTACTGCCTTAAAGGAGTCCCACACTACCGGTGGATCCGCCGTATCCACATTGACTGGCCAGTAGGAGGCAGCCGCCTCTCTTAGGTGATCCACCACTTGGTCATTTTGCAGCCACCCTGGTGACAACCTCCACCCCCCCCTCCCCCTCCCAGCGGATAGACCGAGAGTGAGAGACAGGGGGCAGTGATCGGACACTCCCCCGGCCAGGTATGTGACGTCCTGCACCAGCGGCAACAGTGCCGAGTTGCCAAACGCCAAATCTATTCTGGCCGAGGAGTGGTGAACTGCAGAGATGTGGGAGTAGGCCCTTTGAAGAGGGTTCCGAGCCCGCCACACCTCCGTCAGCCCAGCCACTGATACCCATGCAAGTAGGTCAGCTGACCCCTGCCTCCCAGGGTTGGACGAGTCCAACGCATCTAGGATGGCGTTGAAGTCGCCCATCACCACCTGAGGAAGGTGAGCAAAGGGAGCCAGCCGGGCAAACATGTCATACAACACTTGAATATTTATAGGCGGGGGCAGATAAACATTTACCAACAACATTTTGTATTGAAATATATCTAAAAGGACCGCCACATATCGCCCCCCCGGATCGGTAAACACCTGATGTATAGTGCACGGCAGGGCTTTACTAATCAGGATAGTCACCCCCCTTGCAAAAGTGGAGTAGGTAGCATGGAAGGATCTCTGGACCCAGGCCCTTCGCAGAGCCAGGACCCTACTGCCGTCCAGGTGCGTCTCCTGCAGAAGGGCGATATGTGGTTTGCACTGTTTAAGCATTTGAAACACTGAGGCCCTCTTAAACTTGTTGTTCAGACCCCGGACATTCCATGACACTATATTAACTTTATCCGCCATTTATCAACTTGAAAATAATAATAATGTACAAATAAAATGGAAAACTAGGCACATAGGATACATACTGCCCTCGATCAAGGCGTGACAATTGAAAAATACAACCAGAGCTGTCAGGTACCTCATCCCTTCGCCATGGCCGTGCAACGCACGCATTTTGCAGTAGGTGGTGAACTGAGTTAGAACTAGAGCTTCCCCCCCCTGCTATCATACCAACACCCAACAGTAAAACAATGACTAACAACTTGGTACGCAGCTTAATCCCAAACTCCCAATAAAAAAATGGGAGAGAACAAAAATACAGTGGAGAATCCTTGACCTTGTAACGAAAAGTTCAGCAAAGTGAAAAAGAAACGAGAAAAAATAAACAAAAATCCCTTTGGTTCTCCATGGAGCTCCACGCAATGAAGTATGGACAATTGAGAAACATGAGTAAGTTCTGTTCATTGGCCAGGCTGTGTGAAACAGATCTGCAGTCCAAGAGCACCACCTAGCGGCCACTTAGTAGCCACTGCCAGGGAAATTTGGGCACAGAAAACAATATGTGGAACTTTAGTTCAGGGACAGAGATATAGGGCAGGATGAAGGAACAAAAATAAACATAAAAGAGTAGAACACAAAAATAAGGATGGGGATGGTGGGGGAGCCCCAGACGTATTCAGATCATAAAGAAAAGTACCTCACTGAAGTCCAGAGAATGCAGGTCAGTCACCGTCACAGCCACTCCAGACAAAGGTGGGATACTTCGGGCCCCCCAACTAGATGATAGCTCCAGAACGAACGCCACATATTCAGTCGTCGCCAGGATTACGGGTTACGGTCCAGCCAGTCGCACGCCTCCCCGGGGGAGTCGAAGAACTTAACAGATCCACCATGTTGAACCCGGAGCCTATTGGGGTACAGCATACTGTATTGGATACCTTTTTCCCTCAGCCTTTTGCGGATGTCATTGAAGGAACGCCGCTTGCGCTGGGTTTCCGCCGAAAAATCCGGGAATAGCATCACTCTGGTGTTTTCAAAGCGCAGCTCCTGGTGCTTCCGGGACTCACGCAAGATCATGTCACGATCTCTATAGTTAAGGAACCGGACGAGAAAGGGGCGCGGGAATGCCCCCGGGGGGCGCACTCCCGTGGGCACCCTATGTGCTCTTTCCGCCACGTATGTGGGGGGGAGATCCCCCAGTTGCAGGATCTGTTTAAAGAAACGTTCTGCAAAGGTAACAGCCGCAGTCCCTTCGGCCCCTTCAGGTAGCCCAACCACCCGCACATTATTCCTCCTTTGGCGGTCTTCCGCGTCGTCTGCTCTACGTTGAAGGGCGTTCACCTGGTCCCTCAATTCCAACAGCTGCGCTCCATGTGAGTGAGCTACGTCTTCCACCTCAGATATTCGTCCTTCAGCTTCCGTAAGCCGGCCTTTGAACTTATCGAGTTCATGCCGGATGAGCGTGCACTCAGTGGCTACATGATCGATCTTTACCATCACCGCCGCCTTGCTGGCCTCAATGGCCTCCAGGATGGGTCCTGTGATATCCTCCGGAGTCGCTCCACGATCCTGGGCATCAGGCAGGGGGTCCTCTGGACCGTGACCGCCATTTACCGCCGGTACTTCCATGCGCTTGTCCTTCTTCCCCAGGCTCCTGGCCGGTATAGTGGGAGGCAAGATGGCCGCGGCTGCTCCCTGCTCAATGCCACGTGTAGAGCGGGTCTGGCGCTGTGTGTTCTGCCGTGTCCTCCCCTGCTTGTGCCCACTCCTTCTCATGACCAGGATGTCCCCAGCACTGCCCAGCCTCACAGAGCCTGAAAAAAGGCAATAAGTCGTCCAAATATCGGATAGAAATCAGGATTAGCACGGAGCTCCTGAGAAACACTTGCTGCCTCGTTCACATCCGGCCACGCCCCCTGGGACACAGACTTTTAGTAAAAGAAAAAAAAAAAAAATGTGTGGGGGTCCCCCCAAATTCAATAACCAGACCCTTTAGGTCTGGTATGGATATTAAGGGGAACCCCGACGTCTATTTAAAAAAAAGATGTGGGGGTTCCCCCCAAATGTCCATAACCAGGTCTGGTGTGGATTTTAAGGGGAACTCCACGCCATTTTTTTTTTTTATTTAAATAGAGGAAAGGAGGAAGCGGACCATTAGTTACCACAGTGCACAATGCATTCGGCAGAAAAAAAGTAGGCTTGGGTGTTTCACTAGGCAAGAACTAGCATGGAGAAAAATACATTTTTTTTTCAAAATTATATATTTATTAATAAAACAAATTTATATTAGAAAAAAATAAGTATTATTTTTTTTATAAATATATAGAGTTGAGCGAACCCGAACTGTAAAGTTCGGGTTCGGTACGGACTTTGGGTTTTTCCCGAACCCGAATAATTGCTGAAAGTTCGGAAAAAAAATGCGCAGGGGTCCCCCCCAAATGCACTAACCAGACCCTTTAGGTCTGGTATGGATATTAAGGGGAACCCCGCCGTCAAATAAAAAAAAATGACGTGGGGTTCACCCAAATATCCATAACCAGACCCTTCAGGTCTGGTGTGGATTTTAAAGGGAACTCCTCCCTTTAAAATCCACACCAGACCTGAAGGGTCTGGTTATGGATATTTGGGGGGAACCCCATGTCATTTTTTTTATTTGACGGCGGGGTTCCCCTTAATATCCATACCAGACCTAAAGGGTCTGGTTATTGAATTTGGGGGGGACCCCCGCGCATTTTTTTTTTTTTCGAACTTCCAGCAATTATTCGGGTTCGGGAAAAACCCAAAGTCCGTACCGAACCCGAACTTTACAGTTCGGGTTCACTCAACTCTATATATTTATAAAAAAATACTTAATTTTTTTTAATATACATTTTTTTTATTAATAAATATATAATTTTGAAAAAAAAAATATTTTTCTCCATGCTAGTTCTTGCCTAGTGAAACACCCAAGCCTACTTTTTTTCTGCCGAATGCATTGTGCACTGTGGCAACTAATGGTCCGCTTCCTCCTTTCCTCTATCATTCCCAAGATTTAGGAGTTTTTTTTTTTTTTTTTTTTGTTTGCATCACCCTTCATTTAGCAATGAAAATGTCTGCTGTCCGATTTATCCTTGGAACCCCCCAATCCTGAATCTTTTTTTCTTTTCCTTTTTTGGTTCTAGATGGATGATGAAGACTCCATCCTCCCCCGGAAACTGCAAGCGGCTCTGGAACAGATCTTGGAGCAGAGGAACGAGTTTGCTAGTGAAATAGAAACTTCTGCTAATGGCCAACAAGGTAACTGGTAGAGATTCTAACTTTGTTTTAGAATAGGATTTTGTCCCTGCCACCATCTGTAGCTTCTTTTTTTAGCTTGTTCATTAAAAGTGCAAACCTAGGGCTTGATTTCACCTGACTCGGGAAAACCTTTTGACGTTCTACAAATCCTACTTGAACTGGGACATTTGGTCCATGATGTGGCCCCAAACTTGGCTCCTTGGAGTTCACCCACTATGTAGTTTACCCAAGGTTTTTAAGCTGTAACCCCCCCTTTTTTTTTTTTTTGCCCATAAACCTCAGATATGAAATGTGAACAAAGAGTACCCCTCCTATACTGTGTACTTTGTCTCTAAATGTAATTTTTGTCCGCTGTCTCATTCATCTGCTTAAAGCATAAGTCGCTTCTGGTGAAAAAATAAAAAAATATTAACTTCTGACGATTTTTCCTGACGCCAAGAGAAAAATGGTGACGGGAGGGACCTCCAGCTAATTGACAGCCTCAGCTCTGTTCCGGTGTGCTGGGAGAAGGGGATGTCTCTCTTCCCTTCAATCAGCTCTCGGAACTCTCCTCACTGCGCTCTGCAGAATGTAACTTCAGCTCTCCGCCCACTTTTTTCAGAACTCCTTTTTTTTTTTTTCAGAACAAGTTGTACATTCTTTACTGTGAATGGTAATAGAGAAGAGAAGAGTGCAGATAAACACGTTCAACTTATGTAGGAGGATTTTTTTCTTCTCTGTGTATCATTTGAGGCCAGTCACTTCACTGGGTATGTGTTAGGGTTTACAACCACTTTACTAGACCAGAACAAAATTATTTTTTGATAAGCCTTCTGCAGGATTGGAGGGTCTTGGACCCAGCAGATGAATTCACCATTAGAGTTCTAGTGTAGATTAAAGCGGAGCTCCACCCTAAAGTGGAACTCGCGCTGATCGGAACCCTCCCCCCCCCCTCCAGTGTCACATTTGACACCTTTCAGGGGGGAGGGGGTGCAGATACCTGTCTAAAGACAGGTATTTGCACCAACTTCCGGCCCAGCATTCTCGGGCAGAATGCAGGCATGTCGTCGCCTCCCATCGCCCCCCCCCCCCGTTGTGTGCTGGAAACACTCGGCTCCCAGCACATAGCGGTATCCAATCGGCGGGCGCAGTGCGACTCGCGCATGCGCCAGAGCGCTTTACTTCCTGGTTCCCTCACCGTGGATGGAGGGGGGAGCAGCAGAGTGACGAGCGATCGCTCGTCCTCTGCTGCGGACGGCGCTGGAATCCAGGACAGGTAAGTGTCCTAATATTAAAAGTCAGCAGCTGCAGTATTTTAATTTTTTTTTGAACGGACATCCACTTTAAGTAAAGCACTTTTTGGGCTAGTTAGAAGTTATAGGGCACTGCTCTGCATAAAATCCTGTCTTCTAATGAGAGAGAATGGGCTCACCATTCATCCTTTAATGGGCCAGTCTAAGCTTGGCCTCCTAGTAGACTCTGATGGCGTTAGTAACTGAAATCTTTTGCAGGTTCCTCTAGCCACGGAAGTCACATATTATTCATTGTAATGTAGTTAAGCATCATAAATATCAATATAACTTTTCTTGATCGTACATCACGGGACACAGAGCGCATAGCCATTACATATGGGTTATATGGAGTACCTTCAGGTGTGGACACTGGTGTAATCAACTTCACAGGAAGTTCCTCCCTATATAACCCCCTCCCACTGAGAGTGCTTTAGTTTTTTCCGCCAGTGTCTTAGGTGTTGGTCACGTCTAGCTGTCCCTCGGAGGTCTCGGGACCCAGGATAGCTAGCCGGATCCGTCCGAAGTGCTTCAGAGCCAAGATGTACGGTACCCGGGCCCTGCTGGAGTGGGGTTTTGCCTATAATGCCTCTCCTTGGAGGGCTGGATTCTGGGCTCCAGTGCTTTAGTCTCTTCCAAGAACTAAAAGTTACTGATGCCAGGATGCTATATAGGTCCAGGGGTGTGGGTTCCTTAACACAGGACCCCGGTCCCTGAAGGTCCAAGACAATACCCACGGAGATGGGGGAAGGCTGGGCCTCTTGCATTTTGCAATACCCTGCGGCGTGGAGCAGGTAAGAGGGAACCTGCGGGACTTGGTTCGACAGTAGGTATCCCCTGGGGGTTCTGGGTTGGCTAATGGTATGCTTATGCATCAGCCACTATCTCCACTATGTCTGTTGAGGCAGGATGGGATTCTAATGTTTACCCAGATAACATGTAGATATATGTATACTTGTGTAAGTTATATATTTGCTACTCACCCCAGGTCTGCCTGTTAACACTGATACTGCAACCCCACATGTTTTAAAGAGGAAATTGCTGGTTAAAACTCCTGTTTCTTAGGAAGCCCATGGGGACAGCTTCCTCGCTGTGTGTGCACTACAATAAGATTAGTGCTTACCTGGTGTCTGTTGGTGCTGCATAACGCTGGTCCATGTTGTTCCTCTGCTCTGCTTCCTCCATGTGGGTTCGGCGTGGTGCGCGCGATCGTGCGCGCGATCGTGCGCGCGATCGTGCGCGCGATCGTGCGCGCGATCATGCGCGCGATCATGCGCGCGTGTGTGCGCGCGCATACGCGCGCGCGTGCACGCCGCCTTTTATAGCGTCGGCGTGCGTCGGGGGGGCGGGCCAGCAGCGTCAGGGTCTGTATAAAGGAAAACTTTTCTCTGGCTGGTCTTTCCCTCCTGGAGGCAGAGGAAGAAAGGATACAGAGCGTGCAGCTGGGTCTTTTGGCCACACAGGGACACCTAGTGGCGGTTTAGTGGATCTTCAGGTCTAGGACTTAGGTCCACTATAGACCAGAAAAAAAAAAAAAAAAAAAAAAAAAAAGGTTTTTTTGCTTAAAGGGACTCAGCCTTAGATCCAGCAGTATCTGAGTCTACCTTGGACTCCGGCTAACGGGCATTGGTGTGTCAATACTCACAGGCTTCCTCGGTATTGCCACCTCCCAGGCGGGTAAAAAAGATTTTTTGAAAAAAAAAAAAAAAAAAAGAGAAATATAAAAGAAAAAGAGAGAAATTAGTTCTTTTTCATTTTCTCTCATACCTGCCCTCATTTTGGTTATTCCTAGCTACAACAGTCAGGTGTTGGCTATAGGGGTGACCCAAGGTTGTACAATGGCTCCAAAGGGATCTGGACCAGCCAAGGCTGCTAAAGGTACCAAAAAGCAAAAGGCTTCTACGGCCCCACCCTCGCCAGTCAGGACACCGAGTGGCATAGTACAAGAGCCATTGGGGGTGCTGGGGGCAGAGGCGGCCCCCGATCCACCCATTCCCGTTTACGTGACGGAAGAAATGCTAGCAGCCACCATGTGTGGGCTAGAGAAAAGGTTAACTGCGTTGTTTTCCCGTCCTTGCCCAAGTAGCAAGCGGGCTAGATCCCCTTCACCCAGTGTGGGGTTTTCAGATGCGGAGGTCTCCTCTTCAGAGGAACGGGACCCACAAGGGGATCAGGCAGACCCAAGTCCCGACGGTTCAGACAGGGAAAATTCCACTATAGATGAATATTTTTCGGCCTCTTAAGCGGAGGGCCTGTGGATCCAGTCTTTGACAGATATGGTTCGCACTGCCTTTAAACTTCCAGTGCCAGAACTAGTAGCCCCGGAGGTATCCTCATTGGGTTCTTTAAAGGCCCCATTAACTGGTGCATCCTTTCCAATGCACCCCCTTCTGCGGAACGTGATTTACCAAGATTGGGCTCGACCTGATAGAATCTTTGTCCCTCCTAAAAGATTCTCTATTCTCTACCCTATGGAAGAGGAATATGTAAAGAAATGGGCTCTCCCTACAGGGGACGCAGCCATTTCCTGCGTGAATAAATCCCTGACTTGTCCGGTTGAAAATGTCCATATGTTCAAGGATCCGGTCGACAAGAAATTCGAGACCCTACTGAAAGCAGCTTTTACCTCAGTAGGTGCCATGGTTCAGCCAGCAGTAGCAGCCATTGGTGTTTGTCAGGCCTTGAAGGATCAGGCAAAGCATATATTGAAGGACATGCCGGCTCAGCATACTCATGAATTAGCAGAATTCCCTAGGGCTCTCTGCTTTGCAGTAGATGCTATTAAGGACTCCATCCAACAGGCATCCCGTTTATCTCTACTGATGGTTCACATGCGTCGTCTTTTGTGGCTAAAGAACTGGTCAGCAGAGGCACCCTGCAAAAAGCTTCTAGCAGGGTTTCCCTTTCATGGGGGAAGACTATTCGGGGAAGACCTAGATAAATATATCCACACCATATCAAGTGGAAAAAGTACTTCCTTACCGGTCAAGAAAAGACCGCGTGGGCCCACGTTTAAACGACAGGCCATTGCAGGCTCGGCCCCTTCGACTTCCCGTCAGTATCGACGGCCTCCCGGGCGTTCAACAGTTAATAGCCGCCCACAGGGACAAGCCGCGGCAAACAAGAGGCCCTGGTCTCGCAAGCCGGCTAAACCAGTCATCAAATCAGATTCATGAAGGGGCGCCCCCACTCTCTTGGGTGGGGGGAAGGCTTCAGTTTTTCTCCGAAGTCTGGAAGGCCAGAATTCCCGACTCTTGGGTTCGGTCCGTAGTAGCCTCAGGCTACAAACTAGAGTTTCGAGAAATCCCCCCTCCTCATTTTCAGGGGTCAAGTCTTCCAAGCGACCCGTTAAAGAGGGCTTCTCTCGTAAAGGCGTTGGATCGCCTCTTGCTCCAAGGAGTAATTGTAGAAGTACCAACCCAAGAAAGGGGTCTGGGATTCTACTCCAACCTTTTTGTTATACCAAAACCCAATGGCGAAGTCAGGCCTATATTAGACCTCAAACGCCTAAATCGCTTTCTAAGGATTCAGACCTTCCGTATGGACTCCATACGTTCAGTGACAACCAGCCTGCATCAGGGCGACTTCCTAGCATCTATAGACATAAAGGATGCATATCTGCATGTGCCAATTTACCCAGCACATCACAAGTTTCTTCGTTTTACGATAAACCAAAGTCATTATCAGTTCGTAGCCCTCCCTTTCAGGTTGGCAACAGCTCCACGGGTATTCACAAAGGTGTTAGCCCCGGTACTAGCCGTCCTAAGGACAGAAGGCATCTTGGTCCTAGCATACCTGGACGATCTCCTGGTTATCGACAGTTCAGCTTCCAACCTCAATCATGCAGTAGTCCGCACAGTGCGGCATCTAGAAGAGTTCGGGTGGATTGTGAACCAAGAAAAATCAAGGTTACATCCCACAAGACAGTTGGAATATCTAGGCTTTCGGTTAGATACAGAATGCCAGAGGGTATTTTTACCTCAAGAGAAGATCAGGTCGTTGATTCAAACGATTCAAATAGTCTTAGGCAAAAGAAGCCGACTATTCGCCTATGCATGCGACTGCTGGGGAAGATGGTGGCCGCCTTCGAAGCAGCGCCCTACGCCCAGATCCATACCAGAATTCTGCAAGCAGCTATTCTCTCTGCTTGGAACAAGTCCATACAGGCATTAGACCGTCCATTAGTTCTTTCTCCAGAAGTCAGGCACAGCCTGTACTGGTGGCTGATCCCTCAAAAATTATCAAAAGGGAAAACCTTTTGCCCCATCTCGTGGAAAATAGTAACCACAGATGCCAGCCTAACAGGTTGGGGGGCAATCTTAGGAAAACGGACCCAGCAGGGACAGTGGTCAGAGGCAGAAAGTCTGCTTCCCATCAATGTCCTAGAGATCAGAGCTGTTCGGTGGGCCCTGGTCGCCTGGACTCTCCCCCTGCAGGGTCTGCCAGTAAGGATACAGTCCGACAATGCCACGGCGGTGGCATACATAAACCACCAGGGGGGCACAAAGAGCCTGGCGGCTCAAAGGGAAGTAAACCTAATTTTTGCATGGGCCGAAGCCCATGTACCCTGCATCTCAGCAGTGTTCATCCCAGGGATAGACAATTCTCAAGCAGATTTTTTGAGTCGTCAACAGTTGCTCCGGGAGAGTGGTCTCTTCACCCCCAGGTATTCCAAGAGATTTGCCAAAGATTCGGAGTTCCCGATGTGGACATCATGGCAACAAGATTCAACAAGAAATTGGACAAATTTGTATCCCGAGCCAGGGACCCCTCGGCCTACGGGACCGATGCGTTGGTTTGCCCCTGGCACCAGTTTTCTCTCCTGTATGCGTTCCCTCCACTACAGATGATTCCCCGCCTTCTACGAAGGATCAGGGTGGAGCGCAGGCCGGTGATCCTGGTGGCCCCAGCCTGGCCCAGAAGGGCTTGGTACGCACTCATCGTGAGGATGTCAGTAAGGGCACCGTGGCCACTCCCCCTGCGCCCAGATCTGCTGTCTCAGGGCCCCATCTACCACCCTGCTTCACAGCAGCTAAATTTGATGGCTTGGCGGCTGAATCTCTAATTCTTAAGGGCAGAGGCCTCTCGGCCCAAGTCATATCTACGTTAATTCAAGCTAGAAAGCCAGTCTCTAGAAATATCTATTACAGAGTCTGGAGAACCTATGTGGAGTGGTGCGAGTCTCAAGGAGGGCATCCTCGCAAGTTTTTTATTGACAGGATCTTGCGATTCCTCCAGGTTGGCGTTGACAAGGGGTTGGCTCTTAGTACTCTAAAGGGGCAGGTGTCTGCCTTATCGATATGGTTTCAAAGGCCTTTGGCCACACATTCGCTTGTAAAAACCTTTTTGCAGGGGGTCTTGCATGTAAATCCCCCTATTAGAGCTCCCCTCTGCCCCTGGAATTTAAATCTGGTCTTGTCAGCTTTACAAAAGCAGCCGTTTGAACCTCTGACAGAAATCCCTCTTGTGCTGCTAACCCGAAAGTTGGTTTTCTTGGTGGCTATGGCTTCGGCCAGAAGGGTCTCCGAGCTGGCAGCCTTGTCTTGCAGGGAACCGTACCTTATTCTGCATAAGGACAGAGTGGTTCTGCGGCCTCAGCCTTCTTTCCTTCCTAAGGTCATATCCAGTTTTCACTTGAATCAGGACCTAGTCCTACCATCCTTCTTTCCTACTCCCCAGTCCAGAGAGGAAAGATTGCTTCATACTTTGGATGTGGTCCGAGCCATGAGGGTTTATCTCAAGGCTACAGAAAAGATTAGGAAAACAGATGTGCTTTTCATTCTTCCGGATGGCCCCAAGAAGGGTCAGCCGGCTGCCAAGTCTTCCTTGGCTAGGTGGATTAAGCAGCTGATTTTTCAGGCCTATGGTCTGAAGCGCGTTCCACCTCCCTTATCAGTTAAAGCCCATTCTACGAGGGCCATGAGTGCCTCTTGGGCGGCACACCATCAGATCTCTATGGCACAGGTTTGCAAAGCGGCAACCTGGTCTTCCGTACATACGTTTACTAAATTTTATAAGTTGGACGTCACAAAGGCTGCGGACGCAGCATTTGGGCAGGCGGTCCTACGGGCAGCAGTATAGAATCCTCTGGCCCGGTTCACGCCCCCTTTTTCTGTTGGTGGAGCTATTTTACCTCCTGATATAGTTTCTGTTTGGCTATTTTTTGCCTTACGGTCTCCCTCCCTTCATAGAGCATTGCTTTGGGACATCCCATATGTAATGGCTATGCGCTCTGTGTCCCGTGATGTACGATCAAGAAAAAGGGATTTTTAATAACAGCTTACCTGTAAAATCCTTTTCTTGGAGTACATCACGGGACACAGAGCTCCCACCCCTCTTTGTGGGAACATTGTGTAACCTCAGAGAAATTGCTTGCTACAAAACTAAAGCACTCTCAGTGGGAGGGGGTTATATAGGGAGGAACTTCCTGTGAAGTTGATTACACCAGTGTCCACACCTGAAGGTACTCCATATAACCCATATGTAATGGCTATGCGCTCTGTGTCCCGTGATGTACTCCAAGAAAAGGATTTTACAGGTAAGCTGTTATTAAAAATCCCTTTTTTTTGGGGTGACAATCTAATTTTCCATAAATAATATAAATTTGTTCTCCAGATTCCAGCGCTCTCAATGATGTGGTATCCGAGGCCTTTGTCCGCTTCTTTGTGGAAATAGTTGGTCATTACTCTTTATTCATGGTTCCTGGGGAGCAGGAGGAGAGGATGCTCCTCCGCGATGCCTTTCGCAAATCCATCTCCTCCAAGAGTGTCCGCCGATTCCTGGAGGTCTTCATGGAGACTCAAACGTTTGGAGGCTTTACCCAAGAGAGAGAGATGAGGAAACAGGGAACCAAAGGTCAGTGAGTCCAATTTCAGGTTATTTGCAGTGAGCCTGCTTTCCTGGTTTTCTCTCTTAGTGCCAGTCTGTTAGTCTGCTCTGACTTATTGGAGACAAAGCAATTGTTGCTTTAGGTGGCTTTTTTCTTTTTTTTTTTATCATTTTTTAATCTATACAGTGATTTAGCAAGGATGCGGCTTAAACTATATGTAAACAATCACCCTGCAAAACAACCCATTCAGTTTAAAATAAAAGAAATGAAGAGCAAAACATTTGTGGATGCATATACAAAAATAAATCACAAAATCTCTGTTTTTAGCTGCATAAGAAGCCCAGAGAGCTAGGGAAGGAGAAACAGTAGCACACTGGTTTTCCCGGTGAATGGTTGGGAGGGGCGGGGAGTGGTGTCAGCAACAGTCTGATAGTTGAGGCTGAGTTCCCTGCACAGCCAGAACACTGACCACACTGTGCTCTCATGCCTGGTGTCAGTTTTTAGTAGGGGACTGACAGGAATACCAGGTATTACACACATAGGAAGCAATGAAAAGAGGACATGGTACAGCAGGCTCATATCAGGAATATGAAATGTTGGGTTTACCTACTCCTTTAAAGCGTATCTAAACCTGAAAGAAAAAATCTAATTTATTTCAGTTTGCTGATCCTTGGATATGGTGGTTCCATTCGTGGGTTTCTTTTATTATTTTTTTTGTGTCCTTTTTTTTTTTTTTCCTCCTATTTACTTTCACCTCATGATCCTGCCAGTAAAATGCTTCCTATGCGAAGATGACATCACACATTCACTGTACTGTATCTATGGAAAAGTAGCATTGTCTTCCTGGGACAGACTACTCTTTTTCTACTCGGCATTGTTACATAGGGGAAGGTGTTCTGTAGTTCACAGAAGATGGCAGATAACGTTGTTTGAGATGAATAGTTCCATGCACAGGAACTTGGAAGCACACTGAATTTCTGGCAGAACCAACAGGTACATTTCTGTACTTGCTACACTACACAGCACTTCAACACTACAGCATCCTATATAAAACCTTTTGTTAATGGGAGGAAAATAAGTGTGTGTGTTTTTTTTTTTTTTTTTTTTTTTTCCTTCTGTGTAACAATCTGAATATTAGTAAAACAGCAGAAACTATTCTTTAAACGGAAGCATTGTCGGTGCTTTGTACCCAGGGCCGGCGCTACCAATAGGCGGATTAGGCAGCCGCTTAGAGCGCACAGCTGCCTAGAGCGCTCACCTGCTGGTTAATCTACTCCCGCACGCAATGTACAGAGCAAATTCCACTATCTTCAGGCAGCTCTGACATGTGTCAAACAGAGCCGCGCCTGTCGCCCCCTCCCCGCCCCCCGCACGAGTGGTGCTCTCTCCACTCGGACATGTGTCCACTGTCCAGCAGCTATGCAGTTCCCCCAGCAGTGCGTCCCCCGCTCTGGTGTGTCCAGAAATTCCTCCTTTCCGCTCTGAGATCAGTGATCACAATGTCACATGATCTGTCTCCACACTTCTCTAGAGTCCCGCTGTCCTCTGTGTCCAATCCATTATGTGTGCCCAGAGCAGCTACAGACCTCTCCGGAGACCCATCCCTCCTGTGCACTCGTCTGTGAAGGGGAGGTGGGCGGGAAGATCCAAAACAAGCAGCCACACCGCACTGCTGAATGCTGAACCAGTGACACTATTCTGGTAAGTGAGTGAGACCTTTCACTTACCAGACTCTGCTTCCTTCTCTGTCTCTGATAGAACCCCCCCCCCCCTCTGTCTCTGATAGCCCTCTGTCTCTGATAGCCCCCCTCTCCCTGATAGCCCCCCTCTCTGTCTCTGTTAGCCCCCCTCTCTCTGATAGCTCCCCTCTTTGTCTCTGATAGCCCCCCCTCGCTGTCTCTGATAGCCCCCCCTCTCTGATAGCCCCCCCTCTGTCTCTTATAGCCCCCCTCTGTCTCTGATAGCCCCCCTCTCCCTGATAGCCCCCCTCTCTGTCTCTGATAGCCCCCTCTCTGTCTCTGATAGCCCCCCCTCGCTGTCTCTGATAGCCCCCCCTCTCTGATAGCCCCCCCTCTGTCTCTTATAGCCCCCCCTCTGTCTCTTATAGCCCCCCCTCTGTCTCTGAAGCCCCTCCCTCTCTGTCTCTGACAGCCCTCTATCTCTCTGTCTGACAGCTCTCTCTCTCTGATAGCCCCCTCTCGCTCTCTCTGACAGCGCTCTCTTTCTCTGACATCGCTCTCTCTCCCCTCTCTCTCTGACAGCCCCTCTCTCTCTGACAGCCCCCTCTCTCTCTCTGACAGCCCCCCATCTCTCTCTCCCTCTGACAGCGCTCTCTCTCTTTGACAGCCCCCCTCGCTCTCCCCTCTCTCTCTGACAGACCCTCCCCTCTCTCTCTCTCTCCCCCTCTCTCTGACAGACCCCCCTCTCTCTCCCCCCCCTCCCTCTGACAGACCCTCCCCTCTCTCTCTCTCTCCCCCTCTCTCTGACAGACCCCCCTCTCTCTCCCCCCTCCCTCTGACAGACCCCCCCCTCTCTCTCTCCCCTCTGTCTCTGACAGACCCCTCTCTCTCTCTCCCTGACAGACCCCCCTCTCTCTCTCTCTCTCTCTCCCTCTGTCTCTGACAGACCCCTCTCTCTCTCTCTCTCTCTCTCCCCTCTCTCTCTGACAGACCCCCTCTCTCTCTACCCTCTCTCTCTGACAGACCCCCCTCCCTCTCTCTCCCCTCTCTCTCTCTCTGGCAGCCCCCCTCTCTCTCTCGCCCTCTCTCTCTGACAGCCCCTCTCTCTCTGACAGACCCTCCCCTCTCTCTCCCCCCTCTCTCTGACAGACTCCCCTCTCTCTCTGACAGACCCCCCCTCTCTCTCTCTCCCCTCTCTCTCTGACAGACCCCCCCTCTCTCTCTCCCCTCTCTGTCTGACAGACCCCCCTCCCTCTCTTTCCCCTCTCTCTCTGACAGACCCCCCTCCCTCTCTTTCCCCTCTCTCTCTGATAGACCCCCCTCCCTCTCTTTCCCCTCTCTCTCTGACAGACCCCTCTCTCTCTCGCCCTCTCTCTCTCTCTGACAGCCCCCCTCTCTCTCTCGCCCTCTCTCTCTCTCTGACGGCCCCCCTCTCTCTCTCGCCCTCTCTCTCTCTCTGACGGCCCCCCCTCGCTCTCTTTCTCTCTCTCTCTCTCTCTCTGACAGCCCCCCCCCCTCTCTCTCTCTCTGACAGCCCCCTCTCTCTCTCTGTCTGACAGCTCTCTTTCTCTCTCTGACCGCCCCCTCTCTCTCTCTCTTTCTCGCTCTCTCTCTCTGACAGCGCCCTCTCTCTCTGACAGCGCCCTCTCTCTCTGACAGCCCCTCTCTCTCTGACAGACCCTCCCCTCTCTCTCCCCCCTCTCTCTGACAGACTCCCCTCTCTCTCTGACAGACCCCCCCTCTCTCTCTCTCCCCTCTCTCTCTGACAGACCCCCCCTCTCTCTCCCCTCTCTGTCTGACAGACCCCCCTCCCTCTCTTTCCCCTCTCTCTCTGACAGACCCCCCTCCCTCTCTTTCCCCTCTCTCTCTGACAGACCCCCCTCCCTCTCTTTCCCCTCTCTCTCTGACAGACCCCTCTCTCTCTCGCCCTCTCTCTCTCTCTGACAGCCCCCCTCTCTCTCTCGCCCTCTCTCTCTCTCTGACGGCCCCCCTCTCTCTCTCGCCCTCTCTCTCTCTCTGACGGCCCCCCCTCGCTCTCTTTCTCTCTCTCTCTCTCTCTGACAGCCCCCCCCCCTCTCTCTCTCTCTGACAGCCCCCTCTCTCTCTCTGTCTGACAGCTCTCTTTCTCTCTCTGACCGCCCCCTCTCTCTCTCTCTTTCTCGCTCTCTCTCTCTGACAGCGCTCTCTCTCTCTGACAGCGCCCTCTCTCTCTGACAGCGCCCTCTCTCTCTGACAGCCCCCTCTCTCTCTTTCTGACAGCCCATCTCTCTCTGACAGCCCCCCTCTCTCATTCTCTCTCTCTGACAGCCCCCCTCTCTCTCTCTGACAGCTCTCGCTCTCTCTAACAGCTCTCGCTCTCTCTCTCTCTCTGGCAGCTTTCTCCCTCTCTGACAGCCCCCTCCCTCTTTCTCTCCCTCTCTGACAGCCCCCTCCCTCTCTTTCTCCTCTCCCCCTGACAGCCCCCCTCTTTCTCTCTCCCTGACAGCCCCCCCTCTCTCTCTCCCTGACAGCCCCCCCTCTCTCTCTCCCTGACAGCCCCCCCTCTCTCTCTCCCTGACAGCCCCCCCTCTCTCTCTCCCTGACAGCCCCCCCTCTCTCTCTCCCTGACAGCCCCCCCTCTCTCTCTCCCTGACAGCCCCCCCTCTCTCTCTCCCTGACAGCCCCCCCCCCTCTCTCTCTATCTCTCTCTCTCTCTCCCTGACAGCCCCCCCCCTCTCTCTCTATCTCTCTCTCTCTCTCTCTATCTCTCTCTCTCCCTGACAGCCCCCCTCTCTCTCTCTCTATCTCTCTCTCTCTCTCTCTATCTCTCTCTCTCCCTGACAGCCCCCCTCTCTCTCTCTCTATCTCTCTCTCTCCCTGACAGCCCCTCTCTCTCTCTCTCTATCTCTCTATCTCTCTATCTCTCTCTCTCTCTCTCTCTCTCCCTGACAGCCCCCTTCACTCTCTTTCCTTGTCAGCACTGAAAGTAGCTTTACTCCAGTCTGTTTATCTCTTGTTTTAACTCCTTCCTTACCATCATCTGCCTATATATTGATTGTATAACTGAATTACTTGATTAACTTTATCCTCTTAAAGAGTGGTATTAAAGCAAAATATTTAATTTACTGCAGGTTACCAATTTATAGATGGGTGGCTGCATTAGATTTGTTTTTAGGTTTTTTCTTTTATAGTCACCTGGTGATCCTGCTAGTAAGTCTTATGTTTTTCAAAAGAACGAGCTGTCTTGCAGATGTAGCAGTTAGAGGGTTAAATCAAACCATTTAACACTGGCGAAGGGGGTGGAGTCAGGGGCGGACCCAGTGGGGGTGGCAAAATTAGGTTTCGCCTAGGGTGTCAAAAATCCTTGCACCGGCCCTGTTTGTACCCATCCTCCTTTCCTGTTGTCTTTGTTGTTCTGATATGAAATCCCAACCCCTGAGAGCTTGCTGAGCAGCCCCCGCAGATGCCGACACAGCTGTGAGCACAAAGGATTCTGGGTGTGTACTGAAGATGCTGAACTGCTGTTTGTTTGTATTTACAGGTCTGTTTGAGGTCAGGGCGCAGGAATATCTGGAGACGCTGCCGGGAGGAGAGCAGAGCGGAGTCAACAAGTTTTTCAATAGGATAGGTGAGCTGAAAAAGGGATTGATGCCTTCTGAATGTCTCACTATGTGTTCCATTGGGCCTAATGTACATGGGACGTCTTGCAACCTCTCCTGAACAAGTTTAACTTGACAGATAGTAACCGATGTTTAAAAACGTCTGTTTTGCTGTGTTTACATGCCGCGTTTTCTTTTTGAAATACGTTTTTTTTTTAAAAAGTCAAAAATTAAAACTGCCTGTAAACAACGGGGCTTAACGCAATTGCTGCATTTACAAGCTGTCACAGGGGTTTGGCGTTTTCAAATGCCTCTGAACATCCGTCCTGAACGCATCTTTTTTGCTTTCCAAATTAAAAATTAAAACTGCCTGTAAACAGGGCTTAACGCGAACTGCTGCATTTATAAGCTTTAGAAATGCTTCTAAACTTGACGGCCTAGAAACGACTATGAAACAACCCCGTGTACATGTATTGATGAGAGAACATAGAGGAGAGTTTAGGGGCAGCTGAAAAAAATGCTCAACTGCTCCTAAATCACCAGTTTATCAGCAGCAGTGTACATGAAGCCTAATCTTGGCAGATTGGTTAAATCGTTTGGAAAGAAAAAAAAAACCTGTAAGACAAAGGCATAATGAGCTAGTATACATTGCTGATGGGTTTTACTTTCTCTTCTGATCCCAGCAAAGTAAAAGCATAATGGACTAGTATGCATCGCATACTAGCCCATTATGTGCCACTTGCCTGCACCCCTCTTCCTTCTGGGGCCATGGACTCCTTTTTTTTTTTTTTTTAAGTGTCTTACCCAAAAATTGCGTTTGAAATACTGCTGTGTAAATACCATATGATATAAAATATTGCAACGATCGCTATCTTAGTCTCTAGGGTCTCTGCAAACAACATTTTTTTTATATAACGTATGGGGGTAATTTTCGAGCAAAAAATACAGATTTTAACTTGTAAGCAATAAATATCAGAAAAATGCTTGGGTGTGAAAGGATTAAGATGGAGGTCTCCAAACCTCGGCCCTTTGCTTGCCATTATCTGGGCCTTAAGGCATAATTCCTGCCACTGACACCAACAATGGGGCACTAGTCCTTCCACTGATGGGGCATAATTCCCCTTACAACAAAAATAGGGCACTATTCCTCCCACTGACACCAACTATTTATCCCCCTAGAGCTGGCACTGTTTACTCCCACTGGGCACAAACCACTCCCTCTGAAGTCAGGACAGTAAACTGGCCCTTTCTTTAAAAATGTTGGAGACCCTTGTCCTAAGATGTCAGTCTAATTGCGTTTTTTTATTTTTTTTATTTTGTTGTGGCGTTTTATAATATTTTCCTCCTTCTTTCCATAGGAAGTAAAATGTGGTTTCGTCACAAGAAATAAGAAACCGAGGAAAGAAGACAGGACTTTTTAAGTTATTAACACGTTGTCTCCACTTAACCGGATTTTTTACTGTTGGAAAGGCTCCAAGAAAAAGGAAACAAGGGGCCAATCTCCTTGCCTTGAGTGGCCCTTCTCCTCGACTCTCCTCACAGAACCTGTTTGGGCTCCCTCTGCTGTTTCATGCACTGGACAGACCTGATAAGCTCACCATTCATACCGCATCAGTGGCCACTATCTCTTGTTCTTTAGGGATTTTTTTTTTTTCAAAACTTTATTTATATTAGAATTAAAAACAATCTTCCCAAGAAGACAGACTGATTTTATGACCTCTGATTGAGGATATTTAACTATTCATTAAATCCGTATACTGGGGTGCAACATATCTGGAGGAGATATTTGTATACAAAGAGAACAACGTGTTTTTAAAGTTGAAGACCATATTGGGAATTGGTCATTGGTGTAATGAGCCACGTAGTAGTGCCACGTTTAAGCAGAATGTTGCTTCCTGTTGACAAAGACAAGAGTTTGCAAGATCATCTGTAGGGGTCTTTCACAAGATGGAACGAGTATGTGTTACCATGCTGGAACTGGTCCTCTGATGTCCATCTATATCTAGTGGCTAACTCGCAGCAGCTGGAAGATGTTGAGAAGAATGACACGGGTTACTTTATAGCTCAGCTTCCACTCTTGTGTAATATCACAATTTCCACTTTTATTGAGCCGTATGAACTGAGCACTTGATGGGGAGTGTAGAGAGGCAGTGAACAGGTCACGTGGCCTTTTTACTTGCAGTGGTTAATCATGTGACCCATCAACTGCCACGTGTAATCCTCAGTCATGTGCCTGGGAGCTATCTGTGTGTACCTCTAATAGATCATGTGACCACTCAAAGTGCTCTTGTGACCTCTCCATTGGCAGCAAGTCATATAAATGTGAAATGCACCTGAAAGCATCCACTCCTCCTTTGGACTATCCCTGTGCGCTAACAATTGGATGCGTCTCCTTTTGACGTACCCTGCTGACCCAGTATATTGATAACAAATCAAATGCTTTTCTGTGTTCCGTGGCGTGTAAATGTCTGTGGTACTGATTATGTCACACGGCAGCGCACAGAATCATTGTGTGACTTGTTGAGAACATTTTGTCTGTTGTGATTTTTGTTGTATCTGAAAGGTAGCATTATTTGATTCTGATTTGTCATTTGTAACATTTTTACCATGTTGGGAATTGCTGACATGCCACCTGATAATGCCGGTACACCCACCTGAAACCATTGTTTTGTGCACTCCATTTCGGGCTGAGAAGAGGCTGATAGATTAGCTGACACATTTATGGCCAGTTCACACTGGAGCACAGTGCTGGAAAGGCGCGTTCTGTGTGCATTGAGTGAGTGAAGAACTTGTATAGCGTAGCACATGCAAACTAAATTGCCTCTGGGCGCTCCACAGCACGTGAACACTCTGCATGTGGGTGCTAATTGTTCATGGCACCCCAAATGCATCTTGCACATTTGCGGCCGCCGAACCGCATAGTACCACTGTACCATGCGGTTTGACGTGGTGCAATTAACAAAAGCTCTACTTTTTGCATGTTCCAGTGCGTTTTGCAAACTATTCAATTGAACGGGCTGGCAAAATCGGAATGCATGGGAACGCACACGTTCCAGTGTGAACCAGCCTATAATGCATCATTTTGTATAAGTGATCCTATGCCATGGGTGCAGGCAGAAACCCATGTGATGAAGTGGGTGTTGCCTAGTAAAACTAGGGGCTCTGCTGCCAGTTTGGCTATATACAACACCATATACATTGCCCCGTGTGGATCCTGCCTACTGCCAGCTTCCTCTGGCCTTCATATAGTAATTTTGCTAAAGGGCCAATCACTCACAAATCATTTTTATGAATCTGCCTATATTTGTGATGAGGTGTTCCCTGATTAGTCAGCACCTCCTTGGACTTTGCACAGTAACCCTTTTGGACTTTTTCAACAGAAGTGCCAAGGGCAGTGTTTTCCAGTTTTCTGTATCAACCAATCAGAAATCTGCTTTCATTAGTGCCCTTGCTACCTGAACACTAGGTGAAATCTAGTCATATTTTTGTAAAGCAGAGATATTTTTAGCAAGTAGGCCTCATGCACACTTGAGATCAAAACGTTGCTTTTACAGGCGTTTGCGCTTTTTTTTTCTTCTTCTCTGCCTCTAAACTCCCCTCCATGTCCTTGCACACTGTAGGCATTTACTGGAGTTGAAGAAAAAAAAGATCACTTGTGCATTCAACAGAGGAACGTTTTTTAGCAGGAAAAATACCTGACACGCCTAAACGCACATTAACGCTAAACGTTTTTTAGCACTTGAGCATTTTTTCATTTCAGTGGCGAATAAATTCATATTCTGGCCAATGAAATGAAAAAACACCCAAGCGATTGACTGAGCTAAACAGGCTTGGAATAAATTCAGCATAAGCGTGTTCTTGCAGCTGCTTTTTATCCTGCCAGGAGAAAAGCATTTAGAAGAGTCCCAATGTTCATGAGGCCTTACTGCAAGTACCTCCATACTGGCTTCCCTCCACAGCATGATTCATATGTGATTCATATGTGCCAGTAGTAAAACGTTCGATTGGCAGCCTGCACACAGCAATAAAGCTTGATTGGCCCATGGTATTTAAAAAGGGTATTGAATCAAAATTCAAGAAGGTCCTGTCCATTAAAGTGTTTTCCAGAAGAGGTCTGAATTTCATGTTGGGTGACCCCATCAAAGTGCCCCATATCGGGTGTCCCTCAGAGTGCCACCCTAAATCAGGTGTGCTCTTCAGTGTCCTCCTACATCAGTTTGCCCCCACAAGAACTCCCTTATTTCAGATGTCTCTATCGCCATAAGATGTCCCTTTACATCAGATGTGCCACCTTACATCAGGTGTCGTCATTGCAGTTAAATGATGCTGGCCATCATTTAATCTGGAAGGCTGAGGACATCAAGTGGCAGAAAAAAGTACTGCAGAAGACAGCTGCTGGTTATAGGTACTTTGGCAGCAAAAGCTGCTTTTCCTATTTGAGGGGCTATTTTTTTTTTTACTTTAATTCTGTTTTATCCCTATGAAGGCTGGCCTCTGGTTGCTACCGTCTACTGCTAAACACTGATTTTTGCGCTGCATTGTAAAACATGTGTTTTTGTTTCCATGGTGAACAGAGGTTTTGGAGATATGAGCTATTTCCTGTAGGAAATAAAAGCTGCCGGCCATGCTATCGGTTATTGTAACCATATGAGTCCTAAAATGCAGATTTTGTCTGATAAACAAGCCTTGCTGTAACGTGTTCTGTACATGATGGGGAAGGATAGTTCACGAGTCGGTCCCAGCCTACTGCAAGCAGTTCATCTCCGCCTGTTCTCTCCTTCTGTTTGTAATGTGTACGCCTGCTTATAGGAAATACCAAAGATGGAAAGGGTCAGTTTTTAAGATTTTAAAAGGAGGGGGCCAGATGCATAAAGGGAGCCATCTCTGTCTTCAAGGAAAGGTTGAGAGAAGCACTTGTTACCCATTCATACTGCCCTTACCACGACTTGTTATAACACAATTATTGGTTGGCGCAATGAGGTACCAGTCATTCCAAGTGGCACCCCAATTGTATGGAATTGCATTGCAGTGGAATATGCATAGTACCATGGGGTGTGATGTTCTGCCATAAAATGGGAGCATGCGCCACTTTTGGCAGTGCGATGCATGTTGCGTGCTGTAGCGCATGTAGATCAGAATGAATGGCACCATATAGCACCAACGCAATGTGTTTTTGGGTAGATGCTGGTGGATTGTGGATTACCTGCTGGGTAATTTTAATCCAGGGCTCAGGTTGAATGTCTGCTCCTGGGTTTCCAGCTCCATTTTTTTTTTTTTTTTCTTGTTGATTTTGTATATGGAGAATTGTGCGACAGGAAGAGTGAGATTAAGTAATTGAATATCACCAATTGATCCTTTTGAGAGATGTCAGTTCATCAGGTGCCACGTAGAACTGAAATGTAATTTTTGTATTTTTGGGGGTGGGCATGACCCTTTCTTCATCACAGTACCAATGCACCCCTTTATAAGGAATATTGGTAGTTGATGCATGTAAATGGCAGAATACTGAAACCACTAATGGAGAATCCTGTGATCAGTTAGACTAGGGTTGGGTCACCAGCTTCTCTCTAGCTCGCAAGAAACGGGCCCCAGCACATTCTCGCAGGGAGTGCTGGGACTTGTATTTCACCAGCAGCTGAATGTGAATCTGCTGGCTGCCTAGGCCCAAGCTAGATGGCGTCCTTTTGTGGGACTTGCTGTGCACATGTGTTTAAAGTATAATATAATTCTATATATAAATACCAATAAAATTGAGCCTGTGGTTTATATAAAGATTGTTTGGTTCTTTTCAGATTTTACCTATTGTAGAAATAAATTTTATGTTAATTATTTGACTTATTGAGCATTGTCTTTGATTCTGTAATTTTAGTGTGTGTGTAAACCTTAACAATGAAATTAACTTTTGCTGTGTTAACAAAACGTTTTCAATTATATATTCAAGTGCAAAAATACCTATTGCTCCTGCCAGAATTCCTGTGAGCTCCATATGTGTTCTAGTCCTGTTGGCTTTTAAATCCCAGCTATTGCTGAAGACTACAGAACCTCTTCCATCTGTTAGAGAGAGGGAGGTGGGTTTGTAGTCTTATCCTAGAGCAGGGATGCCCAACCAATGGTCTGCCACCTCCTACTCTGCAGTACATTGAGTGACTGTTGTCATCTCTTGAACAGGGAATGTGTTACTAGCAGGATTACCAAGTGAAAAAAAAGGGGGAGGGAACCTGAAATAACAGCTAGTATATCTATGGACTGGTAAGCTGCAATATATTACATTTTCTTTTTTGGTTTAGATAACTTTTAATTTAGTTTATATACCGTGGTGAGGAGTTGGAAACCTATTTTTCATTGTCATCTCTATTCCTATTGGAGATTTTGGCTCACTTTCTGTCAGGACAGGAAATACATTTTAACCCAGGCACAGACATAAACCCATGTAGCGCTCCCTCCAAAGGAGCCGCTGGTTAGATTTGGGACCGGCATGTTACCTCTGTAGCATGTCTAGGGGTATGATGAAAATAGTGTGAGCAATGATAGAATGTCCAAGCCGCAAAGTTGTCGTTTTCTGTGCTTTTTATTCTTATGCCCAACACGGCAACAGGTAACTTCAGGTGAATAGAGGAAAGGTGATGAAAGAAGTTGCTTCGTCGCCACTCCAGCCGGCGTGGGTGTAGTGTACCCGGACAGTCTCTCTCACAGAACTGGCAGCCGGGGTATCACTAGGAACTCTGAGAAGGAGGCAAGCCTCTGCCACAGACTTGGCTCAATAGAATAGGAGTGGTGCCTCTGCCACAGGCCCTTTCTCTGGAATGCAACTTGGTGGAGTAGTAGTTTGCCTGAATTGTCTTCAGGTAGGTCTTGATTTTGGATGATCGGCTGATCATAGAACAAACTTCCAGTGTCCGGTCACCTTGATCCCCGAAGGCTTGTCTAGGCCTTATTGGATCGCCTGCCTCCGGGCTCTCCTCAGACCGACTCCCCACCAAAAAGCACAACTTGCTTGGGATCTTCTCATAGAAGTGAGGACACAGTAAGTCACTGGGGCCTCTCTGCAGCTTTAGTTGCTCCGGGCCATGAGGGCCCAGAGTCAGGAACTCCGCGTAGCACGTGTGCCCCGGCCTGGTAGGCAATAACGCTGGGGCCCGTGATGTGCGCACACCCTAAAGATGGGTGCCGCACCCAGATCCAACCTCGAACTCTCAACGCCAAGATGTCGCCCTGGTGGTTGTCTGGGGGGCTTATTGGAATCCGGAAGCCCCCTTTAACACGTAGGCCCCCAGATCTCGGCCCCCTCTTTTGTGAATGGGTATCGAGTACATCGTACCCCCTACCTATTCACCAAAAAAGCTGTGAAGTTGTCAAAAAAAAAACGTTTATTAAAGTCTATTAAAAAAAATAGCTCTGCTCTTGTCCTGATGCTGTCTTTCTCAGATGGGACGTCTCTTATGTAGCCACCCAGAGAGCCTGACCCTTATGAGGGCAAAAGACTAAGACTAAATCGAAATTTGCTGCCAAAATTAACACTGCACTCAACACACAACAACTAAATGTAAAACGATTGCAGAAGACTAAAATGCCATTTTAGTCAAAAGATGAAGTTTAAAACTAAATTTAAATTTGCTGCCGCAATTAACACTACACACAACTACTAAATATGACAAACAATTGCAAAAGACTAAAACGCCCTTCTAGTCAAAAGACTAAACCGAAATGTGCTGCCATAATTAACACTGCACACAATCGAGAAGGATGAGTATTGCCTCTATTAGACTAAGGGAAGAATAAATAGAATGTGCCAGCATCCCGGTTGATATGGGAAAATTAAGACTCAAATGAAAAAATGCAAAAAAGGCTGCTTGTGGCCAATTAACATCAATAATCATAGGTCAGATGGCTGTTGATTGGGATTTTTCAAGGCACTGATGGAAACCAAATTGGTATAAAAATATAATCTAATTTTGATTTGTGGGGTCTGTCCTTAAATGTCTGAATGGTTTTATACTGTATTTTGTTTTATGTTAATAAATATACTTTTTTTTTATACCAATTTGGTTTCCATCAGTGCCTTTAAAATCCCAATCAACAGCCATCTGACCTATGATTATTGATGTTAATTGGCCACAAGCAGCCTTTTTTGCATTTTTTCATTTGAGTCTTAATCTTCCCATAACACTGCACACAACTAAATACGACTAAAACTAAACCAATTGCAAAAGACTAAAATGGGACTAAAACTAAAATGCCGTTTTCTTGAAAAGAGGAAGTCTAAAACTAAATAGAAATTTTCTGCCAAAATTAACACTGCACACCACACATTTGCTATAGTGGGCTCCATGTTTTGGGCCAGATTATTCAGTCACGGTCAGGCTCAGAGACCAGTAGCTATAGCAGTAGTTGCACTCCCACCGACCAGCGGGATAGATTTAGAAGCAAGTCACCCTGGTGGATAAAGTGGGCTCACCTAAGTTGCAGAGTCTAAGTACTAACTGGTGTTCACCTGAGCTGGGATGGGTTTTGCTGCATGTTAGTACCAGGTTGCAGTCCTCAGGATCGCTCAACCAGGAGGTGAGGAAGCCGAGGTCCAATAGCAAGAAAGGGTCAAATGGAAGCATAGTTGGTAAACAAGCCAAAGGGTCGGTAACAAGTGGTTGCACTTGGGATCAGGCAGAAGCCTAGTTGAAGAACAAGTCAAAGGTCTGTAGCAAAAATATGGACAGTAGCAGGGAAGATGAGAGTCAGAAGAGTAGTTGCCAGACACCTCAAAGGTCCCAGGTCCTGATACCTAGTTTAAAACTTCTTCTAACATTTTGGCTATCTTCATTCCCAAAAAAGCTGCCCCTCTCCCATTTATTTGCAGTCCTTCTCTGCTATAGAGATGGTAATCATCTGAAAATTCAGTCCAGTTCTCCATGAAGCCAAACCTACCCTCCCTGCACCAGTTCCTCAACCACTTTTTGGCTCCCTTTTAGGTCCCGCTGCCTTTCTGTTGTGGCTTGAGGTACAGGCAGTATTTCTGAAAATACTGCCTTGAAGATCCTTTTCTTCAATATGGCCAAAGGCGCTCCATCTTCCTTTAATTGTATTATATGGTACCAATATGTACCATGACAGCTGGGTCCACCCCAGCCAACAATCTGTCCATGCAATCTACAATGTTTCAAACCCGAACACTCGGTAAACAACACACTGTTCTGTGATAACGGTCTTTGTGACAGATTGCCCTCTCTATCCTTCCAATAACTGAATCCCCTTCCACAAATATCTGCCTATCCTTTCTTGTAACTTTAATGAAGGAGATGTTTCTCTGGTTCTCCTGGCATTTTGCTGGAGTCTCAACATGAACGTCACATTCTGGTGGCGTCTTAACGTGAATGTCGCCTTCTGAAGAGGTCTTAATGTGAATGCTACATTCTGTTGGAGTCTCAATGAGAACATCACGTTCTGCTGGCGTCTCAATGGGAACTTGAAATTCTGCTGGAGTCTTGACGGGAACTTCAGATTCTTACGGAGTCTTGATGGGAACTTTACATTTTGCAGGTGTCTCAATGTTGGTTGCCAGGCAGTTAAGCCACAGCACTAAAATTTTTGTGACTCTGAGCTGACAACAAGTATTTTCAGCGGTGTGATGATATTCTTGCTGGGAGTATGCTATGTGCAAGGAGGGAATCTCTGGTGCCCATGACTGCATATTTGTGTTAAAACCTGCCCACTTTGCACTGCACATATGAATACTTGGCAACTGTCATGGAATTACGGGATAGTCACGCTTTATTGTATGCTGCCCTTCCATGGCTCAGTTCCGAGATTGGAGGGGGGATAGTGGCAAATGAGACTTCCTACTTCTGAAGGAAGCTGTGGGTGTGGAGGGGGACGTGCAAAAGGGTGACTACTTTTTCACTACCGCAGTAATCTGCAGCTCTACAAGTTTCTTTTGTTGTAGCTCTGATATGTACAGATTCTCTTATATTGCTTCAATTAAAGTATGTCATTGGTTTAATAATATGCTTGTTGTAGAACCGCTCCCATTTTAAATGAATGCCCACCCCATTTCTGGCAGTTGGTTGGTACTGAGGTCATCAGTCCAGACTCCAGCCTGTTATAACAAGAATGCAAAGCTTGTTCAAAAAACAGTCGGTTGGCAGGTGACAGGTGGAGAGAGAGGTGGGGGTGGGATGAAAAAACTTGGCAATTTCTATTGCAGAGATGCAAAGAAAGTGCAGCATGCCTAATGTCATTTCTCTGAGTCCTGAATGTGGCACCCAGCATTTGCAGGCTACCTTAAGAGGAGGAGTAATGGAGCAAAGTAGACAGGGTGGGGGCAAGCTGCCCCCATTCGGTGGAAGCATAAACGCCAGCAGGTAGGAGTAGGAACCCAATAAATTGAAAAGACAAGCAAAGCAGTGTGTGTATATATACTGTATAATGCATGTATGTGTATTCAGCATGTATGCAGTGTGTACATATGTTGTGTAGCGCTCACCCCCGCAGGAGCCGCTGGATAGATTTGGGTCGGCTTGTTACCTCTATAGCTCCGATGTCTAGGGTAGTTGAAGAGAGCAGCAATGATGGAATGTCCAGACGGCAGGTGTTTTTCTTGTGCTTTTATTTTACCAACATGGTAAACAATAAACTTGAGGTAGATAGGAGAGATGTATGAGGAAGTGAAACAGCAGATTCAGGCCTAGTTACACTGAAGCAGTCCTGCTTCCAACAACACTCCACTTTTGTCTCCACTCCAGTCCAGCCGGAGTCGGTATAGTGTACCTGGACAGGCCTCTCACACCAACCTGGCAGCCAGGATATCACTCAGAACTTTGAGGGGAAACAAGTCTCTGCCACAGACCCTTCCTTAGAACGTAGATCAAGTAGAAATCTTTCTCAACAATATTGATGCCTGAATCTCCCTCAGGTAGTTCTCTATTGGGTCACCGACTGCCAGGTTGCTGACATCCAACCTCTGTGTCCGGTCACCTTGATCCCTGATGGATTGTCGAGGCCCTGTTGGATTGCCTGCCTCTCTGGCTCTCCTCAGGCTGACTTCCCACCGAACAGCTATCTTGCTTGGGACCTTCACTCAGAACTTGGAGACCCAGTCGATCACTGGGGCCCCGCCACAGCATTAAATGTTCCTGGCCATCATGGTCCCAGAACCAAGCACACCGCATGGCACGCGCACCCCGACCTGGAAGGCCATATTGCGGGGGGCTGCGATGCGTGGACACCCCGAATATGGGCGCCACACCAGGAACAAAGAACCCCGCCTCAATGGCGTCTGCCCCGAAGTACTCTCGCCCAGCATGCCTTGCGAGAGCTCTCCCATGATTGGCTGCTGGCAAGAAATACCCCAACCTGAACTTCATCTGCGCCACCCATCGCCTCGGGCTGGTATAGCACTCCAAGAACAACAGGATGGACCACAGCAAAGTCCAGCAGAAGCAGAGACCCAATTAACTGGATGAGAGCCAACTAACTCTCTCACCCCCCTAAATTTAGAATAGCACCTGTACCTGAAAGTACACAGGCGCTACAGTTGTATGCACTGTATGTTTTGCAGGGTCCGTTTTATGCATAGGTGGTACTGCTGTGCAATATATATGAGGTGGTGCTGTGAGCTGGGCTTTTAATACATCTGGCTAACAAATTACATACATTAAATACACCCGACCGCTGCAGTCTGTGCATTACCCACGCCTGACCCCTGCATTGTGTACGTTACATGGGAATCTCAGGTATTGGCAGCTTTATGAAAATAGTTTACAATGACAGCCAGGTAACTTTTTTTTTTAAGCAGCAGAGGCACTCTCTGGGCCTATTCACAAGTGCACCCTAAAACACACATTTATATGCGTTAACACAAAGCATGGAAACTCACCTGCTCTATGTGTGGTGTCATTCAATGTAAATGGTACCCCAAAGCATTGTACAGTAGAGCCCTACACACAACTCACCATAGTGCTGTGCAACGCTGATAATGTGTTTTGTGTGCTCTGCATTTTTTAATCTTTTGTAGGGCATAGGCAAAACTAATAAACTTCACACAGTGCATTAAACCACCATGACACAATGGTTTAGGGCAGGGTACTCCAAAAAAATGGTGCTATGGTGCTATGAATAAGCACTGTATGATAGTGTGAAACACGTCAATTTTTCTCCTGTTTTTTTGCTGTGATATGTTCATGTTGTGACCAGTTTTTATTAAAAGGAACCATTTTTTTGGAGTGCGGCCGTCCCGGTTTTTCTCCATACATTTTTGCATACTATTGCAGTGCCTGCACCCGTTTGGACTCCACCTTGCAGTTCCCTAGGACCTCTGAGCGGTAAACTTTCTTTCTCATCCCACTCTGAACATGCGTGAGGGCCGACCATTTTGCCTGACATTCTTTGAACCATTAAAATTAAATGCAAATGAACTAATACACTGCCCAACAAGAATTCTCTTGCCTTTTTGGCTGTGTGTGGTCAAGAGTCTAAGGATGAGCTTGGGCGTGTTATTTCGATATACCGTATTTATCTGCATATAACACACACCTTAACTGTAAGAGGGAAGTTTCAGGGGAAAAAAAATGAAAATAAAGAATTGTGAAGCAAAATAAGGGTCATTGCCCATCAACGCAGCCTAATCAGTGCCCATCTGCAGCCTTGCCATTGCCATGAATGCAGCCTCTGAATGCAGACTCACCATTGCCATGAATGCAGCCTCACAAGTGCCATGAATGCAGCCTCACTATTGCCATGAATGCAGCCTCACCATTTACATGAATGCAGCCTCTGAATGCACGATGCTCAGGGATTCGTTGGGAGCTACAAAAGAGATATATATCCAAATTACCAGTGGGGGACGCATTAAACCGGAACGCGGCCGCAATTGGCCCCCGGGCCGGACTTTGGACATGGCTGGTTTAGGGTGAATGGGCTCTTAATGTATATTCTCCACTAGGATGTCTGTCAGATTCAGGCCTGAGAATTCCTCTCAGCAGCCTAAGCTCCTCCATTTTGTTTTGACTTCAGGGCTGTTGTGACACGCAGGCCTGCATCAATAACAAGCAACCCTCAGGGGATGGGGAAATCAGGGACAGAAACACAACACTGTAGCCAAGGTGCCCGGATTGCATGTGTGGATATCATTTGTCCTTTCCTGTCAGAGGGTGTAATTAGGTCCTTCAAACACATCAAATATTCCCTTCTTTTTTTTCATTTCCTTTCTGTGCTATCATATTTTCTCACACACGCTTCCTATTTATGTAACTGCTAGGAAAGGATTCCCGCGCCATTATCAAATATTATCACAACATTATATATATATATATATATATATATATATATATATATATATATAAATAATGTACATTTTAAAATATTCTAAATATATATAAAGATTTATATTTTACAAAAAAAACTCTAATTCAATACAAATTTATTTGTATATAAAGTGCAAACAAAACAAATAATTTACAATATAATTACTGGTTTAAAAAAAAACGTTATTTTTTAACATTGGGCTGCAATAAAAAAAACTGTCCAGCTAGATTCCAGCTATTGTTTATCGAATGAGGTTAAAAAAAGAAAGGTAGGATCTGATTGGCTTATATGAACAACACTGATACTTTTCTTTCAGTAACTTTATATGTTAGGTCTTGGAGGACATACAAGCACAATGTAACAAGAAAATTCAATGCAGTGTATCTCCAGACAAAACTGAAGTTTGGACATCTGTGCGTATTTTAGCTGGTCCAGCGCTGAAATGACAGCCCTAGGCAATGTACTATCCTGTCCGGCTGGGGGAAGGGGGGCCCACAGTAAATATGTAACTGTCGCTAAACACAACCCAAGTGAATGGTGCCACACCGCAGCCAAATGCAATGCATGATGTTGCGGTACAATGGTGCGGCCTTTTAAAGGCTGAAACAGCCAGTGAAGAGGCAACATAATGCTTCCTAAGCAGCCTGTCAAACACCCTCTGAAAAGCAACCCACTGCAGATTGGTCTTCAGAGGGCAGTGGCAGTGTTAGTGAGCACCCAGTGTAATCAGTGGGCCTCTACTGTCCATGTGAAAGTTGTCCTCTACATTCTGCTTATCCGAAGCTTCTGTTAAAGTGCAGGGGCAGCCATCTCAAAGCCCTGATAATAACACTGAGATTCCTGATCTCCTAATATAAACAGGCAGCAGGGTCTGTATTTTCTCTGCATGAGACAGCCAGAGAGTGGAGACAAGAGAGGCTCTCACCTCTGCACTCAAGGTCAGCCTGGCCCTGCTTTGGAGAGATTTCCCCCTTACTTCCTGTTATGCCTCTAGGATCAAACACTGCACCAGGATAGGGCTGCTTAGGCAGTTGCCTTAGGGTGCCAGGATAGGGAGGGGGTGGGATCTTATTTATACGATCGGACAGGTGCTGAAGAACGTCCCTGGTTGTCCTCTATCGTGTGCACAGCGGTGCAATCTGATCACCACCACCGGACACAGCGGATCACAGTGCTTGGTACCAAGCTGCTGTGATTGGCCCTGTACCATATGATCTCTGTGACTAATAACCGCAATCAAGTAACAAGTAAACACAACTGTCATGAATGACTTTCATTCATGACAGTTTGCTTACTACTGTGATCAGTCCCAGTGTTCACATGGCACAGTGGAAATTACAGTGGCCCTTTACCATGTGATAGTTGTAGCCAATCACAACAATTACAATAGTAAACAATGAGTGAAGAATGAAGTCCGTTCATGACTGTTAAAACCATTTATGTTGCAGTGATCATCACTGGAACAGCAATCATAGTGAAAAAAAATCCAGATTACCTTCCCAGAGTAGTACACTGTGGTGACACTGCATTATGCTGGTGACAGCATGTAAAATAAATGAATTTAAAAAAAATGCACCTTCGCCTGTATAGGAAAAATCCTTGCAGTGGTCCTTTTCTAAGATAGGAAGTGAAGAAAAATCCCCCCAATAGGACACAGCAGGAAAAAATACCTGACCCAAGGCTTCAAACATTTCTTATTCTTTCCAAAACTAAAACAATATTCTTTATATACATATATAGTTTAATTTTACATAAATGCTAATTGCACATCATACATATGACCAAAACATACTTGGATGAATTACATTTCTCACAACTCAAAACTAACATTTCAAGGTAACAGCATTAGCAGGAGCAGTTCTTTTTAGATCTTCCCCTATGCCTTTTATCTCCTAACATTTCCCAGAAGCCTTTGTTCTCCCATTTTATCTTGGGTCCACGTCATCTTCCTGATCTCCTCCCAGACTTTGGTAGAAGTTCCCTACAAATGAAGAAAAAGAGAATATGAAAGTCACACTTCTCTGTATCTGCCGCCTTCGTTTACTGGTGAAAATGGTCCACAGGTCCTATAATCTATAAGAGCCACAAAATGTTTGCTGACATGATTCTGTCACTGACCTGTATTGCTGGAAACACCCTTGAAGTAGCACGTTCCTCGGGACAAGTTACATGTGAATAAGCCCAGGCATCCTTCACAGTCTGAGGGGCTCTGACATGATCGCCATAAAATTTCATCACAAAGTGCCTGAAAAACATGATGATGATGATAAGAGTTACACAAGGCTGTATACCAATCATAAAATTGGAACAGACACAACATTGGCTTTGTGCTAAATCTTAAAGTGGATGTAAACCCCCACATATACATAGTGAAGTGAACAGCCTCAGATGATACACAGAGATTAAACAAATACTCCTACATACCTTTTACTTGTCTATAGACACTCCCCCTTGCTTGGTATTGGACGGATCCCTCCAATCCCGAGAGGGGGAGTGTCTATACATGGCGGCGCGGGCATTTACAAGTATTCAAAACGAAAGCTTGTAATGCACGTTACGCTATAATGCAGGGATTAACGGCGGTATGCGGTGGCGGCTGTATAATAGCTACAGGTATGAGGGACATACATGGCTGCAATATGGGGGACAAACATGGCTTGCAATATGGGGAACATACATGGCTTGCAATATGGGGGACATACATGGCTTGCAATATGGGGGACAAACATGGCTTGCAATATGGGGGACATACATGGCTTGCAATATGGGGGACATACATGGCTTGCAACATGGGGGACATACATGGCTTGCAATATGTGGGGGACATACATGGCTTGCAATATGTGGGGGACATACATGGCTGCAATATGTGGGGGACATACATGGCTTGCAATATGTGGGGGACATACATGGCTTGCAATATGTGGGGGACATACATGGCTGCAATATGTGGGGGACATACATGGCTTGCAATATGTGGGGGACATACATGGCTGCAATATGTGGGGGACATACATGGCTTGCAATATGTGGGGGACATACATGGCTGCATATGTGGGGGACATGGCTGCAATATGTGGGGGGACATGGCTGCATTTGGGGACACATTAAAAAAAAAGTATCGGTATTCGGTATCGGCGACTACTTGAAAAAAAGTATCGGTACTTGTACTCGGTCCTAAAAAAGTGGTATCGGGACAACCCTAGTTTGCGCAAAAGTTATAGCGTCTACAAATTAGGGGGACGTTTTATGGAATTTTAATTATAATTTTTTTTTACTAGTAATGGCGGCGATCTGTGATTTTTATCGTGACTGCAACATTGTGCGGGACACATCAAACCCTTTTGACACTATTTTGGGACCATTATCATTTATACAGCAATCAGTACTATAAAAATGCACTGATTACTGTGTAAATGAAACTGGCAGGGAAGGGGGTTAACCACTAGGGCTGAGGAAGGGGTTAACTGTGACCTAGGGAGTGACACTAACTGTGGGGGGGGGGCTGGGCTACCAGTTACACAACAGAGATCACTGCTCCCAATGACAGGGAGCAATAGATCACTGTCCTGTCACTAGACAGAACAGGGAAATGCTTGTCACAGTCACGGAGAGTGCTGCGGGCGCGGCTTCTTAAAGGGGACGTCCATTTGCCCACCGCAGTCATTCTGCCGACGTATATCGGCGCACAGCAGTCGGCAAGTGGTTAAAGCTGGAGGAAAAAAGGGGAATGGCGGCACTAACCAGAAAGGTCATTTTATTTTATATCTATTAAGAATAAGAACACACACATCTCCTGTGGTTTCAGCAAACGCGTTTCACACACCTGTGCTTAGTCATTGCTAAAAAATTTAAACTTTAAAGCTGAACTCTAGACCGATTTAAAATACAAAATTGATGTAGCTCCATAATAATCAATTCACCCTTAAATGAAATGAGAGAGAAAGAAGCAGCACAAAAAGCCCATCCAGTTCAACCTACAGTATGTAGGTATTCTTTTACTTTCCTGTAAATGGTTGGGGGAGGGACATGATTTGATGTGATACCTAAAAGGGGAACTTCCCCTCTTCCTTTTCCCTAAAATGTGGTGCATTACCTGGTTTTGCATACCTGGTTTTGACAGGTGCCCCCTCCCCCACTTCTGGTCAGAATGCCATGACTATCTAAGAGGAAGTCTTGCTGCCCTCCTTCCCCCGCAGTCTTCTGGGACCCCAGAATTCTGCGGGACCAATCAAACAGTGCAGTGTGACTCACGCATGCACAGTGAGCAGCCAACTGCCCACACTTAGTATGCTGGTGTCAGGGAACGAAGCTCAGTGAAGAAACAAGCTAGGTTAGGACATCTCTAGATTCTGGGGCAGGCAAGTGTCCTATTATTAAAAGTCAGCAGCTACAGTTAACTGCAAGAAATTAAAATCAGGTCTCTTCATGTGAAAAAAAAAAAAATCCCAAAGGTCGCAACAATAATGACAGTGATGACAATTGAGTTCTTTATCAAATGCTCATATAAGTGAATTTAATGTAATTTCGCAATCAAAAACCTGTGACAAAAGTTGCCATAGTGTATAAATTGTGCCCTTATCAACTTCTCTCGATCTTTACTGCTATCTACAAATTTACTGGTATACTTTATTTTCCCATGTGCGTGACGCAATGTAGCGTCAAATTGGGAATAAAGCTCACCCAAAGTAAAGACGAACATTCACTGCGAGATTTACCATCCCTCTACATTACTAATGTGATATCAATTTAATCAGGGGACTTTTGTTAATTATATTTTGCAGTAAATATAAGGGGGGGGGGGGGACACAAATTATGCAAATGTTGCATTGAGAAAAAATAAAGGAAGATGCACGTTTTTTTATGTGTTTACTATTTATTCCTAATAAAAACCATGCTAAAAAAATGATACGTATCCAGAATTTACAACCAAATTAAAGCCCTAGGTGTACCCACTCAAAAAATTGCATAAAACTTTAGGGTACACTGCAAAACTTAAATAGATATAATGTGCTCAACCAAGACATCGCCAAAATGAAGGATAAAATGTTCATGGATGAGGGGGATTTAGGGAGAAAAAGGCATTAGACTGGAGTACTTTCGAATTACGCACGTTTTTTCACTACTCTGAAACCTCAAACCATGAAAATACGGCTGCGGGCTTTAATCCGACTGGCTTACGTGTTCGTACGCCTTCGGATTTACGCTGCAATAAATTTGCGGCCGCTGGGTGGAGTTCCCGTCGTTTTCCATGTCGGGGTATGCAAATGAGCTTTTGCCGACGTTCCACGAAGTTACGAACGTCAATCGCAATCTCTTACGGCATCTTTAGTCATCTTTTTGCTGCGTAAAATTAAACCCGCTTTTTGCTGGTCTAATATTAGACAGCCCATGTTAAGTATGGCCGTCGTTCCCGCGTCGAATATCAACGTTTTCCAACGTCTTTTTTTATTTTTTACGTAAGTCGTCCGGGAATAGGAATGTCCGTAAACGACGCTACTCAAACAAAAAATGACGTAACAACGTTATTTCGCGCAATGCACGGCGGGAAATTTCTGAACGGAGCATGCGCAGTTCGATCGCCGCGGGACGCGCTAATTTAAATGCTTCACGCCCCCTAATCGCGTATTTCGATTACACGGCGAGAAATACACTACGCCGCCGTACCGTAAGGGACAAAAATCTACCAGAATTTGGCGTATAGCCTGGTAAAATACGGCGGCGTAGTGTATCTCTGATACTCTGCGCCAATGTAATTGTATCTGAATCTGACCCGAAGTTTTTAACCACCTATTTGTGGCATACAAGACATTGGCCCTGTTTATAGTACTGTTTCTGTCAGTGTATTAATCATTGAATGTTGATTTTTTTAAAATAAATTCAGTGTTATATTATGTAAGCATTTGTCATGCAGTTACTTACGAGTATTGAGAGAGATATGAAAATTGGAGGAAGAGGAGAGGAAATGTGCTGATGGATGTGGGATATATACGTGAGCTGTCAGACCTCCTAACACATTAGAGGTCATATTGCATCTGGTGATTGTTCTCGGTGGTGAAGGAGAAACACACGTGCTTCATCATAGAAGTTTATAAACTCTTCAGTGAAAGAAATTGTCCTATCGTTTTTTGGTCTTTTGCATTGTTGGAATTTTTTTATATATTTTTTCAATGGATTGCAGCAATGTTTTTCACTCGTTTTGTAGAGTTATTATCTTGATACATTTGTTCCATATAGGGGTCTATTAAATTAATTAAAATGTAATTAAAAAATATGCCATGTAAATGTCTCAAGCTCTCATGAATAATCCCGTATTTTGTCTAATATGTTTATTTCTTGTGATTGTCAGCTCCATCTTGTGGCCACAATACAGCATTTTCCTTTTTGAAGTATTTCAGGAAAATACCACATTATGGTCAATAGATGGAGCTGAGGATCAAGAGAAATTATGTATTAGGCATAATGCTGCAGTATTTGTGACATAAACTGAAATTTAAAAAGTCGTGACTGTCTTGCCAAGCAATGCAATGAGCACATGCCAAGCTAAAAGGCTAAAAATCACCAATACACTAATTGCAGTTTTTGCCATTGGAATCTGTAATCAGAGCACCAGCCATGTAATCTACGTCAGGCAGTTCTTTAACTTTTGGGCATATTCACCATGTACATCGCCCCTACAGTTTCTTTTTTTATTAACTTTTTTTAACTATTGTCATACACACTTGTTTTGGTTTTATTCCCATAGGATGCCTGCTTTTAAATATGCTAACAGCACCAAACAATTTAAGAAAAATCTATTTTTTTTTTGTAGGCCATATGTTAGTTTGAACACTGGAGTGCACATTCCATAGCAAACAGTCTTTCTTAATAAATTGGTGCATATTCACACAAATCATAAACAAATGCTAAATTCTAATTCTTGTCATCTTGCACACATACATTGCCTTACCATGTCCTGGTTGAAGGTTCCATGATCACTTAGGTGTTTAAACAATTCACCGACGGGTCTCTGTAAATATTGACGTCTGTCTCTGCGTAATAAATTCACCCCAAACGCATGTCCGAGTCCTTTGTCCCTCAAAGCTGGCTTCTTAACTAATGAGTTCTCAGCCAATCCCAGATCACCAGTTTCTGATTGGCTTGGTGTCCTCTTGCTTTTCCACAACAACCCACTGGCATTTCCATAGAGTGTCAGCTCTGTGACTAAAACGCCCACCCACATCAATGTGAAGGAGGCCATCGTCTCCTTTGGTGTCTCAAAATGTTTTGCTACTTGAGGGTCTACTGTCTTTATCATCTCACTTCACCCTTAAATATGCTCCAACTTCCTTGTTTACCCTTTGATGCACCTGCATACGTGCCCTTTAAGTGGAAACTTCGCCCCCATGACATCACCTTTCCAAAAGCACAATGTACTGTATACATCCCCAAACATGCCTGTTTTTCCGACATTCCATAAAGAAGGAGGTGAGGTCTAATCCTCCCTTGCGGACACCAATTTGTGTTAGTCACCTCTTGTAGGATAAAGAAGATGGTGGGGATTCTTGGAGTCATTTGATAACAATGCATCAAAAAAAGTGTGCAAATAAAGCATGGATGACAGCATGGTGGCAATTATCCGCCATTAGATAAAAAAAGATCTTATTTGTTCTGGATACTGTTGCTGGTTTATTGTCATACCTGAGATTCCTTTGCGCCTACACTAAGGCAGCGGCTCTGCCATCAATAGGATTCAGAATATTCAGGGTCAGCAGATTACTACAGTTCTGTTGTGGGGATAGTATGTTCTGCAGGGTGACCGTACAATTATAAGGTCACTTCACCTAAATACTTTGGTTATAGATAGATGCTGGCAATCCAAGTCACCAAATGGCTTTTTAAAACTGAATTCCAGAATAAGCAAATATCATGGTGTGCTTTGTGTATTTCTTCCAGATCTGTGTAGTATTTCAGTGTGCAGCAGCTTCCTGTAATAAAGACCGGTCACTGCTGCTCTCTTTCCTTGTGCAGAGTGACTGGTCTTGTCTCTGCCCCCTCCTGTAGTTTTCTGCAGGCAGCCTGTAGTAGTGTGTGGAGCTACTGCACAGGGTGGGTTGGCTATGAACAGCACAGTGCTGATGTCACCACTACTTTTAAAATATAATAACTGGGTTTGAAAAAGCATTTAGAGCACACAAAGTGTTTTATATCCTTTCTGGATTTGAGGAATAGATTTAAAGGGTCACTAAAGGAAAACGGAAAATTGTATCATACTTACCAGTAATTTTCCTTTCCTGGTGCCTATCCATGGCAGCATACCTGTGACAAGCTCCGCCTTGGCTCCTCCCTCAGGACTAGTGAATATTATAAAAAGGTTGGCTAGCACTGCCCCCACATTCTCCGTAATATAGAATACCGAGGGTGGGATTGTATGCTGCCATGGATAGGCACCAGGAAAGGAAAATTACTGGTAAGTATGATACAATTTTCCGTTTTCCTGGTGCCTCCATGGCAGCATACCTGTGACAAATAACTAGCTGAGACGGGTGGGATGATGCTTAGAGGTTTATTTCAAAGGAATTATTATTGATTATTAGAGGAGGCAACAGCTGACTTGATTGTCCGTCTGCCGAACTCTACCGACGAGAGAGCTCCTGGGTCTACCCGGTAGTGCTTCATAAATGTATGTTGGGACGACCAGGTCGCTGCCCTACAAATGGTTTCGATTGAAACGTTTGCCCTTGCCGCCCAAGAGGCAGATACCGCCCTTGTGGAGTGCGCCTTGACCATCAAAGGGGGGTCCAGACCCCTAGCCCTGTACACCTTGTGGATGAGCTTCACGATCCATGAGGCAATTGTCCTTGATGACGCCTCCTTGCCTTTGTTCTTTCCCCAGGGGATTATGAGCAACCTAGTAGAGTCTCTGAAGGATGCTGTGGCCTGAAGATAACATCTCAGAGTGGAGGCAATGTCCAGTTCGTGAAGAGAGTCGGAGTCCTGTTCCAGAAACGTTGGGAGTGCCCAGGGTTCCGACATGGTCAAGGATGATGCGACCTTGGGGATAAATCCCCGCACTGTTCTGAGTTCTACTCTGTCAGGGTAGAATATGATATGATTATCATCTGCCCCAAGAGCTTGGAGCTCCGAAACCCGTCTGCCGGAGGTTATGGCTATCAGGAAGGTAAGCTTCAAGGTTAGATTCCAAAGTGATGCAGAGTCCAAAGGGGCGAAAGGTGGGCTGGCTAACGACTCTAGGATGATAGCAAGGTCCCAGGTGGGAAAAGACTGCTTAGTTGGTGGTCGGATCTTTCTGACGGCTTTGAGAAATTGGATTATTAACGGATCCTCCGCCCACCTTCTACTGGTTGCTGTTGAAATTGCTGCTATCTGTACTTTTAACGTACTTAGAGCAAGGCCCATGTTCAGGCCTGCCTGCAAAAACTCAAGAATTTGAGAGGATGATGGGGAATCCGGATTACTGTTTCTGCCCATCATGAAGGCCCTGAACCTGTTCCACACCCTGTCGTATATACTGTTCGTTGAAGGCTTTCTGGCCCTGAGGAGGGTTGCGATAACCTCATTGGAACATCCTAGGGATTCAAACCTTTGCCTTTCAGCTGCCAGATGTGAAGGTTCAGCCTGCCTGGATCTGGATGGGTGTGATGCCCCTGAGACAGGAGGAAGGGTATCAACGGGACTTTGACCGGAGGCTGAATACTCAGGTACATTGCCGTAGGAAACCAAGGACGTCTCGGCCAGAATGGTAGAACCGCTATTACCGTTGTGGATTCCGCCATTATTCTCGCCAGGAGCTTTGGAATGAGAGGCCGTGGAGGGAAAGCATAGGCCAGGTCGCATGCCCAGGGGGCTAAGAGAGCGTCCACTGCTTCCTCCTGGGGATGCGGGAGCCTCGAGATGAATCTTGGTAGCTTGGCATTGCCTGCTGTCGCAAAAAGGTCCAGCTCGGGGGGCCCCCACTGGTTCACTATCCAGTTGAAGATTCTTGGGTGCAGAGACCATTCGTTGGCATCTATGAACCTGCGAGACAGAAGGTCGGCTCTTGAGTTCAGATGACCGGGTAGGTAGACCGCCCTCAGGTCCTTCAGATTTCTTTCCGCCCAGAGGATTATGGGTTCCACCTCCCTCAGCAGGGACCTGCTGTGCGTGCCTCCCTGTCGGTGTATATAGGATACAGCGGCTCTGTTGTCCATCCGTAGAAGAACTGGACTCCCCGTGACCTCGAATTCCAGGGCTAGCAATGCACGATAGGCCGCCCGGATTTCCAGAATATTTGATACCAGGCCAGTCGCCTGAAAGGACCATCTCCCCTGCACCGAGATCTGGTTGCAGTGTGCTCCCCAGCCTGCTAAACTGGCATCGGTGGTAACTATGATCCAGTTGACATGCCCTAACGGGCGTGACTTCATCAGCGTGTGTTTCTTCATCCACCAATGAAGACTCCTGAGCATCAGGGTCGTCAGGAGTATGGGCTGAGAAAGATATCGTTTGTTCCACTGCCTCAAGAATTCCAGTTGAAAATATCTCAGATGCCAATGGGCCCAAGGGACCATAGGGATGCATGACGACATCCGACCGATCAGGCTCAGACAGTTCGAGGCGGTCAGATGGGATCTCACACTCACACTCTTCATCTGCCGAATAATAGACGCCACCTTCTGAGGTGGAAGGGACACTGTTCCCCTCTCTGTGTTGAACAGAGCCCCCAGATAAACCATTTCCTGGGTTGGAGAAAGGTGACTCTTCTCCCGGTTTATCTTCCATCCAAATTCTGTTAGTGTTGACAGGAGAACTTCCCTGTGTTCCACTAATTGGGCTGGATCCTGCGCCAGGAGAAGAAGATCGTCTAAATAATGGTAAACTCGAAGCCCTTGCTCCCTTAGAGGGGCTACGATGGCAATTAAGGTCTTTGTGAAGACTCTTGGAGAGGTGCATAGGCCAAATGGGAGACTCCGGAATTGTAGATGTACCTGGCCTACTGCGAACCTCAGATACTTCTGGAAGGAAGGGAGTATGGGTATATGCAGGTAAGCATCCCGTAAGTCTATTGATATCATCCAATCCCCCGGATGGATTACCCGGACGATGGTTTGTAGTGATTCCATCTTGAATCGCTCTAGAAGAATGTAGCGATTTAACCTCTTTAGGTCTATGACGGGTCTCCAACCTCCGTTTCTTTTGGGGACTAAAAACAGGGTGGAATAAAAACCTGTAAATCTTTCTGACGGAGGTACCGGAATTACTGCCTGCTCTTCCTGCAAGGAGAGAAGGAACTGCTGAAGTGCCTCCGCTTTTTGAGGGGACCTTGACACCCTCGTTGGAGAGAAGAACTCTTTGGGGGGTTTGTCTAGAAATGTCCAAAAGTGCCCATACTTGACCGTGGAAACTACCCAAGGATCCCTGCACTTTGCCTCCCATATTTTCGAGAAACGTTGGAGTCTGGCCCCCACAGGAATCGCTTGGAATGGTTTGGCGTCAAAAGGACTTAGCGGGATCTTGTGGAGTAGGCATGGTTCCCTGTCTACGGTTCTTGAGGAAGGTGGACTGCGTGCCTTTCCAATTCTGTCTGAAGCCTTTTCCCTGCCTGGACTGTCTGTAGTCCTTGCCTTTAGAATACTGGAATCTTGGTGCGAATGCCTTGGGGCGCCTGGGTCGCCTGTCCTGGGGCAACAGGCCCGACTTTCCACCAGTGACACGAGAGATGGCTTCATTTAATTTCTCCCCAAATAGGGCTTTTCCATCAAATGGTATTTTGCACCAATTTTGCTTCGATGCGATATCTGCTGACCATGGTTTCAGCCACAAGGCCCGTTTGGCCATTACTGTGTGGAGCATTGCTTTTGCGGAGCATCGGATTGAATCAATAGCAGCTTCCCCAATAAAGTCTGCTGAGAGCTTAAGCTCGTCTAAGGCCTTTATAATGTCTTCCTTAGGGATATCCTGTTGGATCGCTGACTCTATATTATCCGTCCAGGCCCGTAGCGCGTTGGATACTGATGTTAGGGCTATCGCAGGCTTACAAGCATTGCCCGCCATCTGGTAAGCTTTCTTGAGGTCCAGATCCATTCGTCTGTCGAGGGGATCTTTAAATGAAGTCGAGTCCTCCATGGGCAGCGTAACGTTCTTTGCTAATCTTACCACCGCTGCGTCCACCACTGGAGGGGCTTCGAGCATTGCAGAGTCGGCTTCCGAAAGAGGGTATAGCTTTGCCATGCGATTAAGGGAAAACCTTTTTTCAGTCTTTTTCCACTCCTCCTCAATCACGCCTTTAATCTCGTCCATGAGAGGGAAAACGGAAATTTGGCGCTTAAGAAAGGGGAAGTACGCCTTAGATTTCTTGACCTCTGTCTCAGCCTCCTCCCAGCCAATCGCCTGTTTTACTGCCTGTACATAGGGCTGGACCATGGTGAAGACAAAGCCAGAGGCATCCAAGTCATCAGAGGAGTCCCCTGAGGCGTTATCCTCCTCCTGATGCTTAGAGGATGAAGCAGGTGTCATACGAGGCATTCCACCCGTGGAAGGGCCGGGAGTGGCCTCCTCAGCCGGAAGCCCCTGAGGAGGAGCTACCGGTTGCTGCGTTGGCATTGAGGCCACCAATTCTGCAAAGGAATCTTTTATTGCTTTCTTAAGCAGGTCCGCCACTTGCAGGCCCTCGGATTCTCGGTCCGCCGCATAGTCCCTCAGGCAAGCTTGACAGATCCGTTTATGTGGGAGAGGGGTGGCTCCACAGGCCTGACACTTTGGAGATCTGGATCTCGGGGAGCGTGAGAGATGGCGTTTTTTGGCTGATGACTTCCTGCCACTCCTCTGGTCCCCTCGCCTGGAAGACCTATCTCTGCTGGGGCTTGAGTCAGAGTCTTCATGTCGCCTTGAGGTCTTCTTAGACGTCTTTTGGCGTACAGGGCTGTAACACATAAAGGTACGAGCCTCAGAGCACTCTTTTTAAAAAAAAAAAACATGCTTAAACTTACCTGGACGTAGGTCCTTACCTTAACTGTAGAGTGGGATCTTGTATGGGCGGCGAATGGCTCATATTAGGTGGACTAGCAGAGGAAGCAGCTAAGAAAAGAGCAGGAAAGGGGTAAAGGTCATGTTTGAACTCGGCTAAAAAGAACCATGAATACTGTTTCGCCGTTCCCCTTCTTTTTTTTTTTTTTTTTTAAAACCACCCCTACATTTCCGCCAAAAAAAAACATATACGTCAGTCCACCCCTCTTTTCTTTTTTTTTTTTTGTGTGTTTTTTTTTTTTTTTTTTTTTTCTTTACCTGAGAAAGGGGGGGGGATTTTGCCCTGGAGCTCTCTCCACTGAACCTTCCCAGACAGCCTCAGGAACTCTACTGGGGCAGTCAGGGAGATAAAGAGGAGGACCAGGAGAAAAGGGACGCCTCTGCCATGCATTTTGGAAAGAATGGCAAAAATTCGCCACCTTTCCCTTTTCCAAGATGGCCGCCGAGGCTTCCGCGCGCACCGCGCATGCGCGAACCGGCGGCTCTAGGACCCGGAAGTCCCAACCGTCGGCGTCAGTGCAGAGCGCGGCGAAGGACGCCGCTCGTGCACTTAAATGAGTGGGGGTGAGCGCGCGCGATCCCTAAGGGGGAGAGGAGGACATGGGGGTGGCGGAACACGGGGGGAAACATAAATGAACACTGCGGGAGGAGGGGGGGGCGGACATGATGAGAAGCAAGAAAGTTTGAAGAAAACGCCTAAGAAAGGGGAGAGGGGAGTGAAAAAAAAAGAAGAGAGAGAGGGGAGAGAGAAAAGAAAAAGGGAAGGAAGAGAGAGAGAGGGAAAGGGAGAAAAAAAAGAAGTACTAGCTGCTGCTTCTGTTACCGTGGGAGCCAGACGCCTCTTAAGATGTACTGCAGATAGAGCTCTTAGCTTAAGAGACAAACTGCCTGTCCCAAAAGACCCTACAGAAGGGACTCCCAACCTTATTAGCGCGTTTAGCTGCCCAAGAGAAGGGACCGCACCCGGGAGAGGCTTGAACCCGGATGGACGCTGCCGACTGCAGAAGGTAGGACGTTCGACCAGCATTCACTGCCTTGAGGTATAAGGAAAAAAAGGAGAATGTGGGGGCAGTGCTAGCCAACCTTTTTATAATATTCACTAGTCCTGAGGGAGGAGCCAATGACTGTTTACAGGGTATAGAGACATAAAAGTTAACTGATTCCTTTTAAAAATGATTAAAAATAGATAAAAATCAATCATATAATGTGCCTCTAGTTTCACTTTCATTTTTAAAATGATTTCATGTTTCTGTGAAGTAGAGAAGACACACAAAACAAAAACAAACAAATCCAGGGCAGTGTTTTGTTTTTAAAATGAATCTGATTGGTTCTGAGGAGTTTTAGACACACAGCTTAGACCACAGTGAAAATCTGCCATGAGTTTTTTCATAAGGAGCCAGACAAGCAGGAAGTGTGGAGATCAGAGAAGTATTACAGCTACTTCAAAGCAAAAACGAACAATGAGAACATGAAAACAGCACTGCATTAAGGTAAAGGAAGCTCTCTGCTGAAGTTTTTGTACAATTTTCTCTGCGGCACGGGGGTCACCCTGTGTCTAACAAAAACTGTTATTTGAAAAAAAAAAAAGGTAAAGGAAGCTATTTAGCTAAAAAAATAAAAATTCCTTTAGTGATCCTTTAAATATTTTTTTTTTGCACCTAGAGAACAATGTTAAAATAATTAATACACTAAATATTATCACTACAGGTATTGGCCCCATACAGTTACTAGAATACAATAATTTTCACTATAGTGGACCTTTAGAGCCCATTCACACAGGGGCAACACGACTCTTTGAAGGCGACCTGGAAGCGACCTGAACCCGCACCACAGTGCGACATGGGGCAACTTACAGGGCGACTTCAAGTCGCCTCCAGGACATGAGGCTTTCCAGTGGCCAATCAAACGTGAATCAGCTCTGTGGGAGGGGTTTGCCCTAAAAACTATTTTCACTTCCTGAAAAGGCGCTGCAGTAAAGACAGTGATTCGACTTCCGACTGAGGCGACTTCCATTGAAATCAATGGATACAAGTCGCCTAGAAGTCGGATTGAAGTAGTACAGGAACCTTTTCTGAAGTCGGAGAGACTGCAGTAGTGTACATTAAGACGGCTTCATTCACTTCAATTGCTTTTCTCAACAGCGCGACTTGGGGCGAATTCAAGTCGGATCCCAAGTTGCCCCTGTGTGAATGGGCTCTTAAATATAGGTAATGCAATGTACTTTATTCATCTTTTGTTCCTTTTTTCCATCTTTTGTACATTTTATTTAGCTGACCAGGACAGTCCTTGCTAATGACAGTTCTCAAGTAACAAAAAGGGCTGAATCTGCCAAAATAAATAAAAAGGAATCCTGTGCTGTGAAAATTAAAAAAAAATATTTAATCAATTTATTGTAGCAATTCTATTGAAATTATGTCATTTAGCTTTCACATTAATTGAGGAAAAATATACTTTATATGTACAATGTAATTTTTTTTTAAGCCACAATTGTTCCTTCTAGGGCTGTTACTGATCAACATTTTTGTGTTCGATTAATCGTTTGTTTTTTTAATCGATTAATCGACTAATTTCGATTAATTATAACGCACATACAGATCCAACTACTTTTAGCTGATCTCCTTGCAGGCTGATTCCCAGTGCAGCTACCAAAAACTGGAAAAATGGATAGCAGGATACAAAAAACACACAAAGGCAAGGTGCTCAATGGGAATAGCATTAAAACTTGTATAGTCTTCAAGTAGTTAATAAAATAAATATTGCACTGGAGATAAAATCGATGTAGCTACATAAACTGTAAAAATGGTGGGGGTAATACCAAACGGTACCAAAAGCAGTCATAAAAACATGTAGCTAAGTATGATACTGGTATAAAAATGTGTGCAATGATACCACTGCTGAATCCAGATGAGGAGAGTTTAACATCAGTCCCTCGGCATGTAGGTGTCCCGTGAAGGGAACTATCACAACTCCCAGTGGATGGCTGTAGAATCCCAGGTTGATAGAGAGAAGTGAGAGAGGGAAGTGTAACAGCCCTTGCGTGTGGCAGATAGTAAGGTCCCGCCGGCATGCAGATATGAAGGCACAGCAAAGGAGCCCTTCAGATGGTGTCCGTGACGTTACCGGATCTCTGACGAAACTCCCTGAAGGCCCAGAAGCCGGCGGAGAGGTGAGTACAAATCAAAAGAATTGAAATCGATCAAAAAGATTTTGATCGATCAAAAAAATTAAAGATTAATCGATTAATTAAAAGTTAATTTGCACAGCCCTAGTTCCTTCATTAAAGCACAGCAAATCTAATACAATTTAGATTTTTTTAGTTTTAGAACTACAATCGTGATCAATGTTCTGATTAAACAAATATGTGCTGTTTGACTATTGCAACGCCACCTGGTGGAAGATGCAAGAGCAGCAGGATCTATCATTCTGTCAAACACAGGAAGACTGTTGCTGCATTTAAAAATCCTTTTAACTGAATTACCTTTTTTTTATACCGAAAAGCCTTTTTTTTGTGTTGGATAGGGTAGAAAATGGTGACCACAATACATTGAGAGGGTGAATCTCCTTATTAGGAACAAAGACAATAAAAAAACGACAGAACCATTCCACACTACCTATTACTAAAAAAAAAAAAACTATTTGACTAAAGTCATATTTTAAATCTGAACTTCTGGAAGTTATAAAAGGCACAAATTTAATACAGATCTGTAGTCAATTAAATGAAAGTAAAAAAAAAAAAAAAAGGATTTTTGGTTTCCTGTAAAACCCTTTTCTTGGAGTACATCAGAGGACACAGGGTTTCTTCATATTCATAACTACTTGGGTTATGCTACCACATACAGTAGAATGAACACTGGCCAAGAAGAAAGGCAGGCTTTCCTACCCACACAAAAAGCACCTCCCAGCAGAGCCCTGCCTTAATTTTATAGCAAACATTAAGGAACCATACAAAAAGCAGAAGGATTCATCTGTCCTATCATGTACTGAAAGAAAAAATTAATTGCTCTGAATATTGACTTAAAGGGATGCAGTGTGCATGAGTTAAGTAGTAAATAATGCAAAGATTCAGAAGTAAGTGACACAGAGTTCAGAGGTCAGGAGTAAGTTGCGCAGAGATCAGGAGTAAATGATGCAGAGTTTAGGGTTCAGGAGTAAGTGACACAGAGTTTAGAAGTCATGAGTAAGTGACACAGAGTTCAGGGGTCAGAAGTAGGTGGCACAGGGGAGTGGCTAGCGCATGGACGAGTGAGGAGGTGAGAAAGGGAGCTCCCGCTACCTCCGAGACCCCACACGTGTTGTTTGTTTGATGCCCGAGTAGCTGTTCCATACAGGGGTGAAGGAACGCTCCCGGGCTAACTGGATCAATTTGGGTGTTCCACTATCCTTGTCGACCCCGTAAGGCTGAAGCGGCATATACGCTCTCTCAGCGACGCGGAGACTGATATGCCGCCGGACGAGCCCGCCCACACCGGCGAAAACTCAGTTAGACGGCGTGGAGAGAGGTGCTCGGGGGTCGGAGAAGCAGAAGATTTCTGTGATCCTGTGATCTTCGGTATAGTCCGGAGGGCGGCTGCTGTGTACCAGATACACTGGGGCACACGGGTGCCTTACACATACGTGGGCCCCCGGTAAGCGGTATGAGCGCAGCTAGACCAAGGGACACACGTACATCCCAGAGGACTCCACAGACCCTACAGACGCCTAAGCCTCTCGAGCACCTAGAAATACAACGCTACTTCTCTAAGATGGACAGGTCGGGGGAACAGGGTCAGTCTATGGAGAGCTCGCAGACGCAGATGCAGAGCACCCTCCCACGGATGGAGGTGCGGGTGGACGTGGAGACACTACAGTCAGCGCCGCAGAGCCCCCGGGTGACCCCGGCCATGACAGGTGAAGGTGGGAAAAGTGAACTTGACATATTAAAATCTTTGATCCAGGCTCTACCGACAAAAGATGACAAGAATTCATTAATTATAAGGATAGAAGAAGCCCACTCTAGAAGTATGGAAGAGATTAAAAATGAACTACAAGCCCTAGAGGAGCGCACAATAGGCAACGAGACTACATCTAAAGACCTCTTGCAACGGGTGACGGCCCTGGAATAGGAGAGGTATACCCAAACAGAAGTGATAATTTCCCTACAGTTGCAGCTAGAAGAAACCCAAGATAGGAGTAGAAGGAATAACATACGTATACGAGGCCTTCCTGAGGCAGCAGACCAAGAGGAAGTGGAACTACAAGAGACGGTAAAAAATATTTTTTCAATCATATTGAGAGACGCTATGCCTTTAAACTGTGAAATGGACAGAGTGCATAGGGCCTTGGGCCCTAAGCCTAAAGAAAAAAACAGTTCCAGAGACGTGATATGTAGGCTGCATTATTTTAGGCATAGAGAACTGATCTTGAGGAAAACCTGGGAACTGGGAACTATAGAGTTCAATGGGGCCCAGCTGAAGATATTACCGGACCTATCAAGCGCTACTTTGCAGAGGAGAGCTCTTATACGTCCCATACTAGACCGAGTTAAGGAGGGTGGGGGGACATATAGGTGGCGCTTCCCATTCTCAGTTTTGATTAAAAAGAAGGACTCAGGGTCTTTCTGGTTGCGCTCCAGGGCTGACCTCCCGGATTTTTTTTTTTTCTTGGGAGTTGACCCCTTTGAGGTGGAGGACTGGATGCAACTGAATTTAAGGAACATTTGAGATATAATAAGAAAGAAGGGTTGCCCTCCTTTGCTTTTTTTTCCCCCTTTTTATTTATTTTTTTCTCTCGCTAATTAATGGAAATATCTGAGGTTTTGTTTTACTGTTTTTCTCTGTGCATATTGGTATATCTATATCTATGTTGATGAAGATCCCATGTGATTTTGATCTATATGCTCACCTCCGATCCTGTACCTCCCTCGCTGGGTTGAAGAGGAGAAGTAGCTGGAGGAGGTGTATGGATGGGGAGGGTGGCCTCGAGATAGGGACGGGGGGGGGGTGGGGGTGGAAAGCGGGGAGGGAGATGGCTGGGATACATAGGAAGGGGGGGTAAGGAAAAAAACTTGGGGGGGGGGGTCCCACAAGGGTTTTGTTCCAGACACAGCCTAATGGCTCTTTAGTAGATTGTACTACCTTAAACACACGAATATAAATTTAACACATACAGCCGAGGCTCCTCCAAGGGGGGCCTACACAATTAGGGGGGGGGAGGAGGGGAGTGCCACAGTATAACCCACGAGGTCAGTTTGACGTGGCTAGCGGGACTGTGCTTTGAATTAGCAGTGGCCAATAACAGTCCTCCTCCCTGTAGAAACCTTTACCCATCCCCAAGAATTAAATCAGCACTTGATCTTCTCCCCATACACAGGCACTGGATGGATCTCACCTACAGCTGCAAATGACAATCGCAGTGAAACTTCTCCCCTTCCAATACAGGCGTGATTACACCCTAGGACACCAATCTTCTCAATGCTGCAAATAAACATGCTCTTTTTGGGGGATCCAAAGAGACATTTGATCTTGTAAGCCATGGAGGGGGAACGCTCTAGAATTCCAGCTTGGCACCAAACCTTGGACCCTTTTCTCTGTGATGTCCCATGTTTAGACAGGTAGACGTGTTACCACACGTGTAAGAGTGGGAAGAGGACTTGGTTCTGGTCTTGAAGATTTTCAAGTTACATAGTGGGTAAGGTTGAATAAAGGTAACAGTCCATCCAGATCAAACTGGATCTAGTTCTTCTTGCGGAACTGAGAGGTAGGCTTCTGATTGGAGCCATAGGCCGGTGGCTGGTGAAAGGACTGCTTTTTTGCAGTTGAAAAAGGTCCTAGCTTTTGACCCGTCATTTTTCCTTTAACAAAAGCATGTTTTTTTCTGAAAATCACCTTCTGGATGAACATATCTAAAGATGGCCCAAACAAATGCTCACCCTCAAAGGGCAGCAGCCCAGTCCTCACTGGCCTCCTCTGCTTCTACTGTACATCCTCATCCAAAAGATGATCGTCTGGCACTTCATATTCCTGCAATAGGGGAGGAGAGAGAGTGCCCACATTTGTGACCCAGGCATACCAACCCAGTGAGAACACCCGAGAGTTAGTCAGGAGGCCCCTCCTAACCTGAGTAAGGCAAACCCACTTATATATCCTTCCCACAACCTCTCTGCCATAGCTTGCTGAAGGTAAACAAGCCATACCCCATAACAGGTATAATGGCCACCCAATTGAAAGGCCTAAAAAATACCTAGTGGCTTATCATACAATGCAGACTACCCCAATACTTGCGGGGATTACACCTAGGAAAAAAGAACTGCAAACAGTGCCACTGAGCTTGTGGAGGGAGGTGTCTTGAATAGTGCTTCCTGCATGTGCACTCAGCACCAGGTGATAGAAAATAACAGCCACACATGAACCAACAATGTCATGGTGTACAAGCCATGCCACCGGAACCACCCCAGAAGGGGTGTATGGAAATAGGCTATGCTGGTATTGGCTATGTTTGGGCAGGACATTTTGAAGCAGTGCACACGTTACTGCCTGAGACTCTGGAGAACAGCCAGCCTTGGGTGAGTAAATTCTCTTGTTTCCTTCCATCTAGTCCTTCCTTCCATGTGCAAAAGTTGTCTCTCCTTCCTGCCTTCCATGTGCTAGAGTGATCCTTCCTTCCTGCCTTCCATGTGCTATAGTGATCTCTCCATCCTGCCTTCCATGTGCTATAGTGATCTCTCCATCCTGCCTTCCAAGTGCCATAGTGATCCTTCCTGCATACCATGTGACAGTAATCCTTCAATGTGTCATAATAATCCTTCCTGCCTTCCATGTACCATAGTCATCCTTTCTGCCTTCCATGTACCATAGCTATCCTTCCTGCTTTCCATAGCCCATAGTGATCATTCCTGCCTTCCATGTACCATAGTGGTCTTTCCTGCCTTCCATGTACCATAGTGATCCTTCCTGCCTTTCATATACCATAGTGATCCTGCCTTACATGTGACGTATTGATCCTTCCTGCCTTTCATGTACCATAGTGATCCTTCCTGCATTCCATGTATAATAGTGATTGATCCTTCCTGCCTTCCATGTGTCATAGTGATCTTTCCTGCCTTCCATGTACCATAGTGATCCTTCCTGCCTTTCATATACCATAGTGATCCTGCCTTACATGTGATGTATTGATCCTTTCTGCCTTTCATGTACCATAGTGGTCCTTCCTGCCTTCCATGTATCATAGTGATTGATCTTTCCTGCCTCCCATGTGCCATAGTGACCCTTCCTGCCTTCCATGTACCAAAGTGACCCTTCCATGTACCAATGTGATCCTTCCTGCTTTCTATATGCTATAGTGACCCTTCCTATCTTCCATGTGCCATAGTGATGTTTCCTGCCTTTCATATACCATAGTGATCCTTCCTTACTGCCTTCCATGTTTTCATAGTGATCCCTCCTTTCTTTCTTACATATAACATAGTGATCCTTTCTTCCATATAACAGTGATCCTTCCCTCTCTCCAATCTCTCTCCCTAAGGGTTGGTTCACACTGGAGACTACATCTTGTGGCACAGCAATTAAACCATATGTTATTGGTACAGGGAAGCCCACCGCAGGTCACTATCTCCTTGAAATGTTCCTCATTCTCAGGTTAAAAAGCTGGGAGGTATGATGATATGTCTCTTCTGTAGTAAAACAATCTTACCTGTCGGTTGGAAATCTTCTATTGCATGCACACTAAGCTGAATACCAGAGTGCATCATTAAATGTATTTTCTAAATACAAGCAGAATGTGAGCTGGTAGCAGCCTCTTGCAGATCCTGTACAGCAGACCTCAGAGTAAGGGAGGAAGAAGTGGCAGAAGGATCCAATCACTTCATGTGTGGATAAGAAGCATACTGATAGGAAGGGAAAGCAGAGTAACAGAGAGATGAGCTTACAACTGTGCTGCTTCTCATTCATTGTCCAGTCACATGAGAGGCGAGTCCAGGGGACCTAGGCTCAGAAGAAGTGGGCTTAAATGATGATGGCCATCTGACTAGACTTCCAGCAGCAGAAAGAAGTACCAAGGGGGCAATCTCTGGATTGAAGCTGAATATTAAAGCAAAAGCTGGTTTTGTTATTTTACTTTTTAATAAAGATATTCATTTTTTTTTCTTCTTCTTTATTTTTGAATAGAATACTTTGAGAAGTTTATGTAGTTTTTCTTGATACTATGTAAAACATGTTTTGGTCTTTATTTGATTGTTATGCTGAATCTCAATAAAATAAAATGTGATAATTAAAAAAAATAAAGATTAATTTGTATTCCGTTTTTTGGCTGGAACTCTACTTTTAATACAAGAAAAAAATATGCCAAATGTTTATTTCACCCCTCAATAATTGGGCAAATGATTGAAACGGAGGTGAATGTAAAAAAGAGTTGGACTTCATTCTACAAAGTGATTCAAAATGTCAATCAAGTGGAGTAACTGATACATAACATTCTCATTGTTTGGTTTGAAGCTTCCCTAGAGGTTACCACTATCAGTTTCTGACTGCTGAACTGACAAACGGCAAGAAGAAGCACTTGGGGAAAATTCACACAAACATAGAGAGAGTGTCTCTGTTTGGAAGGGTTCTAATACTGTAAGGCAAATGAGTTAGTGAAATAGGCAACCCTGTTAAAATTAGTTGAGTCCAATGACTGGCTCCACCATGAAATCTGTTAATGTCTGGTCCTGAGAAAGGACTTCCCATTGGTTGGAGGGATGGTCCAGACTCTAGGTGCAGGCCATGTCTCCTCTGCTACCTGCTGCATACTGATGCTGGTGGGAGAGATGAACTGAGAGATGGCCCCGCGGGAACGGAGGGACAAGCGGGCTGCCAGGAGTCCCATTCGGACGCAGGTATCGGTGTCCAGTTTCGCCAGGACCCCAGAAAGGAGACCGGCCATAAGACTGTAAGGACAGAAGGACAAAGATGATCGAGTATTATCACAGGACACACTGAACTGTGGCTGAATCAGACACACAAATGTACAGATCTACAAAGACAAAAAAGAAGAGTTGGTTTTGTTTCCTGAACTATAAAGAGTCTCCTGACTACTCTCAACGTCCCCTGCACCCCTTACCCTACTGTTCTTTTGCTGAACTTAAGCCCTGTACAGACGATCGGTCCATCCGATGAGAACGGTCTGATGGATTTTGCCATCGGTTAACCAGTGAAGCTGACTGATGGTCAGGCGCGCCTACACACCATCGGTTAAAAAAACTATTGTGTCAGAACGCGGTGACGTAAAACACAACGACGTGCTGAAAAAAATGAAGTTCAATGCTTCCAAGCATGCGTCGACTTGATTCTGAGCATGCGTGGATTTTTAACCGATGGACGTGCCTACTAACGATCGTTTTTTCGGTTAGGTATCCATTGGTTAAATTTAAAATAAGTTGGCTTTTTTTTAACCGATGGATAAATAACTGATGGCGCCCACACACGATCGGTTTGATCCAATGAAAACAGTCCATCAGACTGTTCTCATCGGTTTAACCGATCGTGTGTACGCGGCCTAAGTCACAAAGTTCCATAGGTGTCTAGATGAGGGAAGTATAGCAGTAATGAATAGTAATAATAATAATAATAATAAAAAATAATAAGTAATATTAGTTTTTGTAGTTTAAAAGTTTTCAGGTTCCTGCTCCCCCTCTTTACCATCCTATCTTATGTGCTGACCTGTGAGTCAATATAATACATTACAGTCCTTGTTTGTTTGTTTTTTCATCTATTTCTGCAAATTAAACATTTGCATTATTTTAAAAATTGATATTAGTAAAACAATTAAAACAAACCTGTCTCCAGCTCCTGAAACATTAACAATTTCTTCAGCAGAGATTGGGGCTGCAGGATAATGTAGGGCACACAGGTCTCCCCATGATGTCTGATGGAGAAGAAAAACAAATGTAAATGTAAAGTTATAATTATACAACATCATTTAGATACTTTTAGATCAGTGGTAGCCCACCCACAACAGTTAGAATCACTCCCTAGGACACACTTAACCCCTTGATCGCCCCCTAGTGTTTAACTCCTTCCCTGCCAGTGTAATTTATACAGTAATCAGTGGCTATTTATAGCACTGTTCGCTGTATAAATGACAATGGTCCCAAAAATCTTGCAGACTTGCAGTGCAGACTTGTGGGAAAATCAGTGGGTGAATTATACAAGCAGGAAATTACATTTCATTATATTTTTTTGGGGAAGTCTTGTACACTGTGTACAAAAAGCCTCCAGGCTACCATGTTGCATTGAGAAGGATTGAAAAAGAAAGGTAATTTTTAATAACAATAAATTAGAATATGGCTTGGGTAACAATTGTATGTTATATCATTTTTGCCCTTTAAGAGATCAAATAACATGCACTGGAATAATCAGTTGACTTGTCTTGGATTTGGACCCACCTTGTTATTAGGATGTAAAGACAATACCCCACTGCAGCTGTGACCACACAGGAGGACCCCATGAGCTCCCAGCGTTACAATGACGCAGTGCAGGTTCTCCAGAAGTGGCAATGACAAGGTGATCGCCATGTCTATGACATCATCGAATGCACACGGAACATCTGAGACAAGGGAACAACAACAGAGATATTCAATGCCGACCTGCAATGGAAATCATCCCTAAACCGAGGAATAATGAAAATATCTAGCCTCTAAGAAATGATTCAAACATTGAGGACTGTCTGTCATTACATCAGTTATTTTATTCATTAAGAATCCTTTTATGAATGCTCAAGTGTTGAAAGACATTGAGAATAGCGGTATCACTCTGTCAATCACTTAAAAGGTCAGTATGATGACATTTAGATACTCTGGGAGGTAAGCGACACCATGCACCCTTTCCCTTCAGACAACTACATCATGATAATCATTCTGTATTTGGAATTTTCATATGTTAAAGAGACACCGTTGCTAGTCCATCATTTGTACAAAAAGCTTCCCATAAAACTATACTGTATGTGCTTTTGATATACTTTATGCATGTTATTTATTTTTATTTTTTGGTCATTCAAAAGCTCTGAGACGGCTGCTTGATGCCACCATCTTGCATGTAATGTCAGCAGCCCATGCAGAGTCCAAGCTTTCACTTAAGTGACACTCTATAGCAGGGGTCTCAAACTGGTGGCCCTCCAGCTGTTGCAAAACAACAAGTTCCATGAGGCATTGCAAGGCTGACAGTTACAAGCATGATTACCACAGGCAGAGGGATGATAGGACTTGTAGTTTTGCAACAGCTGGAGGGCCGCCAGCTTGATACCCCTGCTCTATAGTATTCCATGTCACACAAGTGGCCCTCTAAATTATTCCCCTTCACTTATTCCCCCTCTCTACATAAAAGGTTATGTAGGGAGATGAGGGGAGGGGTGGAGGAGCTGGGCCAGCAGGGACAGTAATTACACACTCCCAGAAGAGGAGATGGTTATAACATGTAAGAAGGAAGGGGCTTTGCTATGGATCTGACTTTTCCTAGAGTAGTCACATTTTACTTGTACGTGATTTTTTTTTTCGGGTCTAGGATGCACGCCCGCGTGCCGCCAGCAACCCACTCTTGCTGTGATTGGACACAGCAGGAGCTAATCAGCGGGTCCGGCGGAACTGATGGCCTCCCGGACCCACTGATCAGACCTGAGGCAGACAAAACAGCGGTCTGTCTATGTAAACAAGGCAGATTACCATTCTGTGAGAGGGGAAGATGGAGTTCTTGAGTTCCTGATAACCAGCAACACGGTCAAAGCACCCCTCCACAGTTAGAAAGCACTCCCAGGGAACACATTTAACCCTTTAATTGCCCCTGATGGTAACCCCTTCCCTGCCAGTGTCATTAGTACAGTGTAAGTGCATTTTTTTAAGCACTGATCACTGTATTGGCGTCACTGGTCCACTTAGTGTCAGATTTGTTCACCAATTTGTCCATAAATCTATCTCATCGTTTATAGACGCTATAACTTTTGCGCAAATATACACTTATTGTGATTTTTTTACCAAAAATGTGCAGTAGTATAAATATTGGCCTAAATTTATGAAGAAATTTTATTTAAAAAAATAATTAATTGGACGTGTTTTATAATTGAAAGTAAAAAATATATATATTTTTTTAAATCGTCGTTGCTTTTTTTGTTTATAGTGCAAAAAATAAAACCTGCAGAGGTGGTCAAATACAGATGGACAGCATGAAATGTTAGGGACCTCACTTCTCTATAAGGCAGGTCATACACGGTTCGTATCTTCCTGCTGAACTAACCAAGATTTGAACCATGTATGGGCAGGCTGAATGTAACAAGTTGATCGATCGATCAACCTAGGTAGAACCAGCATGCCAAGTTTTGCCTGTGCTTATCCATAGTGGCTGCTATAGCTCCAAACTTCACCTGCCCCACTCCTCTCCCTCTGGCAGAAGACAATGGCCCGGCAGGAAGAATTCCTGCATCAAGCCCTGGTTCACACTGACAGCGGGAATAAAATCGTGCATGTTCTGTTGAACTTCAGGGTGATTTCAGAGACATCTGTGCAGGTTTCTACACAAATGTCAATGAAAATCGCAACCCGTAATTGCAGCCCATAATCGCCAAAAGTAGTACAGAAACTACTTTTTGGAAATGGTGCGTTGCCACATTTGCTGCGCACCGATTTGGGCGCTGCCCTTGCCGTCGATTTGGCATGCGATTTCACATGTCAAATCGCATGCCAAATAGCATCAATGTAAACCAGGGCTTACACTGTCTGTCTCTTGATGGGGGATTCAAACAAACTTCTTTCCTGCAAACCATGATTGCAGGAAAGAACTTTGCTCAATGTATGGTTGGCCTAGGGCAGTTTCAAAATACCGCTTGGTGACCTGCTTCCAGCCCACTTCTAACTGGACAATGAAGGAGAATTAAAACACTGATTTCATTGACAGCACTGCACAATGCAGGTTTTCAGTTTAATGAGAGATCAATTCTGTTTGCATTTGGGAAAAATTTGCTCACGCGTGTCATCATTATCTGTGAATTTACCGAAGTTCACTGAATGACCTAATGCCCTGTTGATGGAAATTAGCTCCTTAAGGTTCGGTGAGATGTAGGTTAAGGCTGTCCAGCTGTCAGATGTGAAGGGTTTAGATGCCTTGGCTACATCTGTAGGCTCATAGCAAACTGCCAAAGAAATAAAGAGAACAAATTAATGGTGCTTGATTCACATTTAAATATTTAAAGCTGAACTGCAGACATACACACAGATGAAATACATACATTACCAAAATTATTGGGACACCTGCCTTTACAAGCACATGAACTTTAATGGCATCCCAGTCTTATTCCGTAGGATTCAATATTGAGTTGGCCCACCCTTTGCAGCTATAACAGCTTCAAGTTTTCTGGGAAGGCTTTCCATAGGGCTTAGGCCAAGTACACACGTACGAGAACCTCGACGAAATCGAAAGGCGAAAGGCACCGAGCCATGGTTCTCGATGGGCCATCGAGCAAATAGAGAACCTGCTCTCTATTTTGGTTCGACGGCTTTCTCGACGGGACGCTCGGCGAAAACGTACACATGACCGAGAACCTCGGCAGAATATGGATCCCAGCGAGCTTCTCGCTGGATTCTGCCGAGGTTCTCAGACGTGTGTACGGGGCCTTAGGAGTGTGTCTATGGGAATGTGTGACCATTCTTCCAGAAGTTTATTTATAAGGTCAGGCACTGATGTGTTCCTTCAGTTGGCCATAAAAGGCTGATTCGAAAGAAGAAGAATGAAGGCAGAAAAAGACCAAGTGGTCCATCAAGTCTGCCTCTTTTGATTTTTATTTATACATTTATTTTTAACCTTTTTATCCAAGTATAGACCTCTATGCAAAGTGTAACTAAATCCATCTTTTTATCTAAATCATGCCATACACAGCTCAAATTTCGCCCAATTCCTGTTGAATCGGCCAGAATTTAAGCCATGGGTGTCTGGCCCTGTTGGCACCACCTGGCTCGGCAAACTTTAATGAAAACTCAGGGGAGACAGGTGGATCATTGGCTGAACAATGACCATGTCCAATCATATGAATTCAAGGTTTGGCTATTCAGACAGCTGCAGGTGCTGTGGCTGTCTAGATATAATAGGGGGCAGTGAAAGTTCCTCAGTCTATGCTGCTTAGCAAATCTCCCTTGTGAAGCCTGCAGGCTAAACAAAATAAATCTATATGTATTTGGCCAGTCTTAGGCCGCGTACACACGATCGAATTTATCTGCTGAAACCGGTCCGACGGACCGTTTCAGCAGATAAATTTGATTGTGTGTACGGGCGAGCAGACAGTTTTTTTCAGCAGACAAATTTTAAAGCATGCTTTAAAATCTGTCTGCTGGAAACCCGTCCGTCCGACATGTCCGCTGGTTGGTACACTAACCAGCGGACATATCTGTCCGCACATGCGTCAAATGGATTTGACGCATGCGTGGAAGTAATTTACTTCCTGGTTTGGTGACGTGGCGGCATCAACGTCACCGCCACGTCACCGCGCTGTCTGCCGGCGGGGATTTTGGTTTGATCGTGTGTACACGATCAAACCAACATATCCCAGCAGACAAATCTAATCAAAACGGTCTGTCAGACCGATTTGATCGGATTTATTTAGTGGTGTGTACGCAGCTTTAGTGTAGACCTAAATAACAAAGGTTTCTCTGCGCTGTGATGTAATCATTAAAAGTGGGTGGCAGCTTTCACATACAAGCAGCACTCTTAGCTTAAAGGGGTTGTAAAGTCAGAAAGTTTTTTATCTTAATGCATTTTTTTGCATTAAGATAAAAATGCTTCTGTGTACTAAAGCTGCCCCAGCACCCCCTAATACTTACCTGAGCCCCATCTCTCTCCAGCGATGTCCACAAGTTTCTTGGCCATCCGGGACTCTCCTCCTGATCGTCTGAGACACAGCAGCGGCGCCATTGGCACATGCTGCTGTCAACCAAAGTCAGATAGCCAATCGGGATAGAGAGAGGGGGTGGGGGCCAAATAGACACAGGGAGCTGTGACTCGGATCTGGTGTCCCCATAGCAAGCTGCTGCTGAGGGGGCACTGAACAGGAGGGAGGGGCCAGGAGCGCTAAAGAGGGACAAGAGAAGAGGAGGATCAGGGCTGCTTTGTGCAAAACCAACTGCACAGAGCAGGCAAGTATAATATGTTTGTTATTTTTAGAGAAATAAATAAAAACAAGACTTTACAATCACTTTAAATAGAAGTGTAAATAAAATGTGTTGCTCCAACAATTACAAAAAATATATCAAGCTGATTCAGCAAAGGGAAAACAAATGTCCATCAATGGTAAGATCAATCCTCTCTGAAAAGAAAATTCTTAATCCAAAAATAAAGTCTCGTGAGGAAATAATGCAGATAGGATCCAACACCTTCTAAAGTGAAAATGTGTTTCTCAAAAAAGTGCTCAGAGTTCAGTCACTACCTCCCAGTTAAGTGACCACTCACCAGAGATGATGGCTGCCATTACAACAGCATACACATTTTTAAGACGGACATCTACTGGAAGCATAAGGATTGCGCCCAATATCCACATCCAGAGGCACTTCTCAGTAGGGTCAAACTAGGGTAAACCAGCCGGCAAAAAAAAGAGAACCAGCTCTCTTTTTTCCCCCGTCAGGATTCCCAGCGGACTTTTTCCCGTTGGAAATCCTGAGCGTGTGTACGGGGCATCAGGCTTCATTTAGCATGCCGTTGGGAGGCGGTAAAAACCGCTTTCCCTTAAGCTACAATAGGCAGTGGACAGGGATGTTTACATGCCACGGGGGGGGGGGGGGGGGGGTGTGCATGGATGGAGGAAGATTTTTGCTAAGGCCCCAAACACACGAGCAGACAGATTTGTTCTGTTCAAATCCGTCGGGCAGACCGATTTAAACAAATCTGTCTGCTGGGGACGTATTGGTTTGATCGTGTACACACGATCAAACCAAAATCCCCGCCGGCAGACGGCGCGGTGACGTGGCGGTGACGTTGACGCCGCCACGTCACCGCACCAGGAAGTAAATCACTTCCGCGCATTCGTCGAATCCATTCGACGCGTGTGCGAGAAGACATGTCTGCTGGTTAGCGTACTAACCAGCAGACATGTTGGGCGGACGGGTTCCCAGCCGACAGATTTGAAAGCATGCTTCCAAATCTGTCGCCCGTACACAGAATCTGTCTGCTGGGACAGTCGGGCCGACCATTTCCAGCAGATAGATTTGATCGTGTGTACGCGGCCTTACAGAAGAGTGTGCAAAACTGCCTATTTTTTCCATTTGCAAATAGTTATGTATTGTTTTGTACTAAACATCATTTAGATTTAATTTTAAACTTGACAAGTTATAGAATAAAATGTATATTTTTTATTCACATGAAATGTACTTGTTATGACTAATGCCGCGTACACACGGTCGTTTTTTGCGATGAAAAAAAACGACGTTTTTTAAAACGTCATTTAAATTGATCGTGTGTGGGCAAAACGTCGTTTTTTGTCTTAAAAAAAACGACCCAAAAAAAATTCCAACATGCTTGAATTTTTTGTGTCGTTTTTCAAAACGTCGTTTTTTGTTTCACAAAAAGTCACCGTGTGTAGCAAAAACGTCGTTTAAAACGACGTTTTTCAACCCGCGCATGCCCAGAAGCTAGTTATGAAGCGAGCTTCAATGGAAAAGTGTGGTGAACGTAACCTCGTTTTTTGTGAAAAAAACGATGGTGTGTATGCAACATCGTCTTTGAAAGTGACGTTTCAAAAACGTCGTTTTTTACTTCACAAAAAACGTCGTTTTTTTTTCATCGCAAAAAACGACCGTGTGTACGCGGCATAACAGTGATCTAGAAATTATTTTTTATTTTGTCAATAGATTCCACACAAAATAAAGTCATTTTTGTCAAAAATAAGCTTACGGTTTCTAAAAAAAAAAAAAAAATTATAAAAAAGGAAAACATACATTTTTATTATCACATTGCTGTCTATTGTTGTTACCTATTGAAAAGTTATCATCAAATAAAAAGGCCTATAATGGTGATGTAAAAACTGCTCTGGTCCCTAAGATGGTACATGAGCTAAAGTGGTTAAGAATAGAATAAAGTGGCACAAAACATTAATAATGAATCCATACAGCAGAAATGTACAAGGTTCACTGTGGCTGGCAGCATTAGGCTGAAGTTAAAACACTTTGCTGGCACACTGACCTGGCACTTGGTTCTGCCGTGCAATCTCACATACATACTGTATAGTAGACACAGGTACATTTCCGTCTAGGCATACCAGGCAGGACTGGCGTAAACTGTCTGCAAACTGAGATACCTGGGAAAAGAGAGAAGGACTTGGGGTCTAAATTGTAATTTCAAACAAAGAAAACAAGTGAACTGTTAGAGGAAAACTCCAGCCCAAAACTTCAGTTTTGTTTTGGATAATATAAGGAAGGTATAGAGCATATGTCAAGTATTTATCGCTTCTGATAAGAAACTGGCGGTAAGGGCATTTACACACTGAGGCACTTGGGCGCTATTTTTAGCAGTTCTTTACTGTCGTTTTAGCGTTGCTTTTCGGCCGCTAGCAGGGCGCTTTTAACATCCCGCTAGCAGCAGAAAAAGTGTTAGCGCCCACAAAGCGGTGCCGCAGCAATCCTTTGCCGGCGCTTCAGCAGCGCTTCCCATTGATTCGAATGGATAGGGCCCTTTAGGAGCGGTGTATTTCTGTCTATGCAGTTTTGTCAGGTAGCGACCGATGTCTGATTTTTATCTCATGCATTTTTTTTAATCGGTTATTTAAAACAAAATGTTTAATTTATACAGCAGTATAGAGACAAGCTGTCACGCAGGACAGATTATCTGAGGTATTTAAGTAATTTAAAGGTCTTGTCCCTGTCCCAGCCTGTGACTGTATAGTAAAAGGAGAAAAAGCTGACTTATGAGCTCATGTCTGTCACTCTACTCTTGCCTCTTCTCAGTATGCCCCTTGCATTACAGCACAAGTGACTGGCTTCTTGTGCTGCTTCTCCCACTCCCAGTCTCACCTGAGTTCTGCTGCACTGATACCAGGTCAAATTCAATTACATACACTGCTTGAATTTAATATATATATAATCATGTATGCAGGGCCGCCATCAGGGGGGTACAGGCATTACACCTGTAAGGGGCCCGGGGGTCCCCAGGGGCCCGGATGGGAACCACCCTAAAAAAAAAAAAAAAAAAAAAAATTTTTTTTTTTTTTTTTTTTTTAGGGGTCCGAAGGTCCCCAGGGGCCCGGAGGCCACCAAGGGCCCCAGATGGCAAGTCCTTTTTTTTATAAAAAAAATATATTTTTTTATAAAAAAATATATATTTTTTTTATAAAAAAATATATTTTTTTAATATATTTTTCTTTTATTTTTTATTAAAGGGCCAATTTTTTTTCTTTTATCTTTTTAGAGGTCCGGAGGTCCCCAGGGGCCCGGAGGCCACCAGGGCCCCAGATAGCAAGCCTTTTTTTTTTATAAAAAAATATCTTTTTATAAAAAAAATATATTTTTTTAATATATTTTTATTTTATTTTTTATTAAAGGGCCAATTTTTTTTGTTTTATTTTTTTAGAGGTCCGGAGGTCCACAGGGGCCCGGAGGCCCCCAGGGCACCGGATGGAAACCCCCCCCTTTTTTTATTTATTTTCTATAAAAAAAAATATATTTTTTAATATATTTTTATTTTATTTTTTTTATTAAAGGGCCATTTTTTTTAGGGGTCTAGGGTCCCGTAGGCCACCAGGGCCCTAGATGGCAACCCCCTATTTATTTATTTATTTATAAAAAATATATTTTTTTATAAAAAAAATATATTTTTTTAATATATTTTTCTTTTATTTTTTATTAAAGGGCCAATTTTTTTTCTTTTATTTTTTTAATATTATTATTATTATTAAAGGGCCCAGAGGTCCCCAGGGCCCCCGGATGACAATCCTCCTTTTTTATAATTTTTTTACTTTTTTATATTATTTTATTTCTTTTTTTTAATATATAGATGCATTTTTATTAAAGGGCTCAGAGGTCCCCAGGGCCCTATGTGTCAAACCCCCTTTTTTTATAATTGTATTTTTTATTTATGTTTAATAAAAAATAAAAATATAAAAAAAATATATAAAGGGCCCAGAGGTCCCCAGGGCCCTGGAAGGCAACCCCCTTGTTTTTTTTTTTATATATACAGTGCGGAAAATAAGTATTTGAACACCCTGCTATTTTGCAAGTTCTCCCACTTGGAAATCATGGAGGGGTCTGAAATTGTCATCGTAGGTGCATGACCACTGTGAGAGACATAATCAAAAAAAAATTCCAGAAATCACAATGTATGATTTTTTTAACTATTTATTTGTATGATACAGCTGCAAAGAAGTATTTGAACACCTGAGAAAATCAATGTAAATATTTGGTAGAGTAGCCTTTGTTTGCAATTACAGAGGTCAAACGTTTCTTGTAGTTTTTCACCAGGTTTGCACACACTGGAGGAGGGATTTTGGCCCACTCCTCCACACAGATCTTCTCTAGATCACCCTTTTAAAGGACACAGAGGTCCCCAGGGCCCTGGACGGCTACCCCCCTTTTTTATATATATTTGTCTTTATTTCTTCTTTTTCTAAAGAGCCCCCCGCTTCTCAATTCGCGGCAGCAGCCCCCCCCCCGCTTCTCAATTTCATGCGGCAGCACCCCCCCCCCGGTTCTCTGCTCCAGGGGGCCCATGCCTGAAGCTGTGTAAGGGGCCCCAAAATTCCTGATGGCGGCCCTGCATGTATGAATGAATGAATAAATGCAGAGCAGAATTCATTCATGCCTTACATAGAAGATTAGGTTGAAAAAAGACCATTAGGGTTGATTTATTAAAACTGGAGAGTGAACAATCTGGTGCAGCTACATGGTAGCCAATCAGCTTCTAACTTCAGCTTGTTCAATTAAGCTTTTACAATAAAACCTGGAAGCTGATTGGTTTTTATGCAGAACTGCGCCAGATTTTGCATGTTCTAGGTTTAGTAAATTAACCTATTGAGTCCAACCTGCAGTATGTGTGCGTGTGAGCAAGTCTTTTATATCTGACTACAGATTTCAAAGTAGATTGCTTTGAATAGCTGCAAACAGAATTTTCCAGCGATTGTACATTTCAGTGTCTGGGCTCAGGTAAACACTCCAGGAAGACACAATAGAACCTGTCTTTGAGTGGCAGAGGAACATCAGCCTGCCCCACAAAATATCTTAATCCAGGATTTATCTTCTCTGATCTCCTGACCTGCCGTGATCTCTCACCTCACTCTTTCCATGTTCCATGTCTCACTTAAAATCCCCCTCCGATCTCCCTGTCATCAACAGGCTCAGCAGAGTCTTAGCAACATGTGTCATGTGGGGGGTGGAGCTGTCTGTATTTTCTGGAACCCGCAAACAGCTTAATCTTTCCAAATCTAATAAAATGCTCTTCTAATCTCCTTCTGACAATATCTGACAGCTGTACAGTGAGCCGACTTCCTGCATCACATATTGCGCTTCTGATTTAACTGTAGATTTAAAAGCATATGATCTTTGTTTTATTTCAATATTTACTTTTCTCCGTTCTATTTTTTTACTCTTATTTAAAGTGTATGTCCAAATGCCTTCTTCACGTCTGTGTATACATAGGAGGAGCATGGGGGAACTCAAGTACTCAAGTCCTTAGTGGAGTATGGCAATGATAAAGCCCCAAATGATACACAATGACTCAAATTGACATGATCCAAAAAAGATTAAAGGGGTTGTAAAGGTAAAAAATGTTTTCCCTAAATAGCTTCCTTTACCTTAGTGCAGTCCTCCTTCACTTACCTCATCCTTCCATTTTGCTTTTAAATGTCCTTATTTCTTCTGAGAAATCCTCACTTTCTGTTCTTCTGTCTGTAACTACACACCGTAATGCAAGGCTTTCTCCCTGGTGTGGAGAAAGCCTCTTGAGGGGGCGAGCAGGAGGGTCAGGACTCTGTCTACTTTGCAGATAGAGAAACGAGCTGTGTGTTAGTGGGCGTCCTGACACTCCTGCTCGCCCCCTTCCCCTCAAGAGGCTTTCTCCACACCAGGGAGAAAGCCTTGCATTACTGTGTGGAGTTACAGACAGAAGAACAGGAAGTGAGCATTTCTCAGAAGAAATAAGGACATTTAAAAGCAAAATCGAAGGATGAGGTAAGTGAAGGAGGACTGCACTAAGGTAAAGGAAGCTATTATGAGGATTTTTTTTACCTTTACAACCCCTTTAAGCTTTGTTATATTCAAGCCCTTTTTTCAAATTTTAGTCGATTCTTTAAATGACTGGCATAGTACTACTGGATTGGCTTAAAGTGTTTGTTAACCCCAAAAAAATGGATCCTGGTTCATTAAAGTATGTTATATGACAGTGCTTTTCCTGTGTAATTTGGCCCCCTGTAACACCTAAAAAACCTGGCTGATCCTGCCAGTTTCTCCCCACCCCTCTGTAAACTGACCACGTGTATCATGGCTGCTGAGACCAGACACCGTGGTCAGTTTATGTGCCTCTGTCATTAGAAGCCTGATATCTGCTCTCCTCTCTGCTCTTGTGTCCTTCTCCACCCTCCCCTCTCTGTCTGTGTGTGAGCTCCAGCCCTCCTCTGGTCCTCTTCCAGAACCTTACTTTCTGCTTTCAAGCAATGCTTTTAGCTTCTTCCCAGCAGAAGCATAAGGAAACAGGGTACACTGTGATGTAAGGGAGAGTGGGGAACTTCTGATGGTGGGGTGGTCCTTGGCATCTAATGTAAGGGGAGGGGATGTGCTGGATATCTAATCTTACAGATACAACTGGCCCTTTTGAGAGCAATCATAATGCGGCCCACGATGAAATTGAGTTTGACACCCCTGATGTAGAGTGAGGTTTGGGAGTAAATGCCTATACACATTTTTACAATCTCAGTAAACATATATGCAGCAGCAAGAAAAGTGTGTTTTTACACTCATTTGCTGCACAATGCATTTATGACAGCAGGAGTTTGTATTCTGTGGGGGCTCTCACAGCACGCTCCCACCACACTGACTGAGCTTTCACCATCAACTCTCAGTTAAGGTTTCTGATTGGGAGAGAGCAAGACGAGCTCCCAATTATGTGACCACTGTGAGAGCCAGTCACATCACATAGAAGCCACACTGACTCCTGGGCATTAAAAACCACCAATGCCGCTGTGCTTTATACAGTGCATTCAGAAAGTATTCACAATGTTTCACATTTTCCACATTTTCTTATGTTATATTCCATAATGAATTCAATTCATTATTTTCCCCAAAATTCTACAAACAATACCTCATAATGACAACGTGAAAGAAGTTTGTTTAAAATCTTTTCAAATTTATAAAAAAAAAATTCACATGTACATAATTATTCAGTCTTTGCAGTGACACTCAAAATTAAGTTCAGGTGCATCCTTTTTCCACTGATCATACCTGAGATGTTTCTTCAACTTGAGTCCACCTCTGGTAAATTCAGTTGATTGGACATGATTTGGAAAGGCACACACACCCGTCTATATAAAGGTCCCACAGTTAACAGTGCATGTCAGAGCACAAACTAAGCCATGGAGTCCAAGGAATGGTCTGTAGACCTTCGAGACAGGATTGTATTAAGGCACAGATATGGGGGAAGGGTACAGAAAATGTTCTGCAGCATTGAAGGTCCCAATGAGCACAATGACCTCCATCACCTGTAAATGGAATAAGTTTGAAACCACCAGGATTCTTTTTAGAGCGGGCTGCCGGGCCAAACTGAGTGATCGGGAAAAAAGGGCCTTAGTCAGGGAGGTGACCAAGAACACGATGGTCACTCTGACAGAGCTCCATCATTTCTCTGTGGAGAGAGTAGAACCTTCTAGAAGAACAACCGTCTCTGCAGCACTCCACCAATCAGGCATGTATAGTAGATTGTCCAGATGGAAGCCACTCCTCAGTAAAAGGTTAATGACAGCCGCCTGGAGTTTGCTAAAAGGCACCTGAAGAACTCTGTGGGGATGTTTTTCAGTGGCAGGAACTGAGAGACTAGTCAGGATCGAGAGAAGCAGAGCAAAGGCAAAGGTTCATCTTCCAACAGGACAACGACCATCAGCACACAGCCAGGCTAACTAAGGAATGGCTACTGAACAACTATGTGAATGTCTTTGAGGCCGCGTACACACGATCGAACATGTCCGCTGAAACTGGTCCACGGACCAGTTTCAGCAGACATGTTCGATCGTGTGTACGGCCTTTCGGACCGCTTTCCAGCGGACCAAAGTTTCTAAACATGCTTAGAAACCTGTGCGCTGGAAACCTGTCCGTCGGACATGTTCGATGCTTAGTACACAAAATCAGCGGACAAAAATCCCGCGCATGGTCAGAATCAAGTCGACGCATGCGTGGAAGCATTGAACTTCGTTTTTTTATCACGTCGATGTGCTCTACGTCACCGTGTTCTGGTCCAAAGGGGATTTTTGTCCGATGGTGTGTACGCACATCAGACCAACAGACAACTTCAGCCTGGTCCGGTGAAAACGGTCCGTCGGACAGGTTTCCTCGGACATGTCTCATCGTGTGTAACGCGGCCTGAGTGGCCCAGCCAGAGCCCAGACTTGAACCTGATTAAACATCTCTAGAAAGATCTGAAAATGGCTGTGCACCAATGCTCCCCACCCAACCTGATGGAGCTTGAGAGGTTCTACGAGAAAGAAGGGGAGAAACTGCCCAAAATTGGTGCGCCAAGTTTGTAGCATCATACTCAAAAAGACTTGAGGCTGTAATTGGTGCCAAAGGTGCTTCAACAAAGTATTAAGCAAAGGCTGTCAATACATATGTACATGGTATTTTTTTATTTTTTTATTTTTAATAAATTTGCACAAATTTCAAACAAACTTTTTTCACATTGTCATTATGGGGTATACGAATTTAATCAATTTTGGAATAAGGCTGTAACATAACAAAATGTGGCAAAAGTGAAACGCTGTGAATACTTTCCGGCTGCACTGCGTAGAATATATACAGTGCCTTGCGAAAGTATTCGGCCCCCTTGAACTTTGCGACCTTTTGCCACATTTCAGGCTTCAAACATAAAGGTATAAAAACTGTAATTTTTTGTGAAGAATCAACAACAAGTGGGACTCAATCATGAAGTGGAACGAAATTTCAAACTTTTTTAACAAATAAAAAACTGAAAAATTGGGCGTGCAAAATATTTCAGCCCCCTTAAGTTAATACTTTGTAGCGTCACCTTTTGCTGCAATTACAGCTGTAAGTCGCTTGGGGTATGTCTCTATCAGTTTTGCACATCGAGAGACTGAAATTTTTGCCCATTCCTCCTTGCAAAACAGCTCGAGCTCAGTGAGGTTGGATGGAGAGCGTTTGTGAACAGCAGTTTTCAGTTCTTTCCACAGATTCTCGATTGGATTCAGGTCTGGACTTTGACTTGGCCATTCTAAGACCTGGATATGTTTATTTGTGAACCATTCCATTGTAGATTTTGCTTTATGTTTTGGATCATTGTCTTGTTGGAAGACAAATCTCCGTCCCAGTGTCAGGTCTTTTGCAGACTCCATCAGGTTTTCTTCCAGAATGGTCCTGTATTTGGCTCCATCCATCTTCCCATCAATTTTAACCATCTTCCCTGTCCCTGCTGAAGAAAAGCAGGCCCAAACCATGATGCTGCCACCACCATGTTTGACAGTGGGGATGGTGTGTTCAGGGTGATGAGCTGTGTTGCTTTTACGCCAAACATAACGTTTTGCATTGTTGCCAAAAAGTTTGATTTTGGTTTCATCTGACCAGAGCACCTTCTTTCACATGTTTGGTGTGTCTCCCAGGTGGCTTGTGGCAAACTTTAAACGACCCTTTTTATGGATATCTTTAAGAAATGGCTTTCTTCTTGCCACTCTTACATAAAGGCCAGATTTGTGCAGTATACGACTGATTGTTGTCCTATGGACAGAGTCTCCCACCTCAGCTGTAGATCTCTGCAGTTCATCCAGAGCAGGGGTCTCAAACTCAAATTATCTGGGGGCCACTGGAGGTATAAGCTGGGTGAGGCTGGGCCGCATCAAGTATTGGACCAAAATTTTAAAATGTACAACTGATGCAATCTTAATAATAGTTCTAAACATTAACGGTTGTAAAGAACAGAAGTTTCTCTTACTTCCTACTTCTTGTTGCCAGAGACCTGGCAGCGCTTCCTCCTACACAGCTCAGCAACATTTGGCTTGAGTGAGGAAGCAACTGACACCCTCAATATGGCTTGAAGATGCTTATCAGTAAGTTTGGCCCTGTACTTTGACTTATTAAAAATGTTTCTTTCAATACATTTTTTATATAAAAAAAACACACTAACATGCCAGACCTGCCCCATTACATGACCAGACTGTGCCCCATTACATGACCAGACTGTGCCCCATTACATGACCAGACTGTGCCCCATTACATGACCAGACTGTGCCCCATTACATGACCAGACTGTGTCCCATTACATGACCAGACCTGTCCCATTACATGCCAGACCTGCCCCATTACATGCCAGACCTGCCCCATTACATGACCAGACTGTGCCCCGTTACATGACCAGACTGTGCCCCATTACATGCCAGACCTGTCCCATTACATGCCAGACCTGTCCCATTACATGACCAGACCTGCCCCATTACATGCCAGACCTGCCCCATTACATGCCAGACCTGCCCCATTACATGCCAGACCTGCCCCATTACATCCAGACCTGCCCCATTACATGCCAGACTGTGCCCCATTACATCCAGACATGCCCCATTACATGACCAGACTGTGTCCCATTACATGCCAGACCTGCCCCATTACATGCCAGACCTGCCCCATTACATGCCAGACCTGCCCCATTACATCCAGACCTGCCCCATTACATCCAGACCTGCCCCATTACATGCCAGACTGTGCCCCATTACATCCAGACATGCCCCATTACATGACCAGACTGTGTCCCATTACATGCCAGACCTGTCCCATTACATGCCAGACCTGCCCCATTACATGACCAGACTGTGCCCCGTTACATGACCAGACTGTGCCCCGTTACATGACCAGACTGTGCCCCATTACATGCCAGACCTGCCCCATTACATGCCAGACCTGCCCCATTACATGCCAGACCTGCCCCATTACATGCCAGACCTGCCCCATTACATCCAGACCTGCCCCATTACATCCAGACCTGCCCCATTACATGCCAGACTGTGCCCCATTACATCCAGACATGCCCCATTACATGACCAGACTGTGCCCCATTACCTTCAGACTGTGCCCCATTACCTCCAGACTGTGCCCCATTACCTCCAGACTGTGCCCCATTACCTCCAGACTGTGCCCCATTACCTCCAGACTGTGCCCCATTACATCCAGACTGTGCCCTTACCTTACCAGAATCGCGGCTGTAGGATTTTTCAAAAGCCGCGCCTCCGACGCGTCTTCTGTTCCGTGATAGGCGGAACATTCAGCTTCCCATGAGGCACTGTGTTCAGTGTCCGCCTATCACGGAGGCCCTCTCGTCCGAGGACGAGGACGAGAGGGCCTCCGTGATAGGCGGAACCTGAACACAGTGCCTCATGGGAAGCTGAATGTTCCGCCTATCACGGAACAGAAGACGCGTCGGAGGCGCGGCTTTTGAAAAATCCTACAGCCGCGATTCTGAAGTAATTTTTTCGCCCCATCCCAGGCTGCGGACCTGCCCGCCCCCAAGCGGCCGCTTGGTCTGCCTGGTGGTTGCGCCGGCCCTGGCTGCAGGGAAAGGGTACCGCGCTGCATGCGCTGCAAAGTAGGAGTATGACACTGTCCGGGGGAAGGGCTTGTCAGTGGGCCGCAAAATCTTGGTCTGCGGGCCGCAACTGGCCCGCGGGCCGGGAGTTTGAGACCCCTGATCCAGAGTGATCATGGGCCTCTTGGCTGCATCTCTGATCAGTAGTGTTGCTCACGAATATTCGCATTGCGAATATTCGTTACGAATATTGCATATTCGAGTATTCGCAAATAAATCGAATATCGCGGTGAATATTCGCTATTGCGAATATTCGTATTTTTTAAAATTTCTTTTTAAAACAGATCACATCCTAGTGATATCCATCGACGTCTAAAAGCATTGCTGGTATGATTAGAGACCCTGGGCCGAGTAGCTGAGGCGATCCTTTTGTGTTGCCGAATATTCGCAATGCGAATATTCGTATTACGAATATTCACGAATACTTTCTCTGCCCTTCTGTGTTTTGTGTATAAAAAAAAAAAAATTAGCTTTAGTTTAGTCATATAAGTTTGTGTAAGTAGAGTTAGTGCGTTTAGTGCATATTAGTTTAGTAATCCAGGAAATGATCTCCGTTTTCGCGTGTTGACGAGAATTTCGCAATCAATTTCGCATTCGCATTAGCGAAATTTCGCAAAATTTTTTTTTTGAGAAAATATCACGAATATTCGATATTAACGAATATTTCGCGAATATTGTTCTATATATTCGTGAAATATTGCGAAATCGAATATGGCGTTTTCCGCTCATCACTACTGATCAGTCTTCTCCTTGTATGAGCTGAAAGTTTAGAGGGACGGCCAGGTCTTCGTAGATTTGCAGTGTTCTGATACTCCTTCCATTTCAATATTATCGCTTGCACAGTGCTCCTTGGGATGTTTAAAGCTTGGGAAATCGTTTTGTATCCAAATTCGGCTTTAAATTTCTCCACAACAGTATCTCGGACCTGCCTGGTGTGTTCCTTGTTCTTCATGATGCTCTCTGCGCTTTAAACGGACCTCTGAGACTATCACAGTGCAGGTGCATTTATACAGAGACTTGATTACACACAGGTGGATTCTATTTATCATCATTAGTCATTTAGGTCAACATTGGATCATTCAGAGATTCTCACTGAACTTCTGGAGAGAGTTTGCTGCACTGAAAGTAAAGGGGCTGAATAATTTTGCACGCCCAATTTTCCAGTTTTTTATTTGTTAACAAAGTTCGAAATATCCAATAAATTTCGTTCCACTTCATGATTGTGTCCCACTTGTTGTTGATTCTTCACAAAAAGTTACAGTTTTATATCTTTATGTTTGAAGCCTGAAATGTGGCAAAAGGTCGCAAAGTTCAAGGGGGCCGAATACTTTCGCAAGGCACTGTATATATATATATATACATATTCTCCACAGAAGATGTAAAATGTACAATGACTCAGAATTCTTACATGTTTCTCAGAAATCTGCTGATGGATTTCCATGTCACCTACTCCAAGGCTCAACTCCCCGCTGCCATTAATCACTGCACAGTAGGTGGCTGTACTCTGACCCTTCAGGCGTGCCACACCTCGCATGTCCTGCAACAGAAGGAGAATAGTTGTAGTGCTTTCAAATGAACAGTAATACCAGGTTGGAGAAGCATTCATATCTCTGCCCTCTATTTCATCTTGTTATCCAACCAAAACATTTATAGCATGCTTAGCTAAAAAAATTAAAGTTTACATTTGTAATCTTCATATAAAATATTGACACTGTAATTGTTAGGAAAGCATTTTCAGTAGAATGTTTAATCCTGACTGGTTGAAAAGAATCTGTGTCCCCCAATTCTCTTCTGGAACTACTGAAATGCCCACTGCTTCCAAATATGGGGAAGCATGTAACCTCTTCCCAGCACGAAAAGTTGTGGCATGAGCAGCCAATGTGGGAAGTCAGCAATGAGAGTGAAATTATTTAATGCCCAGATCAGAAAAATCAGGACAAGTTCAATATTATAATCAGCAAATTATGAAAATGCACATGTGTGTTCAGAGAAGTCCTTATTTGTGTGAGCCAATCTTGGGTAACCGTTGCAGACAGTGCAAAGTAAACACTCACCATGTGAGAGCAATATTGTAGAGCAGAGCAAGACAACTCATCTTGTCCTAGAGCGGAGATGAACAGAGGTCTCACTCCCAGCCGACTCAGGCAATCTGCACAGAAAAGAGAATGTCTAATGTCATTATTGGATCCAACAGTTCACTAAAGTTACAAATGTGTCAAAATAAAACTAACTGTATTTTGTAAACAGGTTAAAATGTGTGTCTAGGAAAAACAAAACAAAAACAAACATATATAGTATGTCTTTGCAGTATATGCACATTTACAATGTTTTATCCCTTTAACACCCTGAAAATAAATTAGAATACCTATTAATCTGCTCAAATTGCACTCAGATGGTTATTTCCTATTTTGAGTTCTACAACACACAGCAATATTGTCGACTAAGTGGTGTCAGCCCTGCCCTTGTCTATTGATAGCGCCTTCAGTTAATTGTGTCTTGGTGTCAGGAGGCAGGGTGGACTTGGCCATCACAGTGGTCACATGATTGGGAGCCTGACCCGCTATCTACTAACAACAAACATATACTGGGAACTGTCTGTGACGTCTCAGTCCATGTGCTGGAACCATGCAGTGAGCACGGAAACCTCTGCCGCCTTGGATGCATATGTGTTGCATGTGGCTGTGTTAGGGCCAACCCTCCCTGCCACTGCACATATGTGTTACAGGTTCAGCATGAGCCTAAACTACTCAGTCCCCTTTCACACTTATACGACTTGTCCCACGATTTTGGACTGCAAAATCGTATGACAAGTCATTCCCCATTATTTTCAATGACCACCATTCATACTGGCACGACTTTAAGTTGTGCCTACTTCAAAGTAGTCCTTGCACTACTTTGGTTCGATTTTGATGCCACTTACACAGGCATTCATTGAAATCGAGGCCGCGAATTGCGGTAAAATCGCGGTAAAATTGCGGCTGCGAAATCACGGTAAAAACGTGTGACTTTAAAGTCGTACAAGTGTGAAAGAAGGCTCAGTCTTTCCCACTGTCCTCATCTCCAAAGCATAGATACTAATTGACTTGTAGCCCAAACAAGAACTGGGTGGGGTAAATAGACCATTCTGTGCATTAACGTAAAAAACCCTTTAATAATAGCCACCAATACTCATCTGAGCCCAATCACGATCCAGCACTGTGCATGTCTGCAACAGCTCTTCTCCCCCTCTCCCCTGTCTCACAGACTTGTCTGAGAGCAGCGGGACCCAATGGCTTTCACTGCTCTCAGTCAAAACTTGTGGGCAGAGAGCGGCAGGCAGGGTTTAGCAGACCAAAATGGAACAAACAAGGGAAATTCATGGTTAGAATTTGCATTTGCTTCAAGAAAAGTTTTCAAAGCAGGGCTTCACCCAAATAACATGTATATAAGATCATATTCTTTATACTTCCAACATGTACTGTACGGGCTGTACATACCTTATTATGGCCATTTTCCACCCGGCTTCCGGGTACTCAGTCCCACGGGAGTAGGCGTTTCTATGCTGTGCCGCAATGTAATCTGGGACTTCGCCCAGATGATTGACGTCCTTGAGAATAAGTTCCCCCCGGCGGATAAGGCCCCCCCCTATTGCGTAATAGCGTCACGAGAGTCACAGAGTTTCCGAAAGTAGCCAAACTGCGAGTCAGCTCTATACGGCGCCTGTACAGTCAGCTCTACACGGCTCCTAATCAGTGCGCAGGCGCCGTGTAAAACTGACTCACAGTTCGGCTACTTTCAGAAACTCTGTGACTCTCGTGACGCGCCTACGTAATAGGGGGGGGGCCTTATCCGCCGAGGGGAACTTTTTCTCAAGGACGTCAATCATCTGGGCGAAGTCCCAGATTACATTGCGGCACAGCATAGAAACACCTACTCCCGTGGGAGTGAGTACCCGGAAGCTGGGTGGAAAATAGCCATAATAAGGTATGTACAGCCCAAAAAAAAAAGGGCATACTGGACATGTTAGAAGTATAAAGAATATGATCTTATATACATGTTATTTGGGTGAACCTCCGCTTTAAGTAAAAGAAAAAATATTTAATATGTCCTGTATTCTCCTCATAAAACAAGAAGCAAATTGCATCTGTTTAACCACTTGTCATCTGCCCACCGTCAAATGACGGCGGGCAGAGGACTCCATTATCCTGACATCACGTCATATGACGTGATGTCCCTTTAAAGCCGCGGGCGGCGCGCGCGCACCCGCCGCTCTGCGGGGATCCCGTGCGAGTGCCCGGCGGCAACGATCGCCGCCGGGCACATGCGATTGCCCAGTAACTGAGCGGGGACGTGGAGCTCTGTATGTAAACACAGAGCTGCACGTCCCTGTCAGGGAGAGAGGAGATTGATTGTGTCCCTTGTACATAGGGACACAATCGGTCACCCCCCCTCCCCCCACAGTTAGAACACTCATAGGACACATATTTAACCCCTTCTCCACCCCCTAGTGGTTAACCCCTTCACTGCCAGTCACATTTATACAGTAATCAATGCATATTTATAGCATTGTTCACTGTATAAATGTAAATGGTCCCAAAAATGTCAGAAAAGTGTCCGAAATGTCCGCCATAACGTCGCAGTCCCAATAAAAAAATCGCAGATCGCCGCCATTAATAGTAAAAAAAAAAAAAAAAAAATGCCATAAACTATCCTCTATTTTGTAAACGCTATAAATTTTGCGCAAACCAATCGATAAACGCTTATTGCATTTTTTTTTTACCAAAAATATGTAGAAGAATACGTATCGGCCTAAACTGAGGGAAAAAATATTTTTTTTATATATTTTTTGGGTTATTTATTATAGCAAAAAGGAAAAAATATTGCATTTTTTTAAAAATTGACGCTCTATTTTTGTTTATAGCGCAAAAAATAAAAACCGCAGAGGCGATTAAATACCACCAAAAGAAAGCTCTATTTGTGGGAAAAAAAGGACGCCAATTTTGTTTGGGAGCCACGTCGCACGACCGCGTAATTGTCAGTTAAAGCGACGCAGTGCCGGAAGCTTATATTTTGTCTGGGCAGGAAGGGGGTGTAGGTGCACAGTAGGCAAGTGGTTGAAGCCTACAGGTTAAAAAGCCTACTTTGGACTTTTTCATCCCACCCAAGTCTACTGGCCAGCAGATCCTGCTGGATGAGGCCAATGATGGACTAATGATGCATTATCTGTTTGATTTTATCACTCGTTTGTGAGTACATTATTTTATTTTTAATACATTTCTGTGTTACAAAGGTAATGTACAAGGCTGGTGCGCCCTCTGTCCCTTTCTTTTAAAGAAACAGATGGCAGCACTTTACTGCCCTTGCCCATAAATGTGAACCCACAACCTAGCCAGCCTGCGTATGACTACCACATATGCAACTTCGGCTATCACAGAATATAATGCAGTTCCATGGAGGAAACATCATTTTAACATTAACTGTATCTAAATTGGTTTTAGTTTTGTATGGGGTATAGAAGGAATATAACTCCTGTCATGTTTGTTTTGCTGTTTGTGTCCACAATGGGGAGATAAACCCTCTGTTTTACCTGGTGATCGTTGTCACCTGGACCGAAAATGGTGGGAAATCCAAAATGTCACCAAAAAAAGGGAATAGAGAGGTAGTCTTCCAATCTGGACACATTTTTCCTGCTGACCGCTGTCTATGAGAGGCTTGCCCTTATTCCTATTGTGTCTGTGGGTGAAGGTATTTCTGCACAATGGGCCACAGATGGCAAAATAAAAAACTTACAATTTTTTTTCACATTTCCCACTCTATCTATAATCTTAAAGAAATGTTTGGGCTTTATATATACTTTAGGGCTTGTGTACACCATGTCTGCCTAGCTGTACTTTTCTTCACTCAACTGCACATGTACGGTCTGTTCGGGGCACATAGAAAACAATTGTCTTCTATGTGCTTTGTTTACACCCTACAATCAAGGTGGTGTGTGGAAAAACCCAGCTTAAAGTGTAATTCCGGCATTAAGACGTGGAATTCGCTCTGCCTGTCAGTTGCAGGTAGGGTGAACCTGATCAAAATGATCCTCATGCCCCAGTTGCTTTATGTGCTGCATAACGCCCCCATAGTGATAACCTTAAAAGTATTTAGAATTGTTAACTCACTGTTTCGCTCGCTCATATGGAAAAACCGCACACCTAGGATTAAATTGGAGCATCTCCAGTGCCCAAAGGATGAAGGAGGGCTCGCCCTGCCCAACCCATGGCTGTACTACATAGCCGCTCAGATGCAGCATTTGATAGGTACAGTCCATACTGGGCAGGAGAGGGAGGGGGAGGGACCCGGCTCCTCAGAACTGGTGATGCTTCACACAGTTGGGGGTGAGTCGGTGACGTCTGCTCTGGAATCACTAGCGTTTGGGAAACCGAATAAACAATACCCGACATATAACCTTATTCAAAAAGTTTGGAACAAGGCTAGGTATCTACAGGGGGTGACAGGATTCACAGACTACAGTCCCATTTGGTCCAATGACTCATACCCGGAACTCGCTAGACTGCAGCATGGGGCACTTTGGAGGAGATATGGAGTGGCCTATCTGGGGCAGATATTTAGAAACGGGGAACTGCTCTCCTTCGAGACCTTGCAGGGCCTTTTTGGGCTTCCTCAGTCGATGAGGTTCTACTATATGCAACTCAGACATGCAGTGAAGGCCCAGAGTAGAGCCTCAGAGTGGACCCCCTCCCCTACCCCTTTGTTTAACTTGATTGCAAGGGCAGCTAATACCAAGGGGTTTATATCTCAATGCTATATTATGCTGCTACATAGCTTCTTGACCAAACACCCGCTGAAAGTGAGGGCCAAGTGGGAGGGGGAAGTGGGCCCGATGGACGGCGAGCAGTGGGAGGAGGCACTCCGGGTTGTACCAATTTGCTCTCTGAATGTTTCCCACAAGGTGTCGCAACTGTATTTACTACTGAGGGTGTACTACACCCCTCACAGATTGTTTACCATGGGGCTACGACCCACCCCACTATGCACTAGGTGTAAGAGAGATCATGGGGACCTGATTCACCTACTGTGGAGATGCCCGAAGCTCCACACATACTGGAAGGGAGTGGTGGACACCGTGAATAGGGTGTTCCAGGTCTCGCTGCCCACTGACCCAAAACATTGTCTGCTGCTCATACTGGAAGAATTGGAATGGGAAGAGGGTACTAGAGTGGCGGTAATTAGGTCTCTATTCACAGCCCGTAAGCTAATAATGTCTCATTGGATATCGGAGGAAGCCCCTAGTTTGAAAGAATGGATCAACGTAGTGGGGGAAATGCTCAGGAAGGAGAAGGTAATATACCAGCACAGGGGATGCCCTCAGAAATTTGAGAAGCTGTGGGGTGCTTGGCTGGATGTACCGGGACTGGCCCCGGTGGATCTGGTTATGGGCAGGCTCCTGGGCCTGGTCAATTAACCCTGGGGAGTACACTGAGACAGGACCCCTTTAAGGAGAGTGGGGAGATGCATACGATGGGAGGTGGAGGAGAGCATGGTTGGGCTCTGTGAATAATATGTATATGGATGGTGCAGTGGGCAGGTATTTCTCTAATAGAATATGTGACTGATTGTTTTGGATCTTATCTATATATTTGAAATCTCGATGTATGTCTCTTTTTTACCTGTGTCTCAATAAACTTTTTTCTGGATAAAAAAAAAAGTGTAATTCCGGGCTTAAGTCTAGCTATTCTGTCCCCTACCCTCTCCTAACACCTATGCTTACTAGCCTGTGTAAGAAAGATATACAGTATATACTTACACTGGTCACGTGATCTACTCTGTGTCAGCCAATGGCACTGCAGGGGAGGGAGAGCTCCGACAACGGCTAGTAAAGTCTAAAGTGGCAATGTCACCCATTGGCTTCAATGAATCATCTGTTGTCAGCACTCCCTCCTCTCCCCACGCTGGCTGACACACGGGAGCAGCATCACGTGACCGCCCCGGGGCAATGTGGTGTTAACAAGCCTTAAAACTATAACTTTCCTTTAACAATCAGCTCCATAATATGCATTGGTTTTCCTCTTCCTGTTCCTCACCTGCCAGGTTCCTGCCCACACCACCACACGACTGGTGAACTTGTCCAGGATTGGTCTGTCCTCCAAACTGCAAAAAATACATCCCAATTATATTGAGTGACACTACAATGATTTAAACCAGAGCAAACCAAATGGTGCAAAGGTGGACATAGGCGTATGTAGGCACAATGAACGTCCTCTAATTACTGAAGCACTACACCTGCCAGAGCCGCTGGTTGATTTGGGTGCTCTATTCCTGACAGCTGCGTTTGAAGATTCCACCACTGACACCACCAGTAATCTTTTAAGTTTTAATAGGCACACAAGAATTGGACTTACATCTCTATGGAAAACGGCAGGATGTATTGGCAAGTTAAAGTCAGCCAACACAGAGCATAAGAATGAATACACAATCAGATCCACAGGGCTCCTCGCAGTGATTTTAAACTCCAGCATATAGCATAACTGTAGCTCTCCTCGTGAGATAAACCGCGACAAGTGGACACTATAATTATCATCTAGAGATGCAGGATGCACCAAAACACTGAAACCCAAAAATACAGTTTTTAAAAAATATATATTTTTATCTATAGTTGTATTAATTTATATCATGAATTTTAATTAATATGAATTTATTTTCGGACATTATCGGCACCTTTAGCGCAAGAAAAGCTCAAGGAAAATGCATCCCTTTAAATTCTATGTATATTTTTACACTGGTCCATTGCGCTTCTGTTGTGATGTTAAAAATCCTGCTTGCTGCATTTTTGGTCAGTTAAAAAAAAAAATGCACCAAAAGCACACCTTCCCTTTGAAATGCATTAAAACACAACAAGAACGCATCAATAAAGCACCTGTTTTGAGTCACATAACCTACATAAAACACACCATAAGCACAGTAAAATCACTGCAAAATCATGTGTTTTCGTGCCATTCTCAGCACCTTTTTTTATTAATCGGCAAAAGAAACATCTTTTTAGCATGGGCAAAATTTCAGAGTTTAGGCCAGGTCACTACTGTTTAATTGGGCAACTGTATGGCAAATGCTAAAAATATGCATTCATCATAGGGGGAGTACAACTGGGGGAATCCGTAGTGAAGAAGGATCAGGGGACTTTGGTAGATCATAAGCTTAATAATAGCATGCAATGCCAAGCTGTGGTTTCCAAAGCGAGCAAAATCTTAAAATAGGTATGGACTCCAGAGAGAGAGAGGGATAATTTTACCACTATACAAATCATTAGTAAGACCTTAATTGAAAAGTGCAGAGCAACCAAACTGCTAAGAGGCATGGAGGAGCTCAGCTATAAGGAAAGATTAGCTGAATTGAATGTATTCTCTCTTGAGAAGAGGAGATTAAAGTCCTGTTCACACGGGCAAGAATCTTGTCAGGAAAAAAATGTACATACATACAAATTTTAGATGTATTTCCTGCTAAATCAGCCAAAATCATGGGTGGCCCTGTCCGCACCACTCAGCTCAACATAAGTCTACTAAAATTGCTGTTGGGTGAAAAATGATTTGCCAAACAGCAATTGTATTCAATCAGATTCGATCAATGCTTGTCAGGTTTCATATCAGGCTAGCAGCAGACAATAGTTCAGGTGTGCTAATATGCTTATAGTTCAATAACAAGAGCACATACCATGAGCAGGTCTTGAGAAGCAGGTCAGCGCTGGGACTTGTAGTTCACCACGGATGCAGGGTTGAGATGAGCGGGACAGCTGGCACTTGTAGTTCACTGCTGAAGTAGGTGTTTTGATGAGCAGGAAAGCTGGAACTTGTAGTTCACCGCAGGTGTGGATGTTGGTGGTGTTGCTGGTGCTAGTAGTGCACCACTGCAATGGATGTGGTCTAGGCAAGCCGAGTCATACACGGATAATCAGAGTTCGAAAGGTACCAAATCGGAAGCAACAAGCAGGGTCAAACAATCCGGGTCATACACAAAGTTTACAGATAAACAGGTCAGGCTGGATCTCTCAAGGCAAGCAGAGTAACTCTATCACGAGCACTGATTGGGTGAAAACACAGGTGTTTTAAAGGAGAGCTGGCCAATCAGTGTTTCCCAGCCAAGGCTGTGTCAGGTGAGTGCGCTGGGTCCTAGAGGGATCCAGTACTGACAGTACCCCCCCCTTCTCGAGGGGTTGCTCCTGCACCCCCAGGCTTACTTGGATATCGAAGATGGAACTTCTTCTTAAGGCGATCAGCATGGAGATCGCGAGCTGGGATCCAGGATCGATCCTCTGGGCCAAAACCTTTCCAATGAACTAGATATTGTAAGGAATTGCGTACTCGTCTGGAGTCAAGAATATATGCCACTTCATATTCCTGGCTATCCGACACATCTACAGGTTCTGGTTCATTTACTTGGAGACTAGAGTGAACAGGTTTCAATAAAGAAACATGGAAGACATTAGGAATGCGCATGGACGGGGGGAGTTTTAATCTATAGGACACAGGATTAACAATCTCCGAAATCTCATAGGGCCCGATGAATTTTGGGCCAAGTTTCTTGGATGGAACATGCAGGGACAGATTCCTGGATGATAGCCACACTTTGTCACCAACTTTATATCCAGGGGCCTTTGAGCGCCTCTTATCAGCCGTTTTCTTAAAAGCCTGCACCGAAATAGCACGATTGACGTCAGACCAGATTTTGGAGAAATTTTCAATCGTGGTGTTGGCATCTGGAACATCAGAGGGTGGAAGATCAAAGGAGCACACACGAGGATGCAACCCGTAAACACAGAAGAAGGGAGAGGTCCCTGTAGAAGAGCTGGCACAATTATTAAAGGCAAACTCTGCCCATGGAAGGATGTTGACCCACTCCACCTCATCATTGGCCATCAGACAACGTACCATCTTCTCCAGAGTCTGATTAGTTCTTTCTGTTTGGCCATTTGTCTCGGGATGATAGGCTGAAAAATATGATAACTTAATCCCTAGCTGAGAACAAAGGGCCTTCCAAAACTGGGCTATAAACTGAGAGCCGCGGTCTGAGACAATGTTGATTGGTGCCCCATGGAGCCTGAAAACATGCTTAATGAATAAAGATGCCAGATCTCTAGCAGACGGCAGTTTCGGAAGTGGAACAAAGTGGGCCATCTTACTGAACCTGTCTACCACCACCCAGATCGTGGAACATCCCTGGGACGGAGGCAAGTCAGTGATAAAGTCCATAGATAAATGGGTCCAGGGACAAGTAGGTATTGGTAGAGGACGTAGAAGACCGGAGGGCTTAGAGGTACTGCCCTTGCTTCTGGCACAAACCTCACAAGCCTGGACAAAGGCTAGCACATCCTGCCTAATCGATGGCCACCAGAGGTTGCGAGAGATAATCTCATAAGTTTGTCTAAACCCCGGATGCGCTGCAGGCTTTGACGCATGTACCTGCTGCAAAACCTGCAAACGAAGAGCCAAGGGCACAAAAAGCATACCAGAGGGAGTGGAAGGGGGGGCTTCAGCCTGTGCAGGTAATAAGGCCTCAGAGATGTCAGTCTGGGTGAAAGCCAAAATCCTGTCCTCAGAGATAATGGAGGATTCTGATAAAAAACTGCGAGACAAGGCATCGGCCTTAACATTTTTTGGCCCTGGTAAATAAGAAATTGTGAAGTCAAATCTGGAGAAGAACAATGACCACCTGGCCTGACGTGAGTTCAGTCTTTTAGCAGAACGGATGTATTCAAGGTTTTTGTGGTCAGTCAGAACTATGAATGGATAGCGAGCTCCCTCCAGCCAATGTCTCCATTCCTCCAAAGCTAGCTTTATGGCTAACAGTTCTCTGTTGCCTATATCATAGTTGCGCTCTGCTGGGGAATATTTACGGGACAGGAAGGCACAGGGGTGGATGGAAGCAGTTACAGGGTCCTTTTGTGACAGAAGCGCCCCCACCCCTACTTCGGATGCATCTACCTCCACAATAAAAGGCAGCTCAGGAACAGGATGGCGTAGAATTGGTGCAGAGGTAAAGGCTTTCTTCAACTGAGTGAAGGCTGTCTGGGCTTCAGTAGTCCATTTAAACTTAGACGGAGACTTCCTGGTGAGAGAGGTGATGGGATGTGCAATGGTGGCAAAATTCCTAATAAATTTCCGATAGAAATTTGCAAAGCTCAGGAAGCGCTGAACTGCTTTCAGGTCTGAAGGTGATGCCCAGTCTAGAATGGCCTGAATCTTGGCTGGATCCATGGTTAGGCCTGTGTCAGAGATTAGGTAGCCCAGAAAAGGTACTTGTTTGACATGAAATGAACATTTTTCAGGCTTAACAAAAAGGGAATGAGCCTTTAATCGGGCCAACACTGAGCGGACGTGCCTCTGATGCGTTTCAAGGTTGGGAGAATATATCAAAATATCATCCAAGTATACAAGCATAAAGCGACCCAACAGGTCACGGAAAATGTCATTCATAAAGTTTTGAAAGACAGCTGGTGCATTCCTGAGACCAAAAGGCATGACAAGACACTCGTAGTGGCCATCCTTGGTGTTAAAGGCTGTCTTCCACTCATCTCCTTTACGGATGCGCACTAGATTATAGGCTCCCCTTAGGTCTAGTTTGGAGAAAATCTTTGCTCCCTGGATTTGGGAGAACAACTCTGTGATGAGAGGGAGAGGGTACCGATTGGGAACGGTTATTTTATTTAGACCTCTGTAGTCAACACAAAGTCTTAGACCCCCGTCCTTCTTTGGGACAAAGAAGCAACCTGCGCCTGCGGGAGAAGTAGAGGGACGGATGAAACTTTTAGCTAGGTTTTCCTGGATGTATTCTTGCAAAGCAAGGTTCTCTGGTTCGGACAATGGAAAGACTCTCCCTCGCGGAGGTGAAGTGTCAGGCAAAAGGTCAATGGGACAGTCATAACTGCGATGAGGTGGTAAGGTGTCAGCACTCCCTTTAGAAAACACATCCTGAAAGTCCTTATAACAAAGCGGAATCTGTTCCATTCCCACTTGACAAGCAGCAAGTCGAACAGGGTGCTGGATGCAACTTTCTTTACACTGATTGGACCAAGCCAGAATATTTCCTGTTCGCCAGTCAATTACAGGATTGTGCTTCTGAAGCCAAGGAAGGCCTAGGATCAAAGGAGTGGATGGAGAGTCAATGACAAGACATGAAATCTTCTCCCTGTGCAGGGCCCCCAATTGTAACTGGAAGGGATTGGTGGACTGAAGCACAAGATCTTGTGAGAGAGGCCGGTTATCCACAGAAATTAGGCAGACTGGGCAATCTAGCATATGAGTTTCCAGGGACAAGGAGGTAATCAAAGTCTTATCAATAAAATTCTCAGCAGCTCCAGAATCTACCAAGGCCAGCAGTTCATGAGTCCCTGTCCCAAAGTGAATAACACTGGGTAGAAGTATACGACTGTCCCCCTGGGGAGATGAAAGCAGACCTAAGGTGACCTCCCCATAATCACCTAGGTCCGGGAGTTTCCCGGACGTGTAGGGCACGAATGGAGCATGTGACCCCTGAGGCCACAATACAGACAAAGTCCCATATTACGCCGGTGTGTGTGTTCCTGGGCAGATAGCCGGGTGGAGCCTAGCTGCATAGGTTCTTCCACTGAACTGGCACTGGAGGTTGGATGGTCAGGTGGTAAGGGAGGTATACAGTTTGCCACAGCCATATTTTTTTCTCGCCCCCTCTCTCGCTGACGGCGATCAATTCTAATGGCTAGACACATAGCTTCCTCCAGTGAGGGTGGATAGGAGAAGTTGACCAGAGCATCCTTAATTGCATCTGAAAGACCTATTCTGAACTGGCTGCGGAGAGCTGCATCATTCCAGCCAGATTCTGGGGCCCACCTGCGAAACTCTGAGCAGTACATTTCAGCTGTGGTAGTTCCTTGCTTTAAGTTACGCAGGGTTGATTCTGCAGTAGCCATACGATCTGGATCATCGTACAGCAATCCAAGGGCTTCAAAGAAGGCATCTACAGTTAGCAGGGCTGGATGGTTTGGTTCAAGGTTAAAGGCCCAAGCCTGGGGGTCACCCTGTAGCAGAGAGATAATGATCTGAACTCTCTGAGTTTCAGAGCCAGAAGAGGAAGGCCTTAATTTGAAATATAATTTGCAGCTGTTTTTAAAGTTGCAGAATCCCTTACGGTCGCCAGAAAAACGGTCAGGCAAAGGAATTTTTGGTTCAGATAAAGTTTTTGTAACAGTTGTAGTAGGGGATTGCACCTTGGTGAGCTCTGTGGCCATTTGCTGAACTTGATGGGATAAACGGCAAAGTTCTTGTGCAAACATCTGAGCCTGCTCAGAATCCATGATGGGTTTTCCCTTTTTATGTATGGCTCGTGATAATGTCAGGTTTCATATCAGGCTAGCAGCAGACAATAGTTCAGGTGTGCTAATATTCTTATAGTTCAATAACAAGAGCACATACCATGAGCAGGTCTTGAGAAGCAGGTCAGCGCTGGGACTTGTAGTTCACCACGGATGCAGGGTTGAGATGAGCGGGACAGCTGGCACTTGTAGTTCACTGCTGAAGTAGGTGTTTTGATGAGCAGGAAAGCTGGAACTTGTAGTTCACCGCAGGTGTGGATGTTGGTGGTGTTGCTGGTGCTAGTAGTGCACCACTGCAATGGATGTGGTCTAGGCAAGCCGAGTCATACACGGATAATCAGAGTTCGAAAGGTACCAAATCGGAAGCAACAAGCAGGGTCAAACAATCCGGGTCATACACAAAGTTTACAGATAAACAGGTCAGGCTGGATCTCTCAAGGCAAGCAGAGTAACTCTATCACGAGCACTGATTGGGTGAAAACACAGGTGTTTTAAAGGAGAGCTGGCCAATCAGTGTTTCCCAGCCAAGGCTGTGTCAGGTGAGTGCGCTGGGTCCTAGAGGGATCCAGTACTGACAATGCTCAGGTATTCAGACAGCTGTGGTTGTCAGAATACAATCTGGCAACGCCTTGGAGTGTCTGTCATTGTATCAGTAAGACTAGGTTCACACTAGCTTGCATAATAAAACATAGCATTATAGGGCCAGATTCACGAACACTTGCGCTGGAGTATTTGGATATGCGCCGCGTAACTGTGATGATGCGCCGTCGTTTCTATGTGCCCGTACCCACCAAACTAGATGCGCCCAATAACGGGTCATTTGCGACCGGCGGAACGTTCCGACGCCAGAGTATCGTCAGCGCTTATTTTCGCTGGGCGCATCAGTCGCGCCCATTGATTTCCCCTGCAAATATGCAAATGAGGGAGATTTCCCAATTCACGAACGGATTAGCACCATACGCTGGCTACATGCGCCGCGCGTATCTGGTCCGTCCGGCGCAAAGTTATTTCTACAAAAGGCTGCTTTATCTTTACTCCAGACGGTCACAGGTCAGCAGGAGAGCAGCTACAGCAGCGTTACCGACGATAGGAGCTAGCTGAGCACCCCCACTTGCAAGGACAACACCTCTGTGTGCCAACATGCCAGGGGCAATTGTGGTCCTAGAACTACTGATGGGTCCCCCGGAACCAAGAAGGCGGCCACGTGAGAGGATATACCGCACTCGTATGAACCTCTTTGGCATGGGGGAGGAGGAGGTGTATCGCCTCTTCAGATTCAGCCCTGATACAATACTTGAACTAACCACAACCCTGCAGGATGACATCACCAGCAAGACATACCGCTCACAAGCAGTGCAGCCACTGGTGAAGGTCCTGGCAACACTTCATTTCCTTGCCAGTGGATCATTCCAGCGTACAAGTGGAGTGGTGGCTGGGATGTCACAGTCCTCCATAAGCAGATGTGTGCACCAGGTTGTCCCCGCAATCCTCAGACGCATGTCCAACCAGTTCATCAGACCCACCACTGAGGAGCTGCGGCAGAAGGCAATGACAGATTTCTACAACATTGCCAGATTCCCACGCACTGTGGGGGCCATTGATTGCACACATGTGGCCCTACAGCCCCCCAGTGCCACAGAGCACATATACCGCAATCGGAAGCATTGGCATTCCATCAACGTACAGGTGATAGCCGATGCCCAACGCCTCATATGGCACGTCCGTGCCAAACACCCCGGGTCCAGCCATGACAGCTACATATACAATCAGAGCCCCATCCCAGCAGAATTTAACCAGAACATGTATGGGGACAGCTGGCTGATTGGTGAGTGACATGGGAGTCAGGCATGACTATCCCCTCCCGTGATGCACAACAGAAATCGCACATGCATGACTAACATTCTCCTGTCTTTTACCTTACAGGTGACTCTGCATATGCACTGGGACCCCATCTAATGACTCCTTTCCGGAACCCCCAAACCAGAGGAGAGAGAAAATACAATGAAGCACACATCAAAACCCGTGCAGTGGTGGAGCAAACATTTGGGCTCCTGAAGTCCCGTTTCCGATGCCTGGATAAGTCCGGGGGGACCCTATTGTATTCCCCTACCTTTGTGTGTCAGATCATCGGTGCATGTTGCATACTACATAACTTTGCTATGAAAAAAGGCCTGCATATTGACATACGTGATGACCTGACCCCCGACCCACACAGTCCCCACCTGCCAGAGGACACCCAGTCTGCTGATGGAAGAGCAGTCAGGAGGGTCCTCGCCGTAGGCATCTTTGGACACTAAACCAAAACATTAATAACACAGACAATGCACGCGTGTACACCACTGATGTCCCTAGATCACACACACCACATGCACATCGCATTGGATTAGCCCAAGTCCAGCATGTAGGAGTTGGGAGCAGTAACGCCAGCGTCAAGGCCCCAATGATGTCACTGTCCATTCACACACCTTTCACACGTCATTCATACAGCCGTGGGGTTAACTTCACCACCACGGCCGAGGGTGACACCCCTTACTTTCAGGAGTGCCACCCTCTCACATTCACACACCATTCACACTGTCCCCTGCACTCCTGACCGTGTGCAGTACAAAAATAAATTAATAATATCATATCCTGATAAATAAAATAAACAAAATCTCATAACCTGAGCAAAAGAAAAAATAAACTCATGACCTGAGTATGTCCAAATCAAAAATATAAAACAAAAAAAAAAAAAAGGCCTCATCGGGGATGCCGGGGGCTTCTTCTGGGGGCCCCTCTCTGGCTCCGCAGCTGCCTGGATGGAGTGGGTGGGGGTGGGGGGGCATCTGGAGGTGGCTGATCCCCAGGTGGGCCACTCCTGGCAGGTGTGGCCTGCGTGCCCTCCAAGGCCCTGGCTATCCGTCCAAGGTAGGAGTTGGTCTGGGCCTGCATCCGGAGCTGACGGGTGACCTGGTAGTGCTGGGCCCGCCGACTCAGCCTCCCCTGGTCCCGGATGGCAGCACTGTTGGCCTGGACGGCTGCAGTAAGGTGCTGGATATCCCCCTGCACCTCCCCCAAAGTGGTGACCACTGCAGCGCAGTTGCAGCTGACATCCTGCACTGCGTTGCTGAGGTTGGCAACGGAGCCCAGGCTGTCAGACACTTTCTCCAAGTGCACCGCTATGGCCCCCATCTGTTCCGTCTGCCTGGCGTGATCCCTCGCCAACTGGTCCTGTATACCATCAGACACCCCCCTGGTCTTCTGGGTCGCCTTCCTGGGGCCAGATGATGGATGTCCTCGGGTGGAAGGAGTCGCCCTTGAGGGGCTTCCAAGGATGGGGGAGGGGATGACAGACGGCCCAGGAGAAGGGGAGGAGACAGACAACACTAATGAAAAGTCCTGCTCTGCCACAGCAGGATCCTCCACAACCACCTCGGCAGGTGTGGTGTGGCCACTCTCCTCCTCCACAACCTCTTCACCACCCAGTGGCTCAGGCACACGATGGCGTGGGGGGGATGGGGTGGAATGCACGCTGACAGATGATGGCCCAGCTCCGTCATCTGTGGATGACACAAAGCAGACACACTGTTGGTGGTCCCACACACTTGGCACATGTACCCTCCCCCCCCCCAAATGCAAAACAACAAATATGGGATTATAAAACACTTACCTGTCCTTGTGCCTTCCTCCACGGAGTCATAGCCTGCGACCCCCTCCACCTGCTCCCTCTCCAGGCAGCGAGCAACCACCTCCTCCTCTGCGGTTAGGGTGACAGGACATGGGGGACCACCACCTGTGCCCCTCTCATACCTCCTGATGGAGGCCACCTTGTCCCTCACCTTGCGCCGCAGGTCATTCATTTTTTTTTGTATGTCCCCAGCAGTCCGGGTGGAGTAGCCCAGGACATTGACCCTGGCAGCAATCGACTCCAGGATGCCCTGCTTCCTCTCCCGGCTGGTCTTCCGGCTTTTTTTGCCATGGAGAAATTCATTATCCCTCTCCATTGCCGAAATGATCACTGAGACCTCCTGGGCATTAAAATTCAGGTTCCTCCTCTCTCTGGGGGTAGCGGGAGCAGCCATCACAGCACAAAAGTATCTTCCCTGGGGTGGGGGGAAGCGGAACTACTTTTGCGCCGGAATGGCGTTTCCGCCAGCGCTTTTAAGCGCCCAGCGGAACGCATTGCGCTGACGTTTCCCAGGAAGTGGTGCCGACGGAAGTTGTGAGCATGCGCACAAGGGGGGCGAGTGGAGCCGCACTCACTGCGCATGCTCCGTGGATGATGCGCTGAACGTAAGCCTCTGCGCTGGGCTCCGCCCATCATTTACATATGATCACACCCACTTCCACTTGCGTCGGGTTACGCCAGCACATTATCGTTACTCTGGCGCAAGTTTACGCGCAACTGCTATGTGAATTACAGGACTTGCGCTGAAAGGGTCTTCAGAGTAACGTAAATGAGAAGCGTTACTCCAGAGGAAAGATACTCTCATCTACCTGAATCTGGCCCATAGTGTGCAGGCTAGTGTCAGTGTCGGCTCTGACAAGATGCGATGCATGTTTCAGGGTACATAGAAAACAATTGTTCTCTATTTGCCCTAGCAGTTACCTGCAGTTATCCAGTGTGGAAAAATGCAGATCACTGCATAGAGCATGAATGAGCCCTAAGAGAAAGTTTAGAGAGAGTAAAAAAGGGAGCCGAGAGAGAAATGTGGGCATAAGAAAGTGAGATCAGAAAAAAGAATTAGAGAAAAAGAGAGAAATAAAAGAATTAGAGAGGGATTAAAGAGCAGAGAGAAGCATAAAAAGAGAGAGAGAGAGAGAGAGAGATAAGACATATGGAGCTAGAGACAGACGGAGAGAGGGAGAGAGAGACAGACAGAGAGAGACAGACGGAGAGAGAGAGACAGACGGAGTGAGACACAGACAGCCTCAGAGAGAGAGACAGACAGTTGGAGAGAGACACAAACAGTCAGAGAGAGAGAGAGAGACGGAGAGAGAGAGAGAGAGAGAGACAGACGGAGAGAGAGAGAGAGAGAGAGAGAGAGAGAGACAGGCAGACAGAGAGAGAGAGAGAGAAAGACAGATGGAGAGAGAGAGAGAAAAACAGACGGAGAGAGAGAGACAGACGGAGAGAGAGAGAGAGACACAGACAGACGGACAGAGAGAGAGCAAGAGAGAGAAAGACAGACGGAGAGAGAGAAAGACAAACGGAGAGAGAAAGACAGACGGAGAGAGAAGGAAAGAAAGAGACAGAGAGAGAGAAGACAGATGGAGCGAGAGAGACAGACGGAGAGAGGGAGAGAGAGAGAGAGACAGACGGAGAGCGAGAGAGAAGGAAAGAGACGAAGAAAGAGAGAGACAGAGAGAGAGAGACACACACAGACAGACAGACAGGACAGACAGAGAGAGAGAGACAGACAGACAGACAGAGAGAAACACAGACGGAGAGAGAGAGAGAGAGAGAGAGAGAGAGAGAAAAAAGACAGACGGAGAGAGAGAGAGAAACACAGACGGAGAGAGAGAGAGAGAGAGAGAGAGAAAAAGACAAAGACAGACGGAGAGAGAGAGAGAGAGAGAAACACAGACGGAGAGAGAGAAAGAAAGAAAAAAAGAAAGACAGACGGAGAGAGAAAGAGAGAGATGAGAATATAACAGTTATATATAATGAAGAGAGGTAGAGATAAAAAGATTTGTCTTCCTTTAAAGCGGCTTTGGGAAATCTTTGCATGCCCCAGAATGACACACAGGGGTCACATTAAAGGGGTCGTAAAGGTAAATGTTTTTTCACCGTAATGCATCCTATGCGTTAGGGGAAAAAACATCCAAAAGCACCGCCCCCTCCCCCCCAAGCCCCCATTTTACTTACCTCACCCCTAGAAAGTCCCGTGCTCATCCCTGTCATTCTCTTCGGTTCCCAGCCTGGCCATTGATTGGCTAGGTTGAACGGATTGATAGCAGCGCAGCCATTGGCTGGCGCTGCTGTCAGTCAGAGTCAATGACGCGGCGCGCCAGGGGGCGGGGCCGAGTGATACAGTCGGCGGCTATGCCTGCTGCTGTATAACGGGAACACACCCGCAAGAGCTTTTCACCATGCTCGCTTGCTCGCATGAAGGTGGAAGGCTCTTGCAGAGGGGGAGCCATGACAGAAGACGTGGATCGGGGCCAATGTGTAGAAAACAAGCCACACAGTGGAGGCAAGTATAACATGTTTGTTATTTAAAAAAACATAAAAAAATTTACTTTAGTGTCGCTTTAAGATCAAATTATCTTGGGGGATATCTTTTACATTTATTTTGCACATCATCGTGTCACTTTATAAATACATGTTTTATAAGAGTTGTTTAGAAAGAAGAACAGTTATGTTCCTCTTCTTGTCTATTAATTCTCTAGTACTCTCCCTCATGTTTCTCATCATTTTTAATAAGTGTCCTATTTTTACATAAAAGAGTATGGGAATTAATTTTTTTTTTGGATGTTTTCTTGGGAATTTTATGAACATGAAAGTAATCCTATAACAAATGCCAGCTTATATTTTTGGTTTTCAGTTGCTGGCAGGAAATCCACTGTGCCCTTTACTAACTACTGGCAGATGAAAACTCCATTAATTCAGTTTAGCCCAAATTACTATTTGTTTTCTTATTTATTACAGGTACTTATATAGTGCTGTCAATTTATGCAGTGCTTTACATATTTATTATACATTCACATCAGTCCCTGTCCTCAAGGAGCTTACAATCTAAGGTCCTTAACTCACATTCATACATACACATATCTAGGTTGCACATTTGTAAGTAACCCAGTTGGGATGCTGAATCCTTTGTAATGTATACAGTGCACCCCCCAAAGAGCCACAGGTAGTTTGGGCTTATTTACTCCCCTTAGCGCACACTCAGACAGGTGCGCAGCATTTTCAGCTGTCTTTCACTGGCACAAGAATCAGTCTAGGGTTTTTTTTATTTTGTTTCTATTGGGGAACTATAAACTTCAATGGGGACAGGTAGCATAGGATACCCTGGAACTGTGGAACTTGAACATGAAGACTGATAACTTTCTGTCTGAAGATGAAGATCCTCTTTAATCCACTCAGGGCAAATGTATAGGTCAATTTGATAGTCCACACTCTCACACCCATCAACTTGCACAACTCTCCCATCCCAACAGGGTCACTCCCCAACCATCCAATCTGTAAGTAACATACACAGTACTTCCAGATATCGACTTGTTCTGCTTCCTTCTAAAATGCAGCTCTGGATAACTAAACAGCCAATAGCTGAGTCCTTGTACTGTTATATTGGGGAGAAAGGCAGATTCACTGCCATGTCTGAATTCCAATTTTGTCTTGACAGGACCTTCCACACACCCAAACATGACTTCTTTCTGGCCTAGCGATTGGCTCTTGGGGATATGTTTGGTATACAGGGTAGTTGGTTGGCAAATAGGGTGGCAGAAATTAGCAAGGAAGGCCTGCATCAGCAACAAAAAGGTGGGGGAATTGAACAACTACTTTTCACTGAATGGGCACAGCTCAGGTTCACTATAGAAAGTCGGTGGTTGTTTCTATCTACTTGCAACTATCCATAAAAGAATAACCAGCCTTTGGCAGACTGACTCTTTAGTAAATGGACCACGTATAAGTCTACTTACTATTTTATATCCCCTTTAGGCTGTAAATATTTGTGAGACCATCTTTTACTAGTGTGGTCTCATGATGTCCTTGTTATTTTAGGATTGTTGAAGAATATACAGTAACATATCCATACCTCCATTTTATCCTGAGTTGCCTTCGCAATAAAGTCCACAATGATGCCACCAATTACCACCTGGAAAGGATTGAGGCAAAATTACCACATTAACTTTGCAAAATGTTACAATAGTTCCTATTCTTTATAATTTACTTCTGGTTTGAGTTATTTTTACTGTTATATTTTACTGTAAACACGCTTCAAGTCAGGCAGATTCTCTTTAAAATCATAGGCTACTCGGGATACATTAATAAAGGTGCATTTATAATTTGGAGATGCCTCACCGGCCTAGAATCCGGGTTTGCATCATTCTCTTGTTTCTCCCGCTGATGAGGTCCTTTTCTTGTGCCCCCTTTAGGTTTCCGGATCTGGCAGAGGGCTGCAGCAATGCGACTTCCCACCTTTGCATTATTCTTTACAAGAGCAATATCTTTATAAGGGATAAGAAAATATGTCTGCAAATGTCATATTACTCTCTCTGCAATCTAAAGTTAGGATACGCCAGCTTTTACCAGAGCCCATTTCACACAGGCGTTTTTCTTTATGACAGAGTCGCTCAGGAGCAGGCAATCTTTGTGTGTGTGTCTATTTGTGCGTTTTCTGCTGCTCTATCCCACGGTGGTCTTCCTTGGACTCACTCCCCCAGACCCAGTGGACGCAAAGGAGGGGGTGTTGGAATTCTTTTAGCCCCACATAGCACCTTTCAAGTACTTCACCCACCTCCCTCTCTGGCACTCTCCTCATTTGAGGCACATTGCATTCGTCTCTTCTCCCCAGTTTCTCTAAGGATAGCTGTGATCTACTGGCCCCCTGGTCCAGTATCATCCTTTCTTGATGACTTCTCTGCCTGGCTACCCTACTTTCTCTCTTCTGAAATACCCATAATCATTCTTGGGGACTTCAACATCCCCACTAATGCTAACACTCCTGCAACTTCCAAACTTCTCAGGCTAACCGCTTCTTTAGACCTGAATCTGCTGCCTTTGAAACGGTTAACCACCCACTCCTCCTCAAAAAACTCCACACCTTTGGTCTCCGTGACTTTACTCTTCGCTGGTTCACTACCTACTTATCCAACCGCACCTTTAGCGTTACTTACAATTCTAATTCCTCATCTCCTCTTCCTCTCTCTGTTGCGGTCCCCCAAGGTTCTGTTCTTGGACCCCTCCTATTTTTAATCTACACCTCCTTCCTGGGTCAGCCTATAGCCTCCCACGGCTTATAAATACCATCTCTACGCTGACGACACTCAAATCTATTTCTCTGCCCCTCATTCTCCTCACGTATCACTAATTTACTATCAGACATATCAGTTTGAATGTCACACCACTTCCTCAAACTCAATCTATCCAAAACCAAACTTATAATTTTTCCTCTCCCACGTGCCTCTTCCCCTAATCTCTCTATCAAAATTGAAGGCACAACCATAAGCCCATCCCGACATGCCAAGGTCCTAGGAGCAGGGCCGTCTTAACAGCATCATGGGCCCCTGGGCAAAGTAATGCTCTAGGGCCCCTTCAATGATTACAGTGCAGGTAAACAGACATTAAGTAGGTAGGTGGCAGACTGCCTCCCCTTTGCATCTATCACTCTCAGAGCCATCATGGGGTCCCCAATTCAGGGCAGTGTGGGCTCAAGGACCAGCTTCTTTGGGGAAAGTGCAGGGGCCACCATGCAGCTGGGGCCCCTGGGCAGTGCACAGGTGTGCCCTCTCATTAAGACAGCCCTGCCTAGGAGTAGTCCTGGACTCTAAACAGTCCTTCAAGCCCCACGTCTAAATCACTGTCAAAATCTTGCCGCCTCAACCTCTGCAACATCTCCAAAATATGCCCCTTTCTAACCAATGACACAACAAAGCTCTTAATTCACTCTCTGGTCATCTCTTGCCTTGATTACTGCAACTCCCTCCTCATTGGCTTACTTCTGCATACTCTATCCCCCCTTCAGTCCATCATGAATGCTGCTCCCAGACTCATCCACCTTACCAACCACTCTGTCTCCGCTACTCCTCTCTGTCAATCTATCCACTGGCTTCCGCTCGCCCAATGAATTAAATTCAAAATACTAACTACTACCTACAAAGCCATCCACAACTCTGCCCCCAGCTACATCACTGAATACCAACCTAATCGTTCTCTTTGTTCTTCTCAAGACCTCTTGCTCTCTAGATCTCTCATCACCTCCTCCCATGCTGATCTCCAGGACTTTTCCAGAGCCTCTCCAAGCCTATGGAACTCCTTACCCCAATCTGTCCATCTATCTCCTTCTCTATTAGCTTTTAGAGGATCCCTGAAAACCCTCCTCTTAAGAGAAGCCTATCCTACTCACACCTAACAATTTATAAAAATGTTTTCATTATATACTTTATTTTAGACCACATTATGTCACCACTGGATATCTGTGCTGCTCTATGTGATGCAGGAAACTGGAAGGAGAAAGAAAAGTTCTGTACATAGCTTCCTGAAAACATCACAGCAACCTGCCTCAGTACTCCTCCCAAGAGTCGTTATCCCTGATGCAAGCAGTGAACTTGCTCTTGGGGGGGGGGTTTAGGCAATGTCAAAATGCCTTGATGGGTGGATGTCAGTCTGGAGCCTTCATGATAAAAATAAAATAAATTCCATTAAATGAAAGGAGCAGGACAGGGCCAGTCAAGCTTGGAAGGAAAGTGCTAGATGATCCTGGACGTCCTCCAGCCAGAAAATTAGGTGGAGGTCAACCATTCATTTCCTGAATGCTTGGATATAAGTGGATATAACTATATCCACTTATTGCATTTACACAGTGATTCCTGTCTATCAGAGCAGTGCAGGGGGTAAGAATAGTGGATTTCAGCACAGGAATCTTTCATGGGGGAAAATCTTTATTCAGAGAATAACCACGCAGGTTTAGGAGATATTTATTTTATAAACTATACCTATAATAAGGCTTACCTGTAGGTAAAAATCACAAAACAGAGTTTACAAACACTTTAAATACTCACCTCCTCTCCAGCACTGTCACCTGCAGTAATTCCTCTCTGCCACTAGATGTCTTCAGTCTTTCTATAGTTCTGCCATCAGCAAAGCTCAAGCCTGGAGAGCGCTAGATCTGACTTAGATTTTACTGCTTCACCCAAAGAACAAGAGACCTTCTCTACAGCATGCTGGCAGGAGACAGGCTTTTCTGATGTGATTGCTTTCTAAAGACAATGAACTTTAAGTCTTTGCACAACTTTTCTTTTGGGGCACATGGAATATATTCGCTGATTTAAACTGAGAGTTCAATTAGACTTCAAATTGCAAAAGGTTTGTGAGGTTTAGGGTTTACGAGGGGGGGGGGGGGTTTACATTAGGTGATCAAACTCAGAGTTGGGAGCTCTCTGCTGAAAGCTATGGATGTGCCATTCTCCTAAACCAGCACATGTCTACTGCGGGGCCAACAACGACTCACTGAAAATGGAAGTGCCATAGAGTCAACCCTTTCCAGCTCAGGCTCTGCCCCATCTGCAACACAATACAATCTCCGGGGGTCCTATCCCTAGAAGTTTGCAATATCTGGTAGAGTTAGCTATCAGAGGGAACATCTATAAATCTGGCAAAAAAACGCAATCATAAAAAGAGGGCATTGTATTAGAATGAAATCATATGAAAATTATTACTGGGCAAATGTAAACCAACAAAGGATACTAGATTCCAGTGATCTTCCTCCAGTCAACTCATTCACTCTTTGTAGGACAAAGGGTGTTACATCTTTTCCTTTGATGCCCTGCAGTCTAAACATCATAATAAAAAAAAATATATTTTTTAAAATATTAAAACAAAAACAAAAAAAGCCTTTTTAACTATATCTCTAGACAAAACATGATGTTAGTTTTGGCCATACTGGGGAATAGTTAAAGCTGAGTTCCACCCAAAAATGGAACTTCCGCTTTAAGTGCAGTTCACCCTATGACATGGGTCCTCAAACTACGGCCCTCCAGCTGTTCAGGAACTACAATTCCCATCATGCCCAATCATGTCTGTGAATGTCAGAGTTTTACAATGCCTCATGGGACTTGTAGTTCCGCAACAGCTGGAGGGCCGTAGTTTGAGGACCCATGTCATAGGATCCCTGCCCTATGACATGCCACATTTGGCATGTCAATTTTTTGGGGGGGAGCGGATACCCTCTTTTTAGAGGGATCCAGCTTCCACCTCATCCCAGGGCACTGCGGCGCCGGAAAGGAAGTTCACCTCTCCCCCCTCCCTCTTGGCAATCATCTGGGACATGTCACAGGTCCCAGATGATTGCCCGGCGGGTCACAGTGCAGCTCGCGCATGCACAGTGCGTGCCCGGCTGTGAAGCCACAGCCGGGCACTCACAGTGACAATGCGGGGGCAACAGAGAGAAGGGGGAGATGAGCGGGGTTTCCAAAGCCCATATTCCTGGAACCTGGGACAGGTGAGTGTCTGATTAACCACTTAACCCCCGGACCATATTGCTGCCCAATGACCAGAGCACTTTTTGTGATTCGGCACTGCGTCGCTTTAACTGACAATTGCGCAAGCGTCGTGCGTCGTGGCTCCCAAACAAAATTGGCGTCCTTTTTTCCCCACAAATAGAGCTTTCTTTTGGTGGTATTTGATCATCTCTGCGGTTTTTATTTTTTGCGCTATAAACAAAAATAGAGCGACAATTTTGAAAAAGAAATTTAATATTTTTTACATTTTGCTATAATAAATATCCCCAAAAAATATATAAAAAAACTTTTTTCCTCAGTTTAGGCCGATACGTATTCTTCTACATATTTTTCGTAAAAAAAACGCAATTAGCGTTTATTGATTGGTTTGCGCAAAGGTTATAGCGTTTATAAAATAGGGGGTAGTTTTATGGCATTTTTCTTAATATTTTTTTTTTTTACTAGTAATGGCGGCGATCAGCGTTTTTTTTCAGTACTGCGACATTATGGCGGACACTTCGGACACTTTTGACACATTTTTGGGACCATTGGCATTTTTTTAGCAATCAATGCTATGAAAATGCATTGGATTACTATAAAAATGCCATTGGCAGTGAAGGGGTTAACACTAGGGGGCAGGGAAGGGGTTAAGTGTGTTCCTGGGTGTGTTCTAACTGTATGGGGGGGTGGCCTCATTAGGGGAAATCACTGATCTTCTGTTCATACATTGTATGAACAGGAGATCAGCCTTTCCCCTCGCTGACAGGACCGGGAGCTGTGTGTTTACACACATAGCTCCCGGTCCTTGCTTTGTACCGAGCGATCGCGTGTGCCCGGCGGCGATCGTATCCGCCGGGCACGCGCGCGGGACCTCAGGGGCGAGCGGGGATGTGTGCGCCCACCGCCGGCGGCGCGCACGTGCCCCTTAGTGGCCGCAAAGTAGCCGACGTAGAGCTATGGGCTCTCTCCCAGGAGAGCCGCATTCCCGCTGTAATATGACGGCGGGTGGTCGGCATCTAGTTAATAAAAGTCAGCAACTACACTTTTATATGGGTGGAACAATTTTCCGAAAATATCCCAATTTTCGGAAATTATCAACCAATTCAAATTCTGTGTGAAAAATAGCTGGTTGTTAAGGAGTGGGCCAGGAAGTCAGCTGCCGCATCCTTAACAACCGATGATTTATCAGCTGAAATGTGAACAAAAGAATTCCGGCAATAGAAAAATCCTTCGGTCTTGTATGGATTTTAAGGGGAACCCCATGCCAGAATCCATACCAAACCCATGTTGTTGGTGACAAGTGCCTCTTCCCTACAACCCTGTCCAAGTAGTTATGGGGGTGCAAGGGGTAATCTAATGGAATTTAGCAAGGGGGCCCCCAGATCGTAGTCCCCCCCATGTGAATAAGTATGAGATACATAATACCCCTACTCATGCACCAAAAAAGTGTAAAAAGTAAAACACAACAACTATGACACTTTTTTTTCAGCATTTTTCATTGCTGGTATTCTTTGTTTACATTCATCTGTGAGCAGCGAAGCCCGGTGACAGCTAATGAGTCATTGATTGTTAAGAACATGGCAGCTATTCTTCAAACAGAATTCTAATCATTTGATCATTTACTGACCAATCCAAATTTGAATCATTCTGAAAATGTGGAATTTGTTAGAGAACGATTATATAAAATGTAACTAATTTCAGCAAAATTAATCCAAATTTATATTTGGCCTGAAACAAATTGCACATGGCTATTCTCTATCTATGCTAGGAACTCAACCTGCTCTCTTCTAATGACTTGTCCTGACCCCCCCCCCCCCCCAGCCATTTACTAAGCAGATCCGTGTCCTGCTGATCACTTATAAAAAGAGGAAAAAGGGTATAGTGCATTTCCTTTCATTTCTATTTTAAACTGAATGGGTTGTTTTACAAGGTGAAACTGACAGGGAGTTGTATTGTGTCTTGTTGGGTAGATTTCCAATTTTTCTCTGTCTTGGAGATACAATAGGGAGTGAGAGGCAATTCCCTCTTAGACAGAGTTCCCCTCAATTCCTTTTCCTACGACAATCATAGTTTTGGATTTCCCATTACTTTCTTTGACAAAAGGTCACCAACACAAATAGGAAAGGCAAATCTACCCAGCAAGGATACAGACAGCAATAAAAACTTGACAGGGATTCTAAACCCCACTCTAGCCAAAACCGTACATTTTGGACTAGAGATACACATAATGCAATTCAGAAAATATATCAATGGACGGAATCCGCCTCTGGCCTCTTATAGCAAGGACAACAGCTTTGAGGTCTCTCAAGTTTCCAGCTCTGCCTACCTGTGTCGTCATTATAAGAGTTCAGTTCTCTCTACTATTTTACTATTCTAACCTATTTTACAGTACATACAATCCAGCAGGATAAGCGAGACACAGGATGACACAGACCTGGTTTCTTCCAGTGCTTGCTGAATTGCTTCCTCTATTATCTCTCCAGAGGCAGCATGCTTCGGAGGGATAGGAACGGCAATGAGGACCCCGCTGCCAAGTCTGAGCTCTAGGGAATGAGCTGTAGGTAGAAGGTATGGAATAAACATTCAGGTATATGACATCAAGCAGGTGACAAGAGAAAGACGTTTCAATTTTCTGATGAAGAAACATACAAATACAGTAGTTGGGTTAATAATTCTCAAACCACTGCCAATAAGCTGCTTTTTAACCACTTGCTTACTGGGCACATATACCCCCTTCCTGCCCAGGCAAAATTTCAGCTTTCAGCACTGCGTCTCTTTAAATTAAAATTGCGCGGTCGTGCGACGTGCCCCCAAAACAAAATTGACGTCCTTTTTTTCCCCACAATTAGAGCTTTCTTTTGGTGGTATTTGATCACCTCTGCGGTTGTAATTTTTTGCGCTATAAACAAAAAAGTGCGAAAATTTGGAAAAATAAAAACAAAATATTTTTTACTTTTTGCTATAATAAATATCCCATTAAAAAAAAAATCTCAGTTTAGGCCGATATGTATTCTACATTTTTTTGGTAAAAAAAAAAAAATCGCAATAAGCGTATATTAATTGGTTTGCGCAAAGGTTATAGTGGCTACAAAATAAGGGATATAATTCTGACAATATTTTTATTATTTTTTTTTTTTACTAGTAATACGGCGATCTGCGAATTTTGTCAGGACTGCGATATTGCGACGGACATATCGGACACTTTTGACACATTTTTGGGACCATTCACATTAATACAGCGATCAGCGCTATAAAAACGCACTAATTACTGTATAAATGTGACTGGCAGGGAAGGGGTTAACACTAGGGGGCGAGGAAGGGGTTAAATGTGTATCCTGGTGTGTTCTGTGTGGGGGGGAGGGGACTGACTGGGGAGGTGACCGATGCTGTGTCCCTATGTACAAGGGACACATCATCTGTCTCCTCTCCCTGACAGGACGTGGAGCTCTGCGTTTACACACAGAGCTCCACGTCCCTGCTCTAAAACTGCCGATCGGCGGGTACCTGGCAGACATCGCGACCGCCAGGCACGCGCATCGGCATCTCGGGGACGTGCCGGGCGCGCGCGTGCACCCCCGTGGCTGGAGGACTCGATGCCGTCAAATGACGGCGGCTGGGATTTTAGAGCCACTTTACCGCCATCATTTGACAATGGGCGGGGACTCAAGTGGTTAAAGTTGAACTCCAAGCACAAAACTTTAGATATATTCTTCAATAGCCACAGAGGATATGCATCCACTTTGCACCAAATGCCTTTAAAAACCCTTGGCCTTGTTCAATTAGCAGTGACATCATCACCATACTGTACATAGTCTGTGCAGACAGCAGAGCTGTGGGAGGGACACAGCGGGTTCCACCCACTACAGCCTGACTGCAGAAAGCTACAAAAGGGGGCGGAGACAAGACCAGTCCATGTGCACAAGGAGAGAGAGCAGCAGTGTCTGGTCTATATTACAGCAAGCTCTTGCACAGAGGCAACATTTTACACTGGATTACTCTGCATACCTGGAAGAAATTACCAAAGCACACCAACATTCAAGCAAAAATACACATGCCTTTTAAAGCTTTAAAAGGTATGTATTATCACAGATTCCAACCTTTCCCCATATATATCACAGCTTGTGTCCCTATTAGGAAGATTTTCTCATACTTAGTGTGCTTTTAGACAACCATGGCAAGAAATTCTGGGAAATCTCCACAGAGAGAGCAATAAAAACTTGACATCATTTATAGTCCTTCCCTGCTCTATAAAAAGGCAATAAAAATATTTTCGATTCTATGTAAAAAACATTCACTGTGTGAATGTTTTAAGCACTTGCCACAAGGAATGTTTGTCGTATTTTTTTTAATGATTATCTCCTATGAATGCCATAGAGTGCCCATAATGCAGTATTTTTTTATTCAAGTATTATGATCAACTAGATGGAGCCAATGATTATAGGAGAAAATCATATTACCCCTTGACCTTGTTGTCTGGCATTTTTCTTAATTATTTTAATTTAAAAATAGAACTAGGATTCTTTATGTACTATCAATTTTCTAAAGAAGTGTAGACTGTGCCAATACTATATAAAAAGGAAAAACTCTGCTTGCTCTCCTTAGCCAAGCCTCGTGTAAATTCTGATTCTCTTGACACTCCAAAATGCTCAACTTTGTTATATTAATAGCTGACTGCAAATAAAAAAAGAAATGTGTACATTTTGCAATCAGGTGTTACAAAGTGAAATAGTTTTAAGGCCCCTTTCACACTGATGGACTGATCGGGTCCGCCTGTCAGTTTTTCAGGCAGACCGATTGGACCCTCCAATGTGCTCTATGGAGTGGCGAATGTAAACCGACATGTGTTCATTTACATCCGTCGACATCCAATCCGACATGGCCACTTAAAAACAGCAGGATTAGTATCTGTTCCCCGACCATCTATTGGTTTGGATCGGATGGCCATCGGGTGTAAACGGACAGTCGATTATTTATATCCGACTGCCCATGGAGGAGAGCGTGCTGTGTGTGTAGAGCAGACACAGAACAGCCACCCGCTTGTTCAGCAGGAATCAGTTCACAGATTCCCCACTGAGCTGATCACCATCTGGAAGGGGCCTAAAAATGATGCATGTCTCAAATTTACCAGCTGTTTATATCCAAATAGACTTGATATTAAAAAGTGATTTGGTATATTATAGGGAACATCTAGAAATATTAATTGTGCCTCAAGAGTTCCCAGAAAGATTTACTTTTTATATGGAATTCTGAAAAACATCATTGCACTTCTAGTGGCACTTTCAGAGCCTCATAGGTGTATATCTGCAGAGTGAGATCTACAGCACTGCTGCCTCTGCTAGATTTGGAATCAGATTTGGCGGTGTCACTGCTGGAGAGGAAGCTGTAATTGAAAACCTGCAGTGCAAGGATCTCACTGTTTATGATTAATTCATTTTGTGCATCTGTGCTTCCTTCACCTGTCCTGCTGCTTCCTAATTGATCCTTTACTAGTCATTGGATCGCCAGTCAACAGAGAGGCAGCTCTGACATGACATTTTTTTTCGGGCATCACTTCCTTAAATGAGAATAAAAATCAAATTTCTTGACCTCAGCAAGGTGGTTGGTATAGTTACCTGAAAATATTTTCATGCTGTCATTTTGTAACTGTTCTCACCATTAGCTTTAGAAAAAGCACCCAGTACTTTTTAAATCTTGTTATAGAATTTACTGTTGCTGCGGTAAGACAATGATATGTAGGACAGCATGGTAAAGAGAAAAAAAAAACATTTCTGTTACATACATTACTGTCTTCATCATGACCAATGACCTGATGGCAGCAGATGTATCTTTTTATATAACAGAAAGAATGTGAACGAGTGGATAGAAATTATTGGACTTACCAATAAGCCTTGCAGCTTCTTCCTCATTGCGTACATTATACGGAGCCTGGCAGCCGCTGCGCGGGGTGAAAAAAGCTGGAAAGTCTCTGGAATCCCCAAAAGTGGAAACACAGACCCCTTCTGTTTCCTGCCAATAAATTCAAAGGAGCAAAACTGAAAATTGGCTTTTATTTTGAAAGCAGAACTTCAGTTTTAGTTTCTTTAAACTTTGCTGCAGCTCTATGCTCTGTATGCTGCATGTCATTAAGACTCAGCAGCAGTTTTACTATCATAGCCAGCTATCATTTTAATGCCCATCCCCCTGTAGTTCTTTGTACTACAGGGGTCACGCAATGATGCACCCAAAGCAGCCAATGGTCTTTACTATTGGCCCGAAGACCAGAGCAGTGACATCCACAGCTTTTACTGCGTCACTGTTGCTCCTTGTCTACCACCATACCACAGGAAGGAGAAGAATAGGACTGGAAGGTATTTAACTAGAAATTTAGGGTAAATAAATCTGGACAATAAATAAATTGTCCAGGGGTATGGGGCTCAAGGAAACAATAACATTGAAGCCAGGAGTTCTGCTTTAGGACATTCTTGTACTAAAAGTTTACCTACTTTGATGCAAATTTACAAAAAGTGGGCCAAAGAATGGTGCCTAGATTCTTTGAGAATTCACAGTTGTGCTCCTTAAAAATGGTTATATAAATCTATGCACATTAAGAGACATTGATCAATTGTTGCATAGCATTAAATATGGAAAAAACACTGCGCTAAACCAAATTGGGTGGAAGTCCTGCTAGTATCAGTAATATAAATACATATATTGGAAGAACTTGAAAAAGGAGGTAAGGTACAGCGCAAAACCAATGTATGTGAAATTTATGATGATGATATCAAAATTGAAAAAGTGAGTGAACAATAATAAACCAATCTAGGAAAACACGATTGGTTGTGTGAAATATAAAACATGAAATATGACAAAATTAGTGAAAATGAATAAATAATATAACAAGTGTATAGTACAATACTGTTAAATAGTATACCATGAAGTGAAGCAGCCAATCCCAGACGACGTCAACATATGACGAAACGCGTAGGTGTGGCCTGCGTTCTGACGTCATCACGTTTTTTGAACTGACCAAGGAAAGTGAATCGAAGAGGATGCTGAGATCCCGTGTTTGCAGACCGCATATGGTGCATTTGTTTGAGCCTGCTTTACAGTGACTTCTTGTAAGTGCAATATATCCCTTTTTTAATTAAAATTGTATTGCAAAGCTGCACTATGGGCTCTCTTCTCTCTTTTTTTTGTATCTGAGACATCCATCCACTCTGGCTGATTTCGTTCTGAAGTAGCTCCAGCATATAGTCGTTTGGGTGACTCTAAATTAACCCGTGTGCAGTCTGACCGCTGGTGTGGTCAGGACGTCTGGTAAGGAGAATATATTTCTGACACTTGGGCGTATACTTGGTGGAAGGTGGTGCCAAGCTTTGAACATCTCTTTGGAAGACTTCTTATAGCTCACTTTTACATGGATACCATTTTTCATGCATCTGGGAGAATTTTATGGACTCTTTTTTTCATATATTTATTTATCTTGATGTGCATGTAATTATTTCTTGGTTGTGGTATAATTTCAGGTATCATATACCCTTTTTTATATCAATTTAACCACTTCATGGTATACTATTTAACAGTATTGTACTATACACTTGTTATATTATTTATTAATTTTCACTAATTTTGTCATATTTCATGTTTTATATTTCACACAACCAATCGTGTTTTCCTAGATTGGTTTATTATTGTTCACTCACTTTTTCAATTTTGATATCATCATCATAAATTTCACATACATTGGTTTTGCGCTGTACCTTACCCCCTTTTTCCATAGCATTAAATATACTTAAAGCCTGTCTGAACCCAAGAACAAAAATGTACTGTAATATATCTCAGTTTTTCAATCATTACATGTGGTGGCTGTATTATTTTAGTTTTCACAGTATTACTTCCTTTATTTTCACCTGGTGATCCTGCCAGTAATACTTCCTGTTCTCAGGTGACAGTTCACTCACTGTACTATATCTATGGCAGAACAGTGTTGTCCCTCCAGACTGCTCTCCTGATTTGGACTACAACACTTTTCCTCTTTTCTTATCTCTATTACATAGAGAGATGTCCTGGAAGTTCACTGAGAAGGCTGATAAAAACTGTTGCCTTAGCGAGCAGCAAAAATCGGCACCTTGGAAAGCATTTACCCCCTAGCATGGCCCTGTTCTCATGAATTGCTTTACCGTGAAAACCTTTCACCATTTCCCAAATCAATTTTCCTTAAATACAGATCTGCAAAGTCTAAGCTTCAAAGCTTCACTTACCAGATATTCCAGGGTGCGGCCAATGTCCAGGATGGATTTCACTCCAGCAGATATCACAGCCACTGGTGTTCTCCCAAGCTCAGTCAAGTCTGCACTGACATCCATGGCTGAAACATATAGGAGATTAACATTAATGCAGAACTATGGAGAAAAAAACAGCTTGTACTACATTCAAAAATCTACTGTACAGTAAAACCTTGGATTGCAACTTTGCAAGCATAATTTGTTCCAGAAACATGCCTGAAATCCAAAGCACTTGTGTATATCAAAGCAACTTTCCCCATAAGAAATAATGGAAACTCAAATGATTTGTTCCACAACCATTTATTCCAAGGGGATTAGTCGCAAAATTCAGCAGGAGCTACATAAAAGAGAAGAGAGGCGCCTCTAAGTGTAGGAATGTTGCTAAATGTTGTACCTTCATTAAATGTATCCATAGAAGCGCCGCTCTCCTCTTTTATACTCAGTTGTGACATGACGCTACTTGTATATCAAGACATCCCTTGTATATCGAGTCAAATTCTATTTTAAAATGTTGCTTGTCTTGCAAAACGCTCTCAAACCAAGGTTTTACTGTATTTTTAAATAGGTCTACTACAATAACATGTGTCTGCCTTCATTTTAGCTTCCTATAAATGACTAGCTGCCAGTCTTTTAAAAATGTTGACATTCTGATATAAATATCTATAAAGATAAGCAAAATACAAGTTTTTCATTTTGTTTCCCTTCTTCCTTAAAGTGGATGTAAACCCAAAAAAAAAGTTTTATTTTTTTTCATGTCACAATGTAGAGTATAAGATTTCCTATCATCCGTGCCCAGTCTTGCCACACAGAGTTAATCCAGCGCTGCGTAATCCTCTTGTAATGTCCAGTGCAAATTAACAGAATTGAAGATAAAAACTTGCCAAATTAGAAAAGTCTGTTTCTCTGTTTTTGCTTTGAGTGAGAGGTTATTTACATATATAGCTTGGACATGTTTATCATATGTTATGTTTTGTTTATCATAACATGAGGTGATCCAAAGTTCATTGTATATTACCAGGATGTGTTATGTGGGGGAGGGGTGGATTTCTCACTTTTTATACCTCATGTTTTGATAAACATAACATATGATAAACATGTCTGAGCTAGATATGTAAATAACCTGTCACTCAAAGCAAGAGAGAAAACTGACTTTTTATTTAGGCAGGTTTTTATCTGGAAGGCTGTTCATTTTACTGAACATTGAAAAAGGATTACTCAGATCTGGATTAACTCTGTGTGGCAAGACTGAGCACAGATGATAGGAAATCTTATACTCTACATTGTGACATCAAAAAAATTTTTTTGGGGGTTTACTTCCACTTTAACGCGGCATTGCCAGACTGCATTTTTTCCAGCTCATAAAAGTAAAAAAAATGTAAACTTGCGATGTTACTGTGAACAACAAAAATGGAAAAATGCTGCAAAATTGAACAGAAAAAAAATAATAATGGCTTCTTGAGGAATGTTCTCTATCCAAGTTCATGACAAAGTGAAGCAAACACTTTTCTGAGTGGTCGTATGTACTGGACCATTCAGCTCAAACACTCTTTTGGTGCCCAGTATTTGTGGAATGCTGGACAGGTCTATTAGGTGTGTGTCAAAAGATCTCTTTTGGTATCTATAACATGAATATGAACAAAGTATTTACTGTTCTCTCCATCACGGTGTACTCCCCCTATTCCACCGGTCACAAACACGGAGATCCCTGCGTGATGGGCTGCTATCATCGTCCCAGACACAGTGCTCCCACCGGAGAGACCCTGGTAAAAGAAATGATGGAAATTCATTTTCTTTTTAGAAAATACGTTTATAAATCTTATTAAGAAGAAAACAAATTTACCTAAAAACTGTTTACTTATCTGTTCCTTCGAAGGTCATGATATCATTGTTTTTATTTCAGCTAACATAATCTTTCTATCTAAAATCTATCTTTTTAATGAATTGCCATATAGCAACTGAAATTAGAAATTAGACTTTGAGTTGAAGTGCCTGCTTTCTAAAGACTAAAAACTACAAGTCCCATCATGCCTCTGCATGTGGGAGTCATGCTTGTAACTGTCAGCCTTTCAATGTCTCATGGGATTTAGGGATGTATTTAGGTTTTGTGCTGCCCTAGGCCTGACTTAACGCGTGCACCCCGTAATTTGAATATGACCCACCACTTCCTGTCAAGGCCACACCCCTTGCAATTTAAGACCCACCCTGAAATTTTCAAGTGGGGACACTAGTTCTGATAGCCTGGGGCGGGGAGGCAATGGATTCCCTTAATTTGCATAGATTTCTTCTCACTTCCTGTTTGGCTATGGGACAGGAAGTGAAGGGAAATCTCTGCAATGGGACAGGGATGGTAAAAAAAAATTAAGCGACGCCCCCCCCCCCCCCACAGTTGCAGAATGCCAACTGCCCGCATACTGGAAGCAGTGTGGCCGATTTATGGGGGCGCTAAACTAATTTGCCTAACAGTGTAGCGCAAGGCGGCACCACTGTCCGTGCTGCCCCCCTGCAAAGTGCTGCCCTAGGCCTGGGCCTTGTTGGCCTAGGCCAGGATACAGCATTGCTTGTAGTTTCACAACAGCTGGAAGGCCGCCAGTTTGAGACCCTTGCTCATAGACTTTTATGCACAATGCTGAGAATCCTGGGTTGCAGTTTGAGATGGCAGTCATAAATGGAATATGCATTGTGCAGTGGGAAGGGATCAGTTTTATTAAAAAAAAGTTCTTCCTCTTGGCACCAAGGGAGTTAGAGAGAGAGAGCACCTCTGCCTGGATATTCACCTGCCAAAGGAGACCACACAAGTAAAAATCCAAGCCTGAGACTGGGAGTGATGACATATGGAGGCAGTGCAGCACTATCTACATCACAGCACCCGCACCACTGCTACAGGGAGACTGGAGTGTCCACTCAGCCTCTGCTTTCCACCGCTGATCACCAAAAGCTTTTCAGGAGAGACCGTGGGAGTCCCCTTCCTTCTACAGCAAGAGGTCACCTCAGCATCTCAGGGACTGGTGAGGGGGCTATTCGCCCATTGCTTATATTGCTAACAGGGACTGAGCCACTGAGAGCAGGACACCAAGTGTACCCAATCCATAACGCATCACAGAATCACTAACGCAGAGATGGATCCATGGGAATGCTCCCCATTATCTATGCGAAAAAATAAAAGCTCACAATCCCAATCGCGTTCTGCGATCCACCAATCAAAACCTGCTCCAGATTCCGAAAGCCAACTACAAGTCCAAAGGAGAAAGAAGATTCGCGATCCAAGGTCCCAGACTATGGAACGCTTTACCAACCAGCATTCGGTTGGAGGAGAATCACTTAGCGTTCAGGAGAAAGATCAAGACTCATCTCTTTTGATATCAAAGGAGACAGGAACAACAAGCGCCCAGAGGCGATTTAGTTCGCATGTGCCGCGCTATATAAGTTTTCATTCATTCATTCATTCATAACATACCCATACTGCACTCTATGTTACACTTATTCCAAACCTAGACTGCACCTATACCAACCAAGCACTGCATTATACCAAAACTTTACCGTATCCGAACCCCATCTACCTTGAACCTGTGCCGAAACTATGCTGTACATATACTGCATGCAGGTTAACTGGGGCTGTCATTAAGTGCACCAATGTTATTAAGATGGTAGTAAACGACAGCATAAAAAAAATTAAAAATCCTTTGCGAGGCAATGGCATAATGTGCTAGTATGATCTGGGTGCCAAATGTCATCTTATGCCTAGTCCTTACTGTTAATCACTTTGCATGCTAAATTGTGTTCTAGGGTTGTCCCCATACCACTTTAAGACCGAGTACAAGTACTGATACCGATTACCGATACTTTAATTATTTTTTTTTTAACAGAAAAAACGGTACTTTAATTTAATCTCATGTGACAGTGGCACATTTGTCAGTATTTTTTTTACAATTATTTTTTTTATTTTTTACAATAGAGATATCAAGGGGGATGGCAGAACCGAGGGGGAGAAGAGATGGGGACAGATGCACAGAGGACAAGAGAGGGGGACAGATGCACGGAGGAGAAGAGATGGGGACAGATGCACAGAGGGGGAGAAGAGAGGGGGACAGATGCACAGAGGGGTGGAAGAGAGGGGAACAGATGCACGGAGGGGGAGAAGAGATGGGGACAAATGCACGGAGGGGTGGAAGAGAGGGGAACAGATGCACTGAGGGGTGGAAGAGAGGGGAACAGATGCACGGAGGGGGAGAAGAGAGGGGGACAGATGCATGGAGGGGAAGAAGAGAGGGGGACAGATGCACGGAGGGGGAGAAGAGAGGGGGACAGATGCATAGAGGGGTGGAAGAGAGGGGGACAGATGCACGTAGGGGGAGAAGAGAGGTGGACAGATGCACGTAGGGGGAGAAGAGAGGGGGACAGATGCACGGAGGGGGAGAAGATAGGGGGACAGATGCATGGAGGGGAAGAAGAGAGGGGGACAGATGCATGGAGGGGAAGAAGAGAGGGGGACAGATGCACGAAGGGGGAGAAGAGAGGGGGACAGATGCATAGAGGGGTGGAAGAGAGGGGGACAGATGCACGTAGGGGGAGAAGAGAGGGGGACAGATGCATGGAGGGGAAGAAGAGAGGGGGACAGATGCACGGAGGGGGAGAAGAGAGGGGGACAGATGCATAGAGGGGTGGAAGAGAGGGGGACAGATGCACGTAGGGGGAGAAGAGAGGTGGACAGATGCACGTAGGGGGAGAAGAGAGGGGGACAGATGAATGGAGGGGGAGAAGATAGGGGGACAGATGCATGGAGGGGAAGAAGAGAGGGGGACAGATGCATGGAGGGGAAGAAGAGAGGGGGACAGATGCACGGAGGGGGAGAAGAGAGGGGGACAGATGCATAGAGGGGTGGAAGAGAGGGGGACAGATGCACGTAGGGGGAGAAGAGAGGTGGACAGATGCACGGAGGGGGAGAAGAGAGGGGGACAGATGCACGGAGGGGGAGAATAGAGGGGGACAGATGCACGGAGGGGGACACAGAGAAGAGAGGGGGACATAGAGCAGCATGGAGAAGGACACAGCAGAACGGATGGGGACTGGAGGAGGATAGGGGACAGTCAGTGGTGATCGTGTGTGGGAGAGAAGCACCGATCACCGCTGAAAGCCACGGGGGGGGGGGGGGATGGGGCTGAGAACGGACCGGTTGTCAGACTTTTAAATCTATACAGGGTGATCAGTGCTTGTAACTCCCCCACAAGTACTCAGGCAAATGGTTGGTGCTGAGGATGATCTATGTGGACAGCTTTACCCCGGATGCCTGCATATTTTGATGTGCCTGTTATAATCATCAACCATGTGAGTTTCTAAATGTTGTAACTTCATTAAATGTAACCATAACCATAGAAACGCCTCTCTTCTATTTTATACTTAGTTGTGACATGACCCTACTCAAATAATCAAGACATTGGTTGTATATCAAGTCAAAATGTATTAAAAAATGTTGCAAAATGCTCTCAAACCAAGTTACACTCAAACCAAGGTTTTACTGTATTAAGTTTGCCACAGTGGTTCACATTCTGCTCGTTTGACCCTCTGAACGCATGTTCATTAAGTTTCCCTGCTTCTGGTAAGCTTCCTCTTCAATGGTCGGTGGTGGATTTCTTTATTGCACTTCATCCTGGAACATTGGGAGTACTACCACTTCTATTCACAGAACTTTTTTTGATCATCAGTCTTATTCACTAGAGACTTTGATTTACACTATTTAGTGTCCTTCATTATTTATTATTGTCATTATTTTCACCTATGCACTTATATTCACTTATTTGGGTGTTATCATACTGTATTTGTTTAATGCACTACACTTTCTATGTTTGTTAAGTTTGACTCTACTACCTGGTTTGGTGCCTCTTTTATTTGTAGCACTACTATTGGGCACTGGGTATTACTTGATTTCCTGTAAAATTGTATGTTTGTACACTCAATCTGGTGTGTTAGAGGGGCTGATGTTCTAGGGAAAGTTGAGGTAAAGAACAGAGTACCCATCCTATCTAGTGGCTCCTATGGGGTTAATGCTACATAAAAAAAATACCTAGGGATCATCCAAAAGCAGTACAGATACAATAATAAGTTGCTAATAAAGGTATCAATAACATTCTTCTGATATCACAAATACCCCATATAAAAAAGGACAGTAGGTGGTGCCTTGTTGGTAGGTATATCAATGTGGTAGGACTGGTGAAGCTAAAGAATTCACACGTATCACGGCAGACTATTGCTTTGTCAGGAGTGGACAAAATGGGCAAGTATTTAAAAATATAAAAAAATATTTTTTACAGTTTAACACACATTGATCAATTTCATCTGTATTATATACAGTATAAAATTAAAAAAAAAATTAACAATCTGTACAATCAAGCTGGATTACCTGGCTGAGGACGAATGGTAGGTCTCTCCTTGACACTTTCACGCAGCCTTTGGTGGTCGCCAGGAATTTCAATTCTTCTTCGTGGAGCCCAATATGAACTTTACCGTCTATGATACCCACCGTTGCTGGAACTGATCCATTCGACCGAACAATTTCTTCCACTTCATTTGCCATTCTGTAAGTTGCATGGCAGAAGGAAAGGGTGCATGAAACTCGGCATTCTGAATAGTGAGTTTAAAATGAATCGTTGATTTTTTACAACCATGTTTTGTTCTATGAATTTGCATCCAGCAATAATAAAGGATCTATTTGTAAAACTTTGCTGGACAAATGTATCAGCATTTGTGGAAAAGTCACAGATAAATACCCTTACAGCTTGTGAATGTTTTTTTTTATGTGCAAAATTATATTTAACCCTTTCATGCCTAAGCCTATTTTTGACATTTGGTGTTTACAACTTAAATCCGTATTTTTTGCTAGAAAATTACTTGGAACCCCCAAACATTATATATTTTTTTAGCAGAGAATCTAGAGAATAAAATGGCGATTTTTGAAATATTTTTGTGTTTTAAACGCAACTTTTTGGGAAAAATTAACTTTCATGAATTTAAAAAAAAATTAAAAAGTAAAGTTAGCCCAATTTTTTTGCATAATGTGAAAGATGATGTTACGCCGAGTAAATAGATACCAAGCATGTCACGCTTTATAATTGCACGCACTCGTGGAATGGCAACAAACTACGGTACCTAAAAATCTCCATAGGCGACGGTTACCAGGTTAGAGTTACAGAGGGGGTCTAGTGCTAGAATTATTGCTCTCACTCTGGCGGTCGCGGCGATACCTCACATGTGTGATTTGAACAGCGTTTTCATATGCAGGCACGACTTTCGTATGCGTTTTGTTTGTTGCGCAAGCTCACGGGGAGGGGGCGCTTTAAAAAAAAAAAATCGTATTTATTTTCATAATATTAAATTGTGTGTTTTTTTTTTTACATTTTGATCACTTTTATTGCTGTCACAAGGAATGCAAACACCCCTTGTGACAGTAATAAGTGGTGACAGGTACTCTTTATGGAGGGATCGGGGGTGGAGGGATCGGGGGGTGTAAAAGACCCCCGATCCCTCATTTGCACTTCAAAATATTCAGATCGCCGAAAACTGCGATTCTGAATACTGTGTACTTTTTTTAAATCCGGCGCCATTGGCAGCCGAGAAACCCGGAAGTGACGTCATGACATTTTACCATAACGTGCCTGACACAGGCCATCATGTTCTCAGTTCCATTAGTCATGTCATTCACAACATCCCGTGGGGACTATTAGTGCAGTTATGCCCTGACTCTGTTGAAAGTCATGCTCAATACAGTTCCAAGATTCAAAATAAATACCTGATATTCTGGGGATAGGGCATTCCATGAGTAATAATGGTGCTCTCCAGTGCCACAACAGGCCTCCCCTCTGCCAGCGCTTCTTCCACACTGGGGTGTATTCTGAATGTAGAACCTGCATGTGCACCAAAGAATTACTATTAATAAATGCTATTTATTCTGTTTGGAAAAAGATTAACTGACTTAATAAATTTATGAGGGCAGAGTTTCTCTATATGTAATTCTAACTGTTTTGATGACTGGCAGAATATGACAATCAGAAGTTTGTTCTGTCTGCCTTCAAATCTTGCAAATTGTTTATTTAAAGTGTAACAGTAAAATAAGTCTGTATATGCAGTGAAGCATGCTGGTTATACTCACTGTGGAACCTAAGAGGTTTATCCTCTACATTGTGTAAAAAGGCTAATTGATCCTGCCTCGTCTGATCCTCCCCTTCTTCCATTGTCCCCAATACATCTCCTGATAAGTCAGAGCCTTTGGAGTCACTCTATACATGTTCAATTTGGTGTGTATTTCTGGAGAGTTTTTTTTTTCCTGGGAGGGTGCATGTGATCGGCACAGGGCCAGTCAGTACTGTCCAGAGAGAGGGTCAGGGGTCTTGAAGCCTCATAGGACAGTCAGAGAAGAATTAAAACTCCTCCTACAAGCTTTAACCAGACACTGATAGAAGTCACAAGACTGCTATTATACTGCTGATGAGAAAAGGTATTTAGCAGTTTATATTTACTATAATAATTGTATTTCCATGTACTGTGGAAGACCAGAAAAATGCAGGGTCCTGGGTTTAGTAACACTTTAACCACTTGCCGACCAGCCGCCGCAGTTATACGGCGGCAGGTCGGCACGGGTGCGCGAGAGCCCGTAGCTCTACGTCGCGCCTTTCGCGGCCACTAGGGGGCGCGTGCGCGCCGCCGGCGGCCCGCGCGCGCGCCCCCCGCTCGCCCCCGAGTCCCGTGCGTGTGCCCGGCGGGCGCAATCGCCGCCGGGCACACGCGATCGCTCGTTACAGAGCGGGGAACGGGAGCTGTGTGTGAAAACACACAGCGCTCGTTCCTGTCAGCGGGGGAAACGCTGATTTTCTGTTCATACAATGTATGAACAGAAGATCAGTGATTCCCCCTAGTAAGTCCCCCCCCCCATACAGTTAGAACACAAATAGGAACACACTTAACCCCTTCCCCGCCCCCTAGTGTTAACCCCTTCACTGCCAATGGCATTTTTATAGTAATCCAATGCATTTTTATAGCATTGATCGCTAAAAAAATGCCAATGGTCCCAAAAATGTGTCAAAAGTGTCCGAAGTGTCCGCCATAATATCGCAGTACCGAAAAAAAACGCTGATCGCCGCCATTACTAGTAAAAAAAAAATAATAATAAAAATGCCATAAAACTACCCCCTATTTTGTAAACGCTATAACTTTTGCGCAAACCAATCAATAAACGCTAATTGCGATTTTTTTTACAAAAAATATGTAGAAGAATACGTATCGGCCTAAACTGAGGAAAAAATATATTTTTTTTATATATTTTTGGGGATATTTATTATAGAAAAAAGTAAAAAATATTGCATTTTTTTCAAAATAGTCGTTCTGTTTTTGTTTATAGCGCAAAAAATAAAAACCGCAGAGATGATCAAATACCACCAAAAGAAAGCTCTATTTGTGGGAAAAAAAGGACGCCAATTTTGTTTGGGAGCCACGTCGCACGACCGCGCAATTGTCAGTTAAAGCGACGCAGTGCCGAATCTCAAAAAGTGCTCTGGTCTTTGGACAGCAATATGGTCCGGGGCTGAAGTGGTTAAAGGGGTTGTAAAGGTACAATTTTCCCCCCCCTAAATAGCTTCCTTTACCTTAGTGCAGTCCTCCTTCACTTACCTCATCCTTCGATTTTGCTTTTAAATGTCCTTATTTCTTCTGAGAAATCCTTACTTCCTGTTCTTCTGTCTGCAACTCCACACAGTAATGCAAGGCTTTCTCCCTGGTGGGGAGTGTCATGCTCGCCCCCTCCCTTGGACTACAGGAGAGTTAGGACGCTCTCTACGTTGCAGATAGAGAAAGGAGCTGTGTGTTAGTGGGCGTCCTGACTCTCCTGTAATCCAAGGGAGGGGGGCACAACACTCCACACCAGGGAGAAAGCCTCGCATTACTGTGTGGAGTTACAGACAGAAAAACAGGAAGTGAGGATTTCACAGAAGAAATAAGGACATTTAAAAGCAAAAATCGAAGGATGAGGTAAGTCAAGGAGGACTGCACTAAGGTAAAGGAAGCTATTTAGGAGAAAAAAATGAACCTTTACAACCCCTTTAAGGTATCCAGCATTCATAAAGAAAAAAAGGATTTTTAATAAACAGCTTACCTGTAAAATCCTTTTCTTGAAGTACATCACGGGACACAGAGCGCATAGTCATTACATATGGGTTATATGGGTACCTTCAGGTGTGGACACTGGTGTAATCAACTTCACAGGAAGTTCCTCCCTATATAACCCCCTCCCACTGAGAGTGCTTCAGTTTTGTAGCAAGCAATTTCTCTGAGGTTACACAATGTTCCCCAAAAGAGGGGTGGGAGCTCTGTGTCCCGTGATGTACTTCAAGAAAAGGATTTTACAGGTAAGCTGTTTATTAAAAATCCTTTTTTCTTTATCGTACATCACGGGACACAGAGCGCATAGCCATTACATATGGGATGTCCCAAAGCAATGCTCCATGAGGGGAGGGAGACGGTAAGGCCAAAATTAGCCAAACAGAAAATATATCAGGAGGTAAAAAATAGCTCCACCAACAGAAAAAAGGGGCGTAATCCGGGCCAGAGGATTCTATACTGCTGCCCGTAGGACCGCCTGCCCAAATGCTGCGTCCGTAGCTTTTGTGACGTCCAACTTATAAAATTTAGTAAACGTATGTACGGAAGACCAGGTTGCCGCCTTGCAAACCTGTGCCATAGAGATCTGATGGTGTGCCGCCCAAGAGGCACTCATGGCCCTCGTAGAATGGGCCTTAACTGATAAGGGAGGTGGAACGCGCTTCAGACCATAGGCCTGAAAAATCAGCTGCTTAATCCACCTAGCCAAGGAAGACTTGGCAGCCGGCTGACCCTTCTTGGGGCCATCCGGGAGAACGAAAAGCACATCTGTTTTCCGAATCTTTTCTGTAGCCTTGAGATAAACCCTCATGACTCGGACCACGTCCAAAGTATGAAGCAATCTTTCCTCTCTGGACTGGGGAGTAGGAAAGAAGGATGGTAGGACTAGGTCCTGATTCAAGTGAAAACTGGATATGACCTTAGGCAGGAAAGAAGGCTGAGGCCGCAGAACCACTCTGTCCTTATGCAGAATCAGGTACGGTTCCCTGCAAGACAAGGCTGCCAGCTCGGAGACCCTTCTGGCCGAAGCCATAGCCACCAAGAAAACCAACTTTCGGGTTAGCAGCACAAGAGGGATTTCTGTCAGAGGTTCAAACGGCTGCTTTTGTAAAGCTGACAAGACCAGATTTAAATTCCAGGGGCAGAGGGGAGCTCTAATAGGGGGATTCACATGCAAGACCCCCTGCAAAAAGGTTTTCACAAGCGAATGCGTGGCCAAAGGCCTTTGAAACCATATCGATAAGGCAGACACCTGCCCCTTTAGAGTACTAAGAGCCAACCCCTTGTCAACGCCAACCTGGAGGAATCGCAAGATCCTGTCAATAAAAAACTTGCGAGGATGCCCTCCTTGAGACTCGCACCACTCCACATAGGTCCTCCAGACTCTGTAATAGATATTTCTAGAGACTGGCTTTCTAGCCTGAATTAACGTAGATATGACTTGGGCTGAGAGGCCTCTGCCCTTAAGAATTAGGGATTCAGCCGCCAAGCCATCAAATTTAGCTGCTGTGAAGCAGGGTGGTAGATCGGGCCCTGAGACAGCAGATCTGGGCGCAGGGGGAGTGGCCGCGGTGCCCCTACTGACATCCTAACGATGAGTGCGTACCAAGCCCTTCTGGGCCAGGCTGGGGCCACCAGGATCACCGGCCTGCGCTCCACCCTGATCCTTCGTAGAAGGCGGGGAATCATCTGTAGTGGAGGGAACGCATACAGGAGAGAAAACTGGTGCCAGGGGCAAACCAACGCATCGGTCCCGTAGGCCGAGGGGTCCCTGGCTCGGGATACGAATTTGTCCAATTTCTTGTTGAATCTTGTTACCATGATGTCCACATCGGGAACTCCGAATCTTTGGCAAATCTCTTGGAATACCTGGGGGTGAAGAGACCACTCTCCCGGGAGTAACTGTTGACGACTCAAAAAATCTGCTTGAGAATTGTCTATCCCTGGGATGAACACTGCTGAGATGCAGGGTACATGGGCTTCGGCCCATGAGAAAATCAGGTTTACTTCCCTTTGAGCCGCTAGGCTCCTTGTGCCCCCCTGGTGGTTTATGTATGCCACCGCCGTGGCATTGTCGGACTGTATCCTTACTGGCAGACCCTGCAGGGGAGAGTCCAGGCGACCAGGGCCAACCGAGCAGCTCTGATCTCTAGGACATTGATGGGAAGCAGACTTTCTGCCTCTGACCACTGTCCCTGCTGGGTCCGTTTTCCTAAGATTGCCCCCCAACCTGTTAGGCTGGCATCTGTGGTTACTATTTTCCACGTGATGGGGCAAAAGGTTTTCCCTTTTGACAATTTTTGAGGGATCAGCCACCAGTACAGGCTGCGCTTGACCCCTGGGGAAAGAACTAATGGACGGTCTAATGCCTGTATGGACTTGTTCCAAGCAGAGAGAATAGCTGCCTGAAGAACTCTGGTATGGATCTGGGCATAGGGTGCTGCTTCGAAGGCGGCCACCATCTTTCCCAGCAGTCGCATGCATAGGCGAATAGTCGGCTTCTTTTTGCCTAAGACTATTTGAATCGTTTGAATCAACGACCTGATCTTCTCTTGAGGTAAAAATACCCTCTGGCATTCTGTATCTAACCGAAAGCCTAGATATTCCAACTGTCTTGTGGGTTGTAACCTTGATTTTTCTTGGTTCACAATCCACCCGAATTCTTCTAGATGCCGCACTGTGCGGACTACTGCATGATTGAGGTTGGAAGCTGATCTGTCGATAACCAGGAGATCGTCCAGGTATGCCAGGACCAAGATGCCTTCTGTCCTTAGGACGGCTAGCACCGGGGCTAACACCTTTGTGAATACCCGCGGAGCTGTTGCCAACCCGAAAGGGAGGGCTACGAACTGGTAATGACTTTGATTTATCGTAAAACGAAGAAACTTGTGATGTGCTGGGTAAATCGGCACATGCAGATATGCATCCTTTATGTCTATAGATGCTAGAAAGTCGCCCTGATGCAGGCTGGCTGTCACTGAACGTATGGAGTCCATACGAAAGGTCTGAATCTTTAGAAAGCGATTTAGGCGTTTGAGGTCTAATATAGGCCTGACGTCGCCATTGGGTTTTGGTATAACAAAAAGGTTGGAGTAGAATCCCCGACCCCATTCTTGGGTTGGTACTTCTACAATTACTCCTTGGAGCAATAGGCGATCCAACGCCTTTACGAGAGAGGCCCTTTTTAATGGGTCGCTTGGAAGACTTGACCCCTGAAAATGAGGAGGGGGGATTTCTCGAAACTCTAGTTTGTATCCCGTGGCTACCACGGACCGAACCCAAGAGTCGGGAATTCTGGCCTTCCAGACTTCGGAGAAAAACCGAAGTCTTCCCCCCACCCGAGAGAGTGGGGGCGCCCCTTCATGAATCTGATTTGATGACTGGTTTAGCCGGTTTGCGAGACCAGGGTCTCTTGTTTGCCGCGGCTTGACCCTGTGGGCGGCTATTAACCGCTGGACGCCCGAGAGGCCGTCGATACTGACGAGAAGTCGAAGGGGCCGAGCCTACAATGGCCTGTCGTTTAAACGTGGGCCCACGCGGTCTTTTCTTGACCGGTAAGGAAGTACTTTTTCCACTTGATATGGTGTGGATATATTTATCTAGGTCTTCCCCGAATAGTCTTCCCCCATGAAAGGGAAACCCTGCTAAGAGCTTTTTGCAGGGTGCCTCTGCTGACCAGTTCTTTAGCCACAAAAGACGACGCATGTGAACCATCAGTAGAGATGAACGGGATGCCTGTTGGATGGAGTCCTTAATAGCATCTACTGCAAAGCAGAGAGCCCTAGGGAATTCTGCTAATTCATGAGTATGCTGAGCCGGCATGTCCTTTAATATCTGTTTTGCCTGATCCTTCAAGGCCTGACAAACACCAATGGCTGCTACTGCTGGCTGAACCATGGCACCTACTGAGGTAAAAGCGGCTTTCAGTAGGGTCTCGAATTTCTTGTCGACCGGATCCTTGAACATCTGGACATTTTCAACCGGACAGGTCAGGGATTTATTCACGCAGGAAATGGCCGCGTCCACTGTGGGGAGTGCCCATTTCTTTAAATATTCCTCTTCCATAGGATAGAGAATAGAGAATCTTTTAGGAGGGACAAAGATTCTATCAGGTCGAGCCCAATCCTGGTAAATCACGTTCCGCAGAAGGGGGTGCATTGGGAAAGACGCACAAGTTAATGGAGCCTTTAAAGAACCAAATGAGGAAACCTCCGGGGCTACTAGTTCTGGCACTGGAAGTTTAAAGGCAGTGCGAACCATATCTGTCAAAGACTGGATCCACAGGCTCTCCGCTTGAGAGGCCGAGAAATATTCATCTATAGTGGAACCTTCCCTGTCTGAACCGTCGGGACTTGGGTCTGCCTGATCCCCTTGTGGGGCCCGTTCCTCTGAAGAGGAGACCTCCGCATCTGAAAACCCCACACTGGGTGAGGGGGATCTAGCCCGCTTGCTACTTGGCCAAGGACGGGCAAACAACGCAGTTAACCTTTTCTCTAGCCCACTCATGGTGGCTGCTAGCATTTCTTCCGTCACGTAAACGGGAATGGGTGGATCGGGGGCCGCCTCTGCCCCCAGCACCCCCAATGGCTCTTGTACTATGCCACTCGGTGTTCTAACTGGCGAGGGTGGGGCCGTTGAAGCCTGGCCCAAATCCTCTGACCCCGATGGAGACCCCTTTTGCTTCTTGGCACCTTTAGCAGCCTTGGCTGGTCCAGATCCCTTTGGAGCCATTGTACAACCTTGAGTCACCCCTATAGCCAACACCTGACTGTTGCAGCTAGGAGTAACCAATATGAGGACAGGTATGAGGAAAATGAAAAATTCTTTTTTTTTTTTTTTTTTCCCAAAAAAAAATCTTTTTTTTTTTTTTTTTTTACCCGCCTGGGAGGTGGCAATACTGAGGAAACCTGTGAGTATTGACACACCAATGCCCGTTAGCCGGAGTCCAAGGTAGACTCAGATACTGCTGGATCTAAGGCTGAGTCCCTTTAAGCAAAAAAACTTCCTTTTTTTTTTCTGGTCAATAGTGGAACCAAGTCCTAGACCTGAAGATCCACAAAACCGCCACTAGGTGTCCCTGTGTGGCCAAAAGACCCAGCTGCACGCTCTGTATCCTTCTTCCTCTGCCTCCAGGAGGGAAAGACCAGCCAGAGAAAAAGTTTTTCCTTTAAACAGACCCTGACGCTGCTGGCCCACCCCCCCAACGCACGCCGACGCTATAAAAGGCAGCGTGCACGCGCGCGTACGCGCACGCGCACACGCGCGCGCACCCCCCCCACGCTGAAAACCACATGGAGGAAGCAGAGCAGAGGAAACACATGGACCAGCGCCAGGCAGCACCAACAGACACCAGGTAAGCACTAATCTTATTGTAGTGCACACACAGAGAGGAAGCTGTCCCCATGGGCTTCCTAAGAAACAGGAGTTTTACCAGCACTTTCCTCTTTTAAAAACATGTGGGGTTGCAGTATCAATGCTAACAAGCAGACCTGGGGTGAGTAGCAAATATATATCTTACACAAGTATACATATATCTACATGTTATCTGGGTAAACATTAGTATCCCATCCTGCCCACACAGACATAGTGGAGATAGTGGCTGATGCACAAGCATACTATTAGCCAACCCAGAACCCCCAGGGGGATACCTACTGTCGAACCAAGTCCCGCAGGTTCCCTCTTACCTGCTCCACGCCGCAGGGTATTGCAAACTGCAAGAGGCCCAATCTTCCCCCATCTCCGTGGGTATTGTCTCGGACCTTCAGGGACCGGGGTCCTGTGTTTAAGGAACCCACACCCCTGGACCTATATAGCATCCTGGCATCAGTAGCGTTTAGTTCTTGGAAGAGACTAAGGCACTGGAGCCCAGAATCCAGCCCTCCAAGGAGAGGCATTATAGGCAAAACCCCACTCCAGCAGGGCCCGGGTACCGTACACCTTGGCTTTGAAGCACTTCGGACGGATCCGGCTAGCTATCCTGGGTCCCGAGACCTCCGAGGGACAGCTAGACGTGACCAACACCTAAGACACTGGCGAAAAAACTGAAGCACTCTCAGTGGGAGGGGGTTATATAGGGAGGAACTTCCTGTGAAGTTGATTACACCAGTGTCCACACCTGAAGGTAACCATATAACCCATATGTAATGGCTATGCGCTCTGTGTCCCGTGATGTACGATAAAGAAAATAGAATATACAGTAGTACAGTAACGCAGTAACAATCCACAATCCGTCAAAAGATACAGCATACAGTGTATGCATCATCAAGTGCAGAGATAACCAATCAAGGATACCTGACTACAATATGGTCAGTCTAAAAGACATCATGCAACATAGGCATATTGTCCAACAAGCACCACTCTAGACTATACTTAACGTTATGAATGCAGAGGATACACATTTTTATCCCCTGTACATTGTAAATACAGGATATGTATAATAATTCGCAGGGCCCAAACAGGGCTTTACCCTAATCTGAGAAAACACACATATTCCAATGAATCCAAATGTTTAACAAGTTCGTCATCAGGCAAAGACAGCATATGGAGATAAAGTCCAATGGTTTTCTGAAATACATGTGAACAAGAAGACTAAAGGATAGGTTTGTTCATTAACAAGTCACTGGTGAACTGTGTGGGGGGGGGGGGATAAAAATGACAAAATACCACTGGATATATAACTCAAACTCAGAGCCAGGTCATTCACAACTCATCCCAGTAGAGATCCTACTCCTAGCGACCATATATGTGTAGGGGGCTCAACTACTCATGCTCCTACAGGAGACCCGGGGCGATAGTACCTGCCTGTCACTAGAGAGGAGTGTCTTGTGGGTGGTTGTTAACTGATGGGGCCATGCCAGTACAGGCAATGTAAATGAGTACCTTCTGCGTACGTATTGTAATCATTATCAATCAAACCCACAGAGTTAGAATGCATAAATATATTTAAACTGTCCAAAAAAAATGTGTTCTGTTCAAGCAGATTTTTAATCCAGATGACCCTGGCAGACTACATTGTCAGGCCCCGGGCGGTGACATCACAAGGGACGTGGTCTCTGGATGACATCACTGGATGGCCACACCCCATGCCTATAAAAGAAATGGTAGACAGCATGAGCCGACAAAACAGCAGGAGCCAGCGTTGGGAGAAGGACTGAAAGAAGAACCAGAGGAAGAAGACATCAGCGCAGCGAGAAGAACCAGAGGAAGAACAAGAGGAAGAAATCAGCGCAGCGAAAAAAAAACAGAGGAAGAACAAGAGGAAGAACACATCAGTGTTTTTTACTTTGGTGTGGGGGTTTCCCTTAAATCCATAACAGACCGAAGAGTGAAACTAAGTGATTGGACACATTGTAGCGGACTGTCTTACTCTCTGGCCATAAGAAGCAGAGGAAGTTGATTTTTATGTAGAAACAAAGATTGAAGGGTCTGGTATGGTCTTGAGGGGGGCCCTTCAAGATCCTCAGAGAAAAAGTCACATGACATAAGTCGGATCAGTTGAGAGGATCATCCGACTTGGATATGATTTGCATTTAAATCAATAGGCTGAAATCGTGACCAAGTCGGACCATTGTAGTGCAGGAACCTTTTTCAAAATAGGACCCACTTCTGTCGGACCAGTTAGGACAGCTCTCATAGGGAATCATTGTCTTATACACGTCATGCGAGCTCCCAAATTCCGAGCATATGTTGCACCAGTGTTAACCGGGCCTTCAACTTTAAAGTGATTGCAAACCCTCACCTTGTACAACCACCACTGTGATCACATTGTAGCGTTACCCACTCAGGAGCCGCAGGTTGATTTGGGATCGGCGTATTAAGTTACCTCTAAGGCCGCGTACACAGACCAGTTTCATCGGACCAAATTGATCGCGTGTACGGACCATCGGACCGTTGTCCGTCGGACCAAAGTTTTAAAACTTGCTTTAAAATCTGTCCGTCGAACCCAAACGATGGTTAGTAGACAAAAGCATCGGACCAAAAACCCGGGCATGCTCAGAATCAAGTCGACGCATGCATGGAAGCATTAAACTTCGTTTTTTCAGCACGTCGTTGTGTTCTACGTCACCGCGTTCTGGCCCGATTGGATTTTGGACTGATGGTGTGTACGCACATTAGACCATCAGACCACTTCTGCGTGGTCCGATGAAAACGGTCCATCGGACCAGTCTCATCGGACCGGTCTGATCGCCTGATGGCCTTAGTGTTGTCCAGGGGTGAAGTTAGTGAGTAGAGCAGTAAGCGAATGTCCAATCAGTAGTTAAGATTTTCCAAATGCTTTATTTCTTGGGTCCAACACGACCAACATCAACAGGAGGTAGATAGGACAGGCTGATGAAATAAAGAAACCCTTGCAGTATCAGGCTTAGATGAACAGGAAAGCAAGCCTGCGTTCAGTAACTGTATATTGCGTCGCCACTCTAGCCCGAGTGGGTGAAGTGCCCCCCCCCCCCCCGGACAGACTTCTGCCACAAGCCTGGCAGCTGGAGTGCCACTTTAGGGTTGCTGGAAGGAACAGGTCCCCACCATAGACCTGGCTCTGATTTGGTTTAAGATGCCAGATGAGGCCTCTGCCACAGGCTCAATGCTGACAATGCGAACAGCAGAGCAAATCCCTCCAGTCAATTACATTTGGGTCACCGGTTGACAGTAGAAATGTACCTGTCAGTGTATCGGCCACCAGATTCCCGATTGTTTGTTCAAGTCTCTCAGATAACCTGCCTCCGGGTTCTCCTTGAGCTGATCCCCCACCATACAGCTCGCAGCTAAGGATCTCTTTTATAGAAGTGTGGGACCCAGTAAGTCACTGGGGCCCCTCGGCAGCATCCGCAAGAAACTCCACGTAGCTTGCGACCCCGGTCTGGTAGGCCATAAAGCCGGGGTCTGTTGGATGCGCACACCCTAAAGGTGGGTGCCGCACCTGGAACCAGGAACCCACGAAGAACCCCGAAAAAATGGCGCCTGCCACAGATATACCCTTCCCCAGCATGCCCTGCGAGGGGAAAACTCCTCCAATTGGCTGCTGGGGAAAGTGGCTCCACCAGAACCCCTCTGGCGCCATCTGTTGCCCGGGAGTGGGATCGACACATCCGGAGAGCAGACTGACCCACAGGACAGTTCCGCAATGACAGCAGCCCAAAGTTAGCAAAATTAAGGCCCCATACACACGAGCAGACAGATTTGTTCAAATCGGTCGGACAGACCGATTTGAACAAATCTGTCTGCTGGGGACATATTGGTTTGATCGTGTACACGCGATCAAACCAAAATCCCCGCCGGCAGACGGCGCGCTGATGTGGGGGTGACGTTGACGCCCCCACGTCACCGCACCAGGAAGTAAAACACTTCCGCGCATGCGTCGAAACCATTCGGCGCGTGTGCGAGAAGACATGTCTGCTGGTTAGCGTACTAACCAGCAGACATGTCGGGCGGACGGGTTCCCAGCAGACAGATTTGAATGCATGCTTTCAAATCTGTCGGCTGGCCAAATCCGTCGGCTCGCCCGTAAACACGATCAAATCTGTCTGCTGGGACGGTCTGGCAGATCGTTTCCAGCAGACAGATTTGATCGTGTGTACGCGGCCTTAGAGTGGAAGCAACATAACTCTCTCACTAACTTTAGCGTAGTGCCCATACTGAAAGTAAGGGGGCGCTACAACATATTCTCTGTTCTCTGCTGCATAAGAGCTGGGGGAGGAGACACAACAGCACTAGGGTGACCACGTGTCCCGGATTGCCCGGGACAGTCCCGCATTTTGCAGGTCTGTTCCGGGCACATTCATTCCAGGACAATACAGTGTCCCGGAATGAAACGGACACAGCCACCCCCCCCCCGGGCCAATGCCCCCAAAAAAGGCTGCCACATCACCGCTTTACTCACTGACAGTACTTGTCCTGGCCGGGAATGCCTAGAGGAGCACAATCTCGCCCCCTGCTTGTGATTGGAGAAATCATAAATGCCGCCTCTTGTGTCCAATCACTGTGCTGTGATTCGTTACACCACAAGCTGATTTTTGGGAAGGGAGGGTGTCCCTGAATGGTAGTTTGGAAATGTGGTCACCCTAAGCAGCACACTATTCTTCCCAGTGAAAGGCTGTGCAAGGGGGGGTCGTCTGATCATTGGAGGAGAGCGGACTGAGTTCCCAGCATAGCTAGAGAACAGACCACGCTGTGCTCTTATGTTTAGTTTGCTCAGTTTTAAAAATTTGAAAACAGAGGGACTGACAGGATCACCAGGGTTTTCACAAGGAAGCAATGCAAAGAAAACAGGATACTTTTCCATTAAAGTACACTGTACAGCAGGCACATATCAGGGATATAAAATGTTGGGTTTACATATTCTTTAAGGTAAGTTGAGTGGATTTTCTTACTATGACGATGCACCTGTCCAGGAGACACGGGGACCCCTGCCCGGACCACCGCACCGGACACTCCTGCAGAACATCTTCTTAGAGCAGATACCAACATTGCCTGTCACCTGACAGTATAAAGCACAAGAACAGTTAAACAGAAGTCAAATGGGATTCCAACACACCATCAGCATTAACAAGTAATCTATTTACAAAGTTGCACAACACGCCCCTTAGGTAATTTCCTGTTTCTCGCTAAGCTTGATGTACAGACAGAGGATGTTGAATAGGTTCTGAAGGGGAGCTGGTGAATGATTAGATGTCATGATTTTTTATCATGTCTTTACAATGCTGCTGACCAAGGCCAGCCATACATGTTTCAGCCTGCTGAACCGGCCAAGATTCAAACCGTTAATGGGCTGAATGTACCAAGATTATCGATCAACTTGTATACAACCAGCCTGCCGGATTCTCTTGCGATTATTGCTAGCGGCTGTTAGTGTGTAAGCAGGAGTGGCCCCCTACTAACTACACATTGGTGATTTTTCCATGCGGGCCCTGAGCTGTGGCGGTGTCCAATAGGGTCCGTGCTTGCTGGAAGCTGTATGCATCTAAATAGTAGCAGAAATGTTTACATGCGTACAGCGTAAAATATGGCAGAAATTACAGACTCAGCCAGGCGCAGCAGGTTGACACCCGTGTGAATGAGCCCAAATATTCTGGTGCAAGCACCCTTTATGGGAAAACTGTATATATATATTTTTTTCATATTTTGGATACATGTCATACTGGCTACATTCACACAAGCCTCCTGTGTTTGGTTTGTTTAAAGCAGAAGAAATTATTTGGGAAGCAAACAAACTTTATGATTCTCAAATTAAATGATCCTAAATTTTAAGCACCTACCGACTTGCTAACGCCGATATACATAGGCAGAATGGCACATCTGGGCAAAGAAACGTACCTATACGTTGCTTTGAATTTCCCACCTTGCGGGCGCATGCCCGCCTGCCGCGTACTCCGTGACCGTGCCCGAGGACTTGATTTCCACCGGTGTCATGTGATCGTGTCACGGAGCTGCACAATGAGAAGATACCTATGTAAACAAGGCATTTCCCTGTTCTGCCTAGTGACAGGACAGTGATCTACTGCTCCCTGTCATCAGGAGCAGTGATCACTGTCATGTCACTTGTAGCCCAGCCCCCCACAGTTAGAATCACTTCCTAGGACACACGTAACCCCTTCATTGCTCCCTAGTGTTTAACTCCTTCCCTGCCAGTGTCATTTACACAGTAATCAGTGAATTTTTATAGCACTGATCACTGTATAAATGACTATGGTCCCAAAATAGTGTCAAAAGTGTCCGCCATAATGTCACGATAAAAATCGCTGATCGCCGCCATTACTAATAAAAAAAATAATAAAAATGTCATAAAACTATCCCCTATTTTGTAGATGCTATAACTTTTGCGCAAACCAATCAATATACGCGTATTGCGTTTTTTTTTTAACCAAAAATATGTACAAGAATACATATCGCCCTAAATTGAGAAATAAATTAGTTTTTTTTTTTATATATTTTTGGGGGATATTTATTATAGCAAAAAGTAAAAAAATATTGCTTTTTTTTCAAAATTAAAAATAGTAAAAACAGTGCGGCGCAAAAAAAATAATTTTATAATATAAAATACAAGTCCATAAGTGATAATGGAAAATGAAGTAAAGATAAAATATAAAAGTCCATCAGTGATTGTGTATAGGAGAAATCCAAATGAATTCCATTAAAACGGTGCAGAGCCAATCATGCAGGGCTGTCTTTTCCATTGGGCACACTGGGCACTTGCCTGGGGGGCCCCCTATCGGCTGCCCAGCGACCCCAGTAAAAAATGGTGGAGAACGGCGGGTTAGAACTGTAGAACTGTATCGTGTCTACAGTCTCTGAGGAAGAGTCTGGAGAGGAGTTAAGAGTGGGAGCGCCGCTGGGATGGGGGTCACAGGAGAAGTCGGACATGAAGAGACTATATGATAAAACCAGAGCATCCAAGCTGGAGCCATCTGACTGAGCCTTGCATGGTGCACCTGAGAGGAGGACAGTGATAGCACCACCAGGCCAGTCTAAGGGCGGGTGGTTGCTGATGAAAGGGGGGAGTGAATACAAAAATATTAGTGCCCCCCCCTTACCTTAGTGTATTTACTCTACGGAAGGTAGTTCCCGTTTACATCAGAGTCTGCAGGATTCGCCCTTACAGTGCTAGGGGAACTCAATCTGAGGACAGTGATGTAAGTGGGAACTCTGATGTAAAGAGAAAGCAGTGGATTCTGATATAAGGTGGTCTCTGGTCACCAGAGCCCCCCTCCACATCAGAGTTCCCCCTTACATCATGATCTGCAGTGTTCCCCTTTACATAAGAGTTCCCTTTCACTGTAAGGGGGAATCCTGCAAGAGGAAACTCTGATCAGGCTGGGTTACAGTAACCTAACCTTCATGCCAATGAAGAAATTTGTAAAACTGTAATTTTAGGTACTTTTTTGCAGTGCCAATAAAAAATTGTGGTTCTGCCAGTGAATTTCATGATTTTTGGCAGTAAATTCTTGTGCGTGGTTGTGTAGACAGGGCCCCAGTGCACTGTATTGCCCGGGGGCCTATAATGCTCTTAAGATGGCTCTGCAATCATGTGACCAAAGAAAAAGTCCTCCACCTCAATCAATCGACCCTCAAGGAGTCACAGACCGCGGTAAACAAACAATCAAGAATCCTGATAATAACTTGCAGCAGATCAATGGGCAACCCCCAAATTGTCATGAAAAGGCTCAATGGAATACTAGCAAATGTGGACATGAAACAGAGAAAAGGAGAGATCTAATGCTCTCAGTAGCAACAAAGGGGTGTTTATTAAAACAAAATAAATGCACTCACATGACAGAGAACTCTAAAAACCGAGTGCTGGTGTTCAGGCAGAAAACGCTGCATGAAATAAAAGCGGCCATCGCGGGTGACGTCAGCACGTAACTCCTCCCCCTCGTACATTACGTCCCATGGGTGGACTTTATCTCCATACCCGACGCTGATGAAGTCCTGCCCATGGGACGTAACGTACGAGGGGGAGGAGTTACGTGCTGACGTCACCCGCGATCGCCGCTTTAATTTCATGCTGCACACGCCATGTCAGCGTTTTCTGCCTGAACACCAGCACTCGGTTTTTAGAGTTCTCTGTCATGTGAGTGCATTTATTTTGTTTTAATAAAGACGCCTTTGTTGCTACTCAGAGCATTAGATCTCTCCTTTTCTCTGTTTCATGTCCACATTTGCTGGTATTCCATTGAGCCGTTTCATGACAATTGGAGCTGCCCATTGATCTGCTGCAAGTTATTATCAGGATTCTTGATTGTATACCACGCTCTGTGACTCCTTGAGGGTCGATTGATTGAGGTGAGAGGCCATCTGTTTCCTTTGGTGGTGGATTTTTTCTTTGGTCACTTGATTGGTGGATCTGCACCGTTTTAATGGAGTTCATTTGGATTTCTCCTATACACAATCGCTGATGGACTTTTATATTTTATCTTTACTTCATTTTCCATTATCACTTATGGACTTGTATTTTATATTATAACATTGTTTGTTTGCGCCGCACTGTTTTTACTATTTTTGCATATTTGGGAATTTTTTGGAATTCATCCTTAGTGCTGGCTATTTAGTATTTTGTATTGTATTAATTTTTTCCAGCGCTGAATAGTTCCTTTATAATTTTTTTCAAAATTGTTGCTCTTTTTTTGTTTATAGCGCAACAAATTTAAACCGCAGAGGTGATCAAATACCACCAAAAGAAAGCTCTATTTGTGTGAAAAAAAGGACGTAAATTTTGTTTGGGTATCACGTCTCACGACCGCGCAATTGTCAGTTAAAGCGATGCAGTGCTATATCGCAAAAAGTGCTCTGGTCAGGAAGGGGGTAAATTCTTCCGGGGCTGAAGTGGTTAATGTACCTGAGTTTACGGGTGTTTAGAAGTGCTCAAAACATCTTATCTGCCCCTGGGCACATGAATTACTATTTTCTCTAAATGAATTATACCATTGAAAACCATTGCATGCATCTATTTATGTTTATAAATGTCCTATAGATGTATTCATATTATTGCAAGCGTGACGGGGGACCTAGTGCCCTCAACTTTATCATAGTAACAAAAGGTTAAAAAAAAGACCTTTGAACATGCAGCAAATTAGCTAAGCTACGTTTTTTTTTTTTTATCTTTCCGCAGATGGTGGTTAAAAAAAGTTGTTTATAAGTGTAAGATAAATTAAATGGAGGGCTTACAAACATGTGCCATATTGGTGTCAGTCTTACCTCTGAATGGAGTCACACAAGGTTTTTACTCCTTACCAATTTAGTATGGTGGGGGGAAGGCACATGAAGGGGTGGGATCTCCAGGCACACTGTGCTGCATTCTTTAGGTTATCATTAACTACAAGACCAGCTGGAGAAAGAGGGGGGCGCCAGGGGAACCATGATCCTTCCCTTACAAGGACACAGGGGGAGGGGAGATGCAGCTCTGTGACCTGCATGGACCATAACCAACATGTATCCCTCAACTTAACCCCGTTATGACCAGGGGGTACTTTACGCCTTTGTGACCAAGATCCTGGCCAGGTTTTACCTGATTGTTTTATTTTTGCATTTGGCTACTAAGTGATTGGACACAGTGTAGCGGGCTGTCTCGCTCTCTGGCCATTAGGAGCAGAGGAAAGTCGATTTTTACGTAGAAACAATGGGGTTGATTTACTAAAGGCAAATCCGCTCTGCACTACAAGTGCACTTGGAAGTGCAATTGCTGTAGATCTGAGGAGAAGCTCTGAAATGAGGGGAAGCTCTGCTGATTTTATCATCCAATCATGTACAGCCAACTTGCGACTGCATTTCCAAGGGAACTTTTAGGTGGACTTGCAGTGCAAAGTGGATTTGCCTTTAGTAAATAGACATGTGCATTCGTTTTAGTTAGAATGCATTTTCGTCCGATAACGAAAGCGCAAGAAACGAAGACCGAAAGATCCGACATAAAAAATGCTTTATTTTCGTTTTCGTTGCGGTAAAAATTTGATATAGAGAGATTCGACATTATAGGGAAAAGATTTGACACTATAGAAATTAGGGTTGTCCCGATACCACTTTTTTAGGACCGAGTACAAGTACCGATACTTTTTTTCATGTACTCGCCGATACCGAATACCAATACTTTTTTTAAATGTGTCCCAAAATGCAGCCATGTCCCCCCACATATATTGCAGCCATGTCCCCCCACATATATTGCAGCCATGTCCCCCCACATATTGCAGCCATGTCCCCCACAGATGCAGCCATGTCCCCCCACATATTGCAGCAATGTCCCCCACATATGCAGCCATGCATGTCCCCCACAGATGCAGCCATGTCCTGTCCCCCACAGATGCAGCCATGTCTTGTCCCCCATAGATGCAGCCATGTCCCCCCATAGATGCAGCCATGTCCCCCATACCTAGTAGTAGAAGATGATGCCGATGCCACGATCCATCCAATCCCGAGCAAGGGGGAGTGTCTATACACGGCTCCGTGCATAGACACTCCACCTTGCTCGGGATTGGACAGATCCGTCCCATCCCGAGAAGGGGAGTGTCTATACATAGAGCAGCGGGCATTACAAGTATTCAAACGAAAGTTGCCTGTAATGCGCGCTGTAATGCACGGGGATTAACGCTGCGGCTTTGCAGTATGCGGGGGCGGCGGGGGAAGTATGGGACTGTAGTCATAACCTTTTAAGAACTAATATAATATTTTAATAGATAAATAAATAATACTACAAAATATACCTGTGGTATGAAATGGCCGTGGCCTTTATTTATAGGTGTAAATAAATTGATTATATCAAACAATTCTTAAATCAAAATTAAATAATCAATTTAAGTATATTAAATCAATTTTATTAACATATAACCATATATATATCTTATAATAATAAAATTAGCTTAGCCATTTAAGCTCAAGCTAAAACAATCATGAAATATACCATCCCCTTACAAGAAGGGATTAAAACCTCATAAAAAAGGCCACGACAGGGAGGGAGGGTGGGATGTGCTTCTCCAAATCTTCTCCAATCTTCTGCCCACTGCTGACGCATCCTCTATCTTTTTATTGGGTTAGAGGACCGTTGTTTGGGGCAACTGTCAACAAAAGCTCAACCAATCATAGGTAAGTATTTTTTTTTTTTTTTTTTTTTTTAATTAATTAAACTTTAATTTTATTTTCTGGTATGACACAGTCCCATAGGTGGTGGGGGCGGGGACATTTCATGCCCCACCCTTCACCTTCATGGGACTGTAGTCATAACCTTTTAAGAACTAATATAATATTTTAATAGATAAATAAATAATACTACAAAATATACCTGTGGTATGAAATGGCCGTGGCCTTTATTTATAGGTGTAAATAAATTGATTATATCAAACAATTCTTAAATCAAAATTAAATAATCAATTTAAGTATATTAAATCAATTTTATTAACATATAACCATATATATATCTTATAATAATAAAATTAGCTTAGCCATTTAAGCTCAAGCTAAAACAATCATGAAATATACCATCCACACGCCAGGCCCAATTTTAAGGAGCCTGGCACCCCCACCAGGCGACAGCCAATTCAACACAGGTTTGTAAATCTAAATTGAAGATGTCAAGAGCAATGTCAGATAAATGCACATTGTCTGGTCTATAAAAACCAGGCAAACCACCTTCTAAGTTCACATGTCTAAAAGACATACCATGAACCAAAGGCATGAATTTATCCAATGACCTATTAAATCTCCTGTGAATTCTTTCTTAATACTTACGCTCACAGGGCAGAGCAACCAATCTAGTTGAGGAATAATTTCAGAAAAGACCAAAATAGTATTAGGAAAACAGCATGTAAACATAACACATCAAGCTTAATTTGAGAAATCAACTATAACGTCTTGCGTGTATTCCAAGATCATTACCATATAAGTGGAAATGATGATCTATGGTATGGGCCAACAAACATGTAAATGAGATAGCACAGAACGTAAATTGCTCCAAAGAAGATACAGCATAGCCCATACCAATAAAAGTAAAATTCCGATGAGGTAAACCTAAGTTATCGCCATAGACTCTCCATTCAGCTCTCTTCTGAGCCCAGAAAATATAAGAGTGTCCTATTATCCAGACGTTATATCAGGCGTCTAAAATCAAAATTGAAAATTAGGTCTAACATACGATCTATAACAATTCGATCGCCAACCACCAATTTCACAGATTCATTAAGACCAAACATAGCTGCCGTAGTGGCTGCATCGATACGAAAAGAGTGAGATGAAAACCGCAGGTGTCCCAACTGTAATGCTTTGAGGCATCTACGTAGAACGGCCTGGAACTGATAAATAGTCACCGGAGCACCCGTGACATGAATCAAAAATTGCCTATGAAAAACAGGTCTCACTCCAAAAAACGTCTAAGTAAAGAGAAAACGCAATAGCGAGCGCCAGGATTAGCCCGCAAAGTAATCCACCGACCATGATCCATACGATCATTCTAACTCTTATGAAGCAGAATTTGAATAGAATCAGATCTAACAAAAACCTCCCGAAAGAAGAGACCAGAGTCATCAGAAACCTTACGTGGCAACAATTCCGAAAGGCTCCAAAAAAACATAAACAAAATGACAAAGAAAGTAAGAGGGATTCATACGGAGAAAAACAGACATCCTTAGAAACGTCACAAAGAGACCCAAAAGGTCAACAGAAATCGGTAATCTATCATCAGCGACCAAATCTTTCCTTCTATAACCCCGCAAGGCATGCTTGACGAGAAAAAGGACATACAGGACCTGATTACCCTGCAGATGCATAAAGAAGGAAACACGGAAAAAGTTTTACAATGAGATGTGAATAACCACGAGGACATTCGAAAATTTAGAAAGGACAGAACCAAAACTTCCGAAAACGGGGTTGGATCACATTCCCAAATAAAAGACAAGAAAAGAACACACCAATTTCCACAAAGCTGTCTACAACGCCACTTGGAGGGTGCCAAAGAACACCTATGCAGCAAATAACAGGATTCACCGAAGGTCCCATAAGTGTGGAGGGCATAATAGGCCAATAGGATCCGCATCCGGCACCAATCGTCAAAATTCTTGAATCCGAGAGCGGGGCAATGCATCAGCAATAAGATTATCTTTTCCAGGAATGTATTTTGCTTTAAGCCAAATATTAAGGTCTAAACATTTTAAACACCAACAATCTAAGTACAGCAAGAACAAGAAGACATGTAGACGATAAGCAATTAAGAGCAAAAACTACACCCCTATTATCCGAATAAAGTAAAATATGACGATTCCTAAAATTAACACCCCACAATTCCAAAGGCCACTAAAACAGGAAAAACTATCCAACAAAACAATATTAGAAGTCAAACCCTCATCCTTTCAAGATTCAGGCCACGAATCAGCAGACCAATGACCATCCCAATAAGCACCATATCCACACGATCCAGCAGCATCTGTATGCAGATGAAGAGCAGAGGCCGAACAAAAAGGAGTATACCACAAACCAGGGCCGTCTCTACCATAGGGCAAACAGGGGCAGCTGCCCAGGGCCCTGTCACTGTTGGGGGCCCAAAGCAACCCCCTTTGAAAATTTTTTTTTTTTAGGGGTCCGGAGGTCCCCAGGGGCCCGGAGGCCCCCAGGGCCCAAGATGGCAACCCCCCTTTTTTTATTTTTTTTTAAATAAAAAAAATATATTTATTTTATATATTTTTATTTTATTTTTTATTAAAGGGCCAATTTTTTTAAATATATATATTTTTTTTAAAGGGTCAATTTTTTTAGGGGTCCCCAGGGACCCGGAGGCCCCCAGATGACAACCCCATTTTTTTTATTTTTTTTTAAATAAAAATATATATTTATTTTATATATTTTTGTTTTATTTTTTATTAAAGGGCCAATTTTTTTAAATATATATATTTTTTTTAAAGGGCCAATTTTTTTATAGGTCCCCAGGGACCCGGAGGCCCCCAGGGCCCCAGATGACAACCCCCTTTTTTTATTTATTTTTAAATAAAAATATATATTTATTTTATATATTTTTGTTTTATTTTTTATTAAAGGGCCAATTTTGTTTTAGAGGTCTGGAGGCCCCCAGGGGCCCGTAGTTCCCCAGGGCCCCGGATTACAACCCCCCTTTTTTATAAAAAAAAATTGTTTTATAAAAAAAAAAAAAACTTTTTTTATATATTTATTTTAATATATATATATATATATATATATATATATATATATATATACATATTATATAAATATTATTTTTATTAAAGGACCTAGAGGTCCCCAGGGCCCTGGATGGCAACCCCACTTTTTTTTATAAGTGTTTATTTTTAATATATTTTTTTTATTTTATTTTTTATTAAAGGGTCCAGAGGTCCTGGATGGCAACCCCCCTTTTTTTGTAATTTATTTTTATAAAAAAAAAAAAATTATTAAAGGGCCCAGAGGTCCCCGTATGGCAACCCCCTTTTTTAAAAAAAAATATATTTTTTATATATATTTTTTATTTCTTTTTATTTAAGGGCCCAGAGGTCCCCAGGGCACCGGATGGCTACACACCTTTTTTTATATATATTTTTCTTTATTTAATCTTTTTTTCGTAAAGGGCCTCCCTCTTCTAAAATTCGCGGCAGCCCCACCACCCCCTGTCTCAATTTAAGGGGGCAGCACCCCCCCCCGTTCTCTGCTCCAGGGGGCCCATGCCTGAAGCTGTGTAAGGGGCCCCATAATTCCTGATGGCGGCCCTGCCGCCCGTTAAGCCCCTGTGCTGCCCACAAATCAGGCTGAAAATCATCAGCGGCACACAGCCAGGTGACAGTACTGCTTCCCTTTCCAGTGTTTTAAAATGTACAGAACCCCTGGCTTCCCTTTAGACGTGCACTTCTCCCTTCCTGCCACTGGGTGCTGCTTGTATATAAAAGTGAATTAGAATGTGATTTTATAACATCCCCAGTTTGCTCTTCCTGAGGCTGACTTCTTCATGTCCTGCTCCTCAATGTATGTCACTGTTTGCTATATTGTAAATAGAAGTTTTCTGTAGAGTGTGCCCAAAGTCTTTATAATATTTGATGATTCACTGCAGGTCTGGTCAGTGTTTTAAAAAGTTCCTGTATTTTACACATGGCATGGCATGGGGTCACAGCACCGTCCGTCCATTCTGCTTTAGCACCATGGGACCCCAGGCCATGCCATGTGTAAAATAGAGAAACTCTTTAAGTCACAGACCAGACCTGCAGTCCTGGCTGAGTAAGGCCTCAGAGCACATGGCATTACTGTCTGTATTTAACTGCTTGATGGGCTTATTTTGGGCCTGGCTGGTTCACATGTATGTGTTTTGGCGGCCCACATTTGTGCAGGCACAGCAGCCCATTCATTTGATGCCTCGTGTAATAGGCTGTGCACACGGCACACCTATGCCCATCAAGCAATGAAATACAGCACTGTCTGTCCATTCTGCTGTCTGCTGTGACTTATCTGCAGTTCCCGCACTGTCAAACTTGATGCATTTTTAGACGTTTAGGTCACGCTTTTAAAAACACAGTGCGTTTGTGTGTGCAAGAACTGCAGGTAAGTAGCATGGTGCAAAAGCAGAATGGATTTCAAGGCAACTGATTTTTAAAATGCTGAATGCACCTTTTTTCTGCAGGAAACAAAGGCATGGCAGCCCATTCAAATCAATGGGCTGCTGTGCCTGCACAAATGAGGGCCGCCAAAACACATACATGTGAACCAGCCAGGCCCAAATTAAGCTGAAGGGGGGCCCAAAAAAAATGTTTGCCCAGGGCCCAAACCATATTAAAGACGGCCCTGCCACAAACAATTACCATTAAACGTAGCCAAAAATGTACGCCAAACTTTAAGGTCTTCTTTAATTCAAGATGTAATTCTCACAAAATGGAAAGGAGAAGAAATTCCAGAACTGACCCGATACCATCTCTTAGAGAAGACACGACCCATTGGCAAAACCCTGGACACAAAAGCCAATAAACCAAGAAGAGATTGCAACACTTTCAACCTAACCTTATGTTTGGAAAGAACGAAGTCCAATAAAATCCTAATTTTAACAATCTTTTCATCAGGAAGATGGAATTCCATTGAAAACGTATCTATCGAAACACACAGAAAGTCAAAACAAGACGTAGGGTAAACAGATTTTTTATCGGCCAACGGAAGACCAAACTCCCGACAGACAATCCGAAATTCAGTAAATAAATATAAACAATCAGATGTACCAGCTTCACCAAAAAAACAGGAAATCATCCAGATGCAATGCAATGAGTTATTAGAACCAGCACGAAAACAACAACCCATTCAATAAACGTTAAAAAGAGTTCAAAATAACAACAAGAAAGCGAACATCCCATCAGGAGACCCTATCAAAGTAATATTAATTTTGAAAAACAGAAACCCAAAGAGTTAAAAGCGGATGGATGAATAGGAAGTAACCGAAACGAGGATTGAATATCAGCTTTAGCAAGTAAAGCAGAGGCACCAACACTCCTAATTTTTAACAAAGTGTCATAAAAAGAAGAATATTGAACAGAACACAACGAGGGGTCAATATCATCGTTCAAAGAAAATCTAAACGGGAATAAGAGATGGTGTATCAATCTAAAAGAGTTTGGATCTTTCTTAGGAATAATACCAAGCGGAGAAACCCAAAAATTAACAAAAGTGGGAGTAGAAAAATGACCTTCAATTCTACCAGCTCGCAATTCTTTATTCAATTTCTCACGAACAACAGCCAAATTAGAAGAAACAGAATGCAAATAGGAAAGACACGACAACCGATTCCAGAAAAAGAAGGTTATCGAAAACCAAACAAGAAACCAACACGCAGGACGATTGCCCTCTGACATTCTGGATACCTGTGAAGCCAAGGTAGCATGTTTAGAATGTTCACCGGCGTTGTGGCTTTTAATAAAAAGCTCCTTCGAAGGAGCAGAAGCGTTCTTAAAACAACGAGAAACAGGGTGAGAACCAGCGCAATGACTACACTCATGTTTGTATTTACAGCTGTTAGGCCGCTTACACATGCCATCATTGAAATTAAAATACACACACCTCTCCTATACATATTACTGGCATTGGAAACATTAACTTTAACCAACGGCTTCTGAGTTAATAAAAGATTGAGCCACAGACCTATATCTTTTGAACCCCACTTCAAAGATTTGTGCACAGACAACTTCTGGCGAAATGCTTCGTCATAATAAAACCATGAAAAACGTTAAAAAATGTTGTATGCTTCCAAAATAATTTTGATATGTTGGAATAAGCCAGAACACAAATCAGGGCGCTGTTCACCCAGCACGCTAGCATAAATGCAAAATGCCTACAGCCAGTTGTTAAAAGAGCGTGGCGGCAATTTTCGTTTTTTATCATCTTTACGATCACCATCCTTCTTAACCACCTTAAGCTCGTGGTTGGACGGAAGCAAAGTCAGAATTTAAACTTAGTCTCTTTTCCAAAAAATTTCTTTCACTGCACTAGATAAATGAAACCCCAGAGGACACAAATCGCACGTCAAAACTTCCCTTAAGCAAGATTCTGGGACCAAAGGAGGAATCAAAACATCATGAGCAGCAGGAATAACCGTTGCAGTGGCAACTGAGGTAGAGACAGGGCTAATATGAGCCTCAGACAAAGGATCCAGCCACACAGAAGCAGGAGTTGACTGTGGTTGATTAACAGAATTAAAAGAATTAGCAAACATGGACATAAATTAAAATAAATAAATAAATAAATAAATAAAGTAATTCCTGACTGGAGAAGAATTATTAAACTCACCAGCAGGAGCTGAAACCCAACTCAGTCGAGGCATTCGCAGGCAGCGGATTTGGAGAAACGACAAAATCAGGAGATGCATGGTCATGATCAGGCGCCATGGTAACGGGAACCGTCAACAAAGAAGGAGCTGTATCAATAAATAACTGGAAGCATTTAATTGATGATCAGAAAACCCATGCATCAAAACATTAGAAGGTATTGCAATACCTATAGATTTACAAAGACGCTTCCTCCCAGAAATCTGTTTACTACCAGTCGCCATGACAACAGGATTGGCTGGCTGTGATGGACCTACAAAATTAATCTGAGGCATTCCAGCTGAAGTAACAGCACTAGAAGGGGTTAAAAAAAGAGGCAGAACAATTAGAAACCCTAAGTAAATCATTATTACAATTATCAATAAAATTTAAATGAAATAACTTGTCTTCTTTCCCCTAGAGACCTGACCAGGCGGAGATTCGAACTGAGAGGACACTTAAGCTGCCTCTGTGTTGATCTGCCTTGATGTACTGTGCACGCGCCAGCGATTCCAGCCGAAGTAGAAGGGGCCGAACGACATCGCGGATGAAGGAAGGGCCTGAAGCCGATTACACAGGCGGAGATGACAACATCTGACGGCAGGAGACAGAGGAACCGCCACTCACTGCACCGGAGGAGAGTCCACTATAGGACACCAAAGGTCCAAGGGGGAGAAAGTATATCAGGGGGGATAACAGGGAGAGAAAGGGAGGAAGAAAGACATGGCCCCGCAGGACCGGAAAAAAACAGGTCCACGACCAGCAGAAGAGGGAGAAGGAGAAAACAGGGGAGAAGAGCCAGGAAGAGAGAGCCATCACCATCCTCAGCTGCGGCCCGGTCCCTCATCTGGCGAAGCAACTGCTCCATGACAGGTAAGTGCAGATGTGCTTCTCCAAATCTTCTCCAATCTTCTGCCCACTGCTGACGCATCCTCTATCTTTTTATTGGGTTAGAGGACCGTTGTTTGGGGCAACTGTCAACAAAAGCTCAACCAATCATAGGTAAATATTTTTTTTTTTTTTTATTAATTAAACTTTAATTTTATTTTCTGGTATGACACAGTCCCATAGGTGGTGGGGGCGGGGACATTTCATGCCCCGCCCTTCACCTTCAATCTTGCTGCAATTATGCCTAGAATTGCACCTTGCATTTTTAAATCTGCCCAACAACATATCCCCCCCCCCCAAAAAAAAATATATAACATATG